>JAFEMH010001788.1:0-55000 GCA_022495995.1 Adenophora triphylla var. japonica | reverse complement strand
CCAATGGAAGACGGATCTGTCCTTTACATGGGTGATGACCATTCCGCTCCTATTCAAGGAAGAGGAAGTGTGGTATTGGAATTTAGTTCGGGAAAAACGATTTCTTTGTTTAATGTTTTATATGTACCTAAACTTCGTAAGAATTTAATTTACAGTCTGTCTTGAACAAGTGTGGTTATAAACAAGTTTATGAATCCGATAAGTATATCTTATCGAAGTCGGGTGTATTTGTAGGATGTGGTTATTATAACAGTGGGATGTTTATGTTGAATTTGAATAAAATTCCTGTTAACTCTAGTCTACCGTTTATATGACTTCCTCTGTTGTTGTTAATTCCTCATTATGGCATGCTCGGTTAGGACATGTGCACTATAAAAGAATGCTTGAAATGTCCAAAGATGGTTTGATTCCTGTTATTGATAATAATACGGAAAGGTGTAATACTTGCATGTTAACAAAAATCACTAGGAAATCTTTTAAAAGTGTTACAAGGAATTCAAAACTTGAATTGATACATAGTGATTTATGTGATTTTCATGCAACTCCATCTTTAGGCAATAAAAAGCATATTGTCACTTTTATAGATGATGCCTCTAGGTTTTGCTATATTTATTTGCTGCATGCAAAAGATGAAGCCCTAGATAAATTTAAAATTTATAAAGCGAAGTTGAACTTCAACTTAATGGCTTGATTAAAACCTTACGTACGGATAGAGGTGGTGAATATTATGATCCTAAATATTTCCAATCCGTAGGGATAATTCATGAGACTACGGCTCCTTATGTACCACAACAAAATGGTGTGGTGAAAGGAAGAATAGAACTCTTGAAGAAATGGTTAACGCCATGTTGTCTTACTGCTGGCTTGAGTGACGGGTTTTGGGGTGAAGCCATGTTAACGGCTTGTCATCTATTGAATAGAGTTCCTAATAAAAGGAACAAGATTACCCCATATGAGCTTTGGTATAAGAAACGACCAAACTTGACATTTTTGCGAAGTTTGGGGATGTAGTGGCCGTGGTTAGACTTAGGACCCTAAAAGGAAAAAGTTGGGAGAAAAAGGTATTGATTGCATCTTTGTTGGATATCTTGAGCATTCCAAGGCATATAGGTTTTATGTTATAGAACCTAATGAATTCATTTCTATAAACACAATTATAGAATCAAGAGATGCAATCTTTGATGAGAATCGTTTCTCTTCGATACCTAGACCCAAGGATATTATACCAATGTCATTTGAATCTCAAATGGATGATCATTCAATTGATGTACCAAGTGAGACACCCGAACCTCGTAAGAGTACAAGAGTAAGGAAAGCTAAATCATATGGTTACGATTTTCAACTATATTTAGTTATGGGATCAAGAGATCAAATTGAATCTCAATACTCTTCTTGTTATAGTATAGAGGAGGATCCAAGAACCTATGATGAAGCAATAAAATCTCGAGACGTGGTTTTTGGAAAGAAGCCATCGATGATGAGATTGGTTCTATTGTGGAAAATAATACATGGGTCTTGTCGATTTACCACCGGTGTAAACCTTTGGGGTGCAAATGGATCTTCAAAAGAAGATGAAAGTCGATGGAACTATCGACAAGTTTAAAGCTCGATTGGTAATCGAAGGCTTTAGACAAAAGGAAGGGATCGATTACTTCGATACCTATGCACCGGTTGCTCGTATCACTACTATTAGATTTACGATAGCTTTGGCGGCTATTCGAATCTATTGATCCATCAAATGGATGTCAAAACAGCATGCTTAAATGGTGATTTGGAAGAAGAAGTGTATATGAAGCAACTGAAGGATTTGTTATGCCAGGTAATGAGCATAAGGTATGTAAGTTAATTAAGTCATTGTATGGGCTGAAGCAAGCACCTAAGCAGTGGCATCAAAAATTTGATGAGGTTGTTTTGTCGAATGGTTTTGTATTAAATCAGTCCGACAAATGTATATATAGCAGATTTGATGAATCCGGTAAAGGTGTAATCATCTGTCTATATGTAGATGACATGTTGATTTTTGGCACTGACCAAAATGTAGTTGATAAAACTAAGAAGTTTTTGTCATCAAAATTTTCAATGAAGGACATGGGAGAAGCCGATGTAATTCTTGGTATAAAGATTAAACGGATGAACAAGGGAATTGCAATATCACAATCTCATTATATTGAGAAAATTCTCAAGAGGTTTAATTGTGATAATTGTTCTAAAGTTAGTACTCCCATGGATCCCTCTTGAGAAACTTGTATCAAATCTTGGTAAACCTGTGTCACGGCTCGAATACTCAAAAGCCATTGGCGGTTTGATGTATGCTATGACGGGCGCTCGACACGATATTGCTTATGCGGTTGGAAGATTGAGCGGGTTCACTAGTAATCCTAGTAGACGGCATTGGCATGCTATAACAAGGGTGTTCAAGTACTTAAAAGGTACTATGGACTATGATTTGTGTTATAGTGGACATCCTTCTATATTAGAAGGTTATACCGATGCTAGTTGGATCAACCAAGAAGATTCAATCTTCTACTAGTGGTTGGGTGTTCTTACTTGGAGGAGGTGCCATTTCTTGGGCTTCCAAAAGCGGACATGTATTACACATTCTACAATGGAATCTGAGTTTGTAGCATTGGGCTGGCTGCTGGAAAAGAAGCGGAGTGGCCGGAACTTGATATATGAGATTCCATTATGGCCAAAACCGATATCACCAATGTCTATCCATTGTGATAGTGCGCCACCTTGGCTAGGGCCTATAGTCGGATTTATAATGGCAAGTCTAGACACTTGGGTGTCGGACATAGTATGATTCGGGAGTTAATCATGAATGGTGTGATATCGGTTGAGTTTGTTCGGTCGCAACAAAATTTGGGCGACCACTTGACGAAGGGGTTAGCCGGAGACTTGGTAAATAAGTGCAATGAGAATGGGATTAAAGTCCATTTAATCCTCTAATTGTGAGATACCCAATTCCCTTCTAATACAACGTTAGAAGCTTGAATTCAATGTGGAAAGCTCGCAGTTGGAGATTGGAACACATGTTATTATTTCCCAAGGTATGTGTTCGGACACTGCAAGTAAAGGTTAGGTTGAAGAATATCTTCTTAATAGTTCCTTTGAAAAATTGCAAATGCGGGTGCAAGATTAAAGGAACTACCTATATGGACATGAAGTTTTGCCGCTTCAAGAAGCTAGGACTAGGCTTCCTATATGTTCACTAATGGATATGGACACATGGCTTGTAAAAGTGTCAAGATTAAACAAAGAGAATTGTTTGAACTTATGTGTATAGTATCTTCAGGTATTCATATGAGTTGACGGGTTCAATCGTTACGACACCCCGATTCTCGAGTATTTGAAATGTGTATTATACTAAGATGAAAATTCAATCGCAAGACATTTTCATTTATGCATTCGTTTGTTTCGTTATTTATACGGTTTAGTAAATCAAAGGATTACACTAAAATGGAGGGATTTGTTGGTGATTTTAGTGTCATCAACTTGTTTTATTGTAATGGTGATTTACTAAGAGATCAATGTGATTCGTATTAGACTCGGATACGAGTAAGGGAAAGTGTGGAGTACACACTCGTTTGAGCTAAAACGAAGTCAACCTCGATATAGAAGTAAAAGTTAAAGGGTAGCTCTTTTTGCTGATCAGTATGAACAGCACGGCCGTGCAGTTCATATGACACGGCCGTGCAGGTATGAACAACACGGCCGTGCAGTTCATAAGACACGGCCGTGCAGTTCCTGTACAGATGCCTTTTCAAAATGAAGAGACACATTGCTTGGCTAAAGTCATGTCTTTTGATTGTACCCTTTAACTAATACCTCCCCATCTGTATATATACAGAGATTGATCTCAGTTGTACATACATGAAAAACACAAGAGTGAATTACAACAATAACGAAAGCAAACAATTCTCAAGTTTTGATTTGTTCTCTTTGCCTAGAAAACAAATTGTGTGATTGTCTTATCCCAATAAAGATTTTGTGTAACCCAGGCATTAAGGGTCGAAATACTTTATTCGGAAAGTGGATTATACACGATTCAATCATATATCCGGAAGCACCATTAGTATCAAAGACCCTAATTCCCCTACACCTGTTAGTTTCGACCGGATCATTGGAGAATGCAGTGAGCCTTGGGAGCGAGAACTAACAAAGACAGACGTAGACCCAAGTCAAACCAGGCTTAACATGAACACGGAATTTGCCAAGAACCACCTGAAGCCAATGCTGCTAAACCAGCGTCTCGAATCAGGGATTGAAGTGGATGCCTAAGATTTGGAAGGGAAGACGTATGAGATGAAGTTCAAGATATTGGGCGAGGGAAGACTTGTGCTTGATAGTAGATGGAACGAGTTTGTTCTTGACCACAAATTGCACTACCAGAAAAACGTGTTTTAGCGGTGGAATATTCCTCCGCTAGAGTAGCAATTCAGTCGCTAAATCTCAGCCATCGGCGGAATTATTCCGTCGATAGTCCGCCGCTGGCAGCCTATCGCAGCGGTCCGGCAGTCCAATTTCCGTCGGTTTACACCATGTGGGGACCAAGGTAAAGACTCAGATAATCTTGCAGCTTGACCTGATATTCTTGGTTATATTTTTTATTTAAGAGTTGACTTGAATACACTTTTCATTGCAGCTTATGTTCCATATAGCTGACATCAAGAAAGGGAGACATCAGAGCTAGAGAATGCAGGTGTGTCCAGCCTTGGTCATGACAATGTTAGGTGCTAATTTGTTATTGGGGACTTCTTTAAGTATTTTTTTTTAATAGATATTTACTCACTCCGGCCTAAAATGATCTTCCTACTTTTTTGGTTGCTAATGCGAAGGTACTTTGGCAATAATTTTAGACTAATTTAATTATCCTAATGAACATCTAAAAATTTTATTGATAGTATTTATAATGATGTATCAATAACAAGTGTTGAATTTTCATTAGGATAACAAAATGTTAGTAAACAATGGCCTATAATTGCTATGCAAAGATGAACACAAATATGAAATAGAAATACGAAAATAATAACAAGCAATGAACACAAAGATTTACGTGGAAAACCCCTCAAAACAAGAGGAGTAAAAAACCACGGGCGACGGAGAACAATCCACTATATCAATCAAGAGTACAAGGAGATGATCAAGGTGAAAAACAATCACACAATCTCACAATCTCTCAATGGTGAATACCTAGCTTGTTTCTATCTCTCTCTATCCAAGGCATGAAAACGGAACAATGACAAAAGGATCTATTTATATTACAAGGGAAAAGAAAAACCAACCTAAACCCTAGATCAAGCCCAGCCCGTCAACAAGACGACACGACGCCAAAGGCTCGGCCAAAGGCTCGGCCCAGCCATCCCACACATGCAGTCAGCCACAAGGCCCAAGGCCCGGCCCAGCCAACCCACTCATGCGGTCAGCCGCACATGCGGTCAGCCGCACAGGCAAACCACACAGCCAAACCGCAAAAATCCTTTTGCCAGGACATGCCATTCTCCTTTGTCAACAATTGAGAGTCACTCAACAATTCTCCACCTTGACGATCAATCCCGAAACAAGCTATCTCCAAGAGAACATCTCTATCTCCGCCGCCACGCCCCGAAGGGCATCAATGACTAGTAACACCCACTAAGTCCAAGCAATGCTTGAACTTAGCAATCTGCAAAGGCTTTGTCAACATATCCGCCGGGTTGTCAACTGTATCAACTTTCTTCAGAACGACCTCACCACTTGCAATTGAAGTCCTCACAAAGTGATACTTAATATCAATGTGCTTCGTTCTCCTATGGAAAGAATTCTGATTCTTCGCCAAACAGATAGCGCTTTGGCTATCACTGAAAACCTCAGGAGCACCTTGAACCATACCAAGTTCACGAACCAAGCCACCAAGCCATTTGGCTTCCTTGATGGCCTCTCGTTATAGCCATATACTCGGCCTCGGCAGTAGACAACGCGTGACTTCTGTGATCCCAGATTTCCAACTAATAGCGGAACCACCAAGACAAAATATATACCCCATTGTAGATTTTCTGTCATCAAGATTACCGCCCCAATCTGAATCAACATGCCCAACAAAACCATCACGATTCTTACCATAGACAATGCATAAATCCGGTGCACCACACAAGTATCTAAGAATCCACTTCACAGCATTCCAATGCTCTTTACCAGGATTCCCCATGTATCGACTTACTACGCTCACTGCTTGAGCAATATCAGGTCGAGTACAAACCATAGCATACATAATACACCCCACAGCATTCGAATACGGAACACGTGACATATACTCTTCCTCATCTTTAGACTTGGGACAATCTAAAGAAGACAACCGAAAGTGAGAAGCTAGAGGTGTACTCACAGATTTGGCATCCTTCATGTTGAACCGCTCCAAGACCCTACGTACATACTTTCCTTGCGACAAGTAAAGTAGTCCCTTTTTCCGATCTCGTTCAATTTCCATGCCAAGAATCTTCCTCGCAGCGCCTAGATCTTTCATCTCAAACTCCCCTTTCAACATCAATTTCACCTGGTTGACATCATTAATATCTTTTGCAGCTACAAGCATATCATCGACATATAACACAAGATAGATTAATGACCCATCACTACGAGCCTTCAAGTAGACACAACTATCAAAATCACTCCTAGCAAAACCATGGGTTACCATAAAAGTGTCAAACCTTTTATACCATTGTCGAGGTATTGTTTCAAACCATATAAGGATCTTTTCAACAAACAAACATGATCCTCCTTCCTCGACCACAAACCCTTCGAGGTTGGCGCATGTAGATCTCCTCCTCAAGTTCCCCATGTAAAAACGCTGTTTTCACATCTAACTGCTCAAGCTCAAGATCCTTCATTGCCACAATGCTCAACAAGGTACGAATAGATGTGTGTCTAACAACCGGTGAAAATATCTCATTGTAGTCTATCCCTTCGACTTGAGTGAAGCCACGAGCAACTAACCTTGCTTTATACCTTGCTTCCTCAATCCCCGAAGCTTCCTTGAACTTGTAGACCCACTTGCGGTGACTAACTTCTTCGGTGGAGGCCTCACAAGTTCCCATGTGTCGATTCTTCGCAAGAGATACCATCTCTTCTTCCATAGTGAGACCACTTTGCGGAATCTTCACAAGACATAGCTTCCTTGTAGGAGATTGGTTCATGCACATCAACAGGTTTCGGCAGCGGACGGTGCAAGCCGCGTCTCCTCAAACCCATATCTAATAGGAGGTCTTTTATCCCTCTTACCCCTACCACGATCTTTGGTAGTCTCCACTGCACCGTAGTCTCTTCCTCCCGAACCGAAGCATCGGTAGGAGGTGCTTCATCAGAGACAAGTTATCCGCATCTAAGTCAAGTTCCACCCTATCATCTCCATCTAGCTCCACTCGCTTTCGTATGCGTCTGCAGGAACCACCTTTCTCATGGAGAAGTAGAGACTCATTAAATGTGACATCTCTACTCGTCGGGAACTTAGATGCAACCGGTCCCATAACCGAAATCCCTTCACTCCGTAGTATAGCCAACAAAGACACACTTTTTGGCTCTTGGCTCCAAATTTGTTTCCATTGTTGACATAAGCATATGCGGGGCACCCAAAGATACGCAATCTTGAGTAATATCTGGAGAGCCGGACCACATCTCCACCGGAGTCTTCATCCCAATACTAGAATTTGGAGAACGATTAGCCAAGTAAGCGGTCATACTAATCGCCTCGCCCAAAATTCTTTACCCAAACCTTGTGACAACAAACACCGAGCCCTTTCTAACAAAGTGCGGTTCATTCTTTCAAGCAACACCGTTACATGTGGTTTCCCAAACACAAGTTCTATGTCGACCAATACCTTCATTTTTGCAAAATCTCGGTAATCTCCTTTTCGACAAACTCAAGGCCATTATCTGTTCTCGGTTTCTTTATAGGTCTACCTGTCTGTTTCTCAACTAAGGTTTTCATTGCTTAAGATTCAAAAGCACATCATTCTTATGTTTTAAGAAATAGACAACCACCTTTCGTGAATAATCATCAACAAAAGTCAACAAGTAACGAGAACCACCCTTAGATAATTTCCTAGCAGGACCCCACAAATCAGAATGAATATAGTCAAGAATACCTTTAGACGTGTGTACTCCCTGTCCGAAGCTTGCCTTTGTTTGTTTTCCAAGCACGCAATGCTCACAGAAATCCATAGGCCCTGTCTTCTGTCCATCCAATAAGCCGCGCTTCGAAAGTTCGATCATTCCCTTCAAGCCGATGTGACCCAATCTCATGTGCCATGGTGAGTAGTCTCCGCCTCGGTCATAGATCCCTTTGCAACGAGACACATCCCCAACAACCGTAGACCCAGCGGTTCATACAATGTTCCCACCTTCTTTCCCTTCAATGCAACCAATTCATCTTTAGTAGCCAATAGTTCACCATTAGCAATGGTGCACCTATATCCAAGGCTATCCAAGGTACCTAAGGAAATCAGGTTTTTCTTCAAATCAGGAACGTGCCGGACGTTGTGCAACTTTCTGACTACCCTATCAAACATCTTAACCATAATAGTCCCAATTCCGACAACCTTGCAAGCAGCATTGTTCCCCATCAAAACTGTTCCACCAGTAATAGTTTTATAGGAACAGAACCATGTCCTGTTAGGACTAATATGATAAGAGCACCCCGAGTCCAAAATCCAACTGTCACGGATTTTGGAGCCTGAATCACAAACAGTAAGAGCATCACAGTCACTGTCATCACTAGTGTCTTCATGCACCACTCCAGCTTCACCCTTGCCCTTAGCGGTTGTATCCTCTTCCCTTTTTCCTCTCCAATTAGGGCAATACTTTCGAATGTGTCCCTTCTCCTTGCAACTATGACATATCACATTCTTTTGCCATTCACTTGAATTTGACTGACGTAACTTCTTGAACTCGATCCTTTCACCGACTTCTTACCGCCTTTAGCAATTAAGCCTTCACCTTGAGATTCGGCACTTTGGGAAGTCAAGTGCGTTTCGATAACCTCACGACTTAATAAAGCAGACTTGATCTCTTCAAAATCAATCTCTTCCTTGCCATACAAAACAGTCTCGCGAAAGTGCATGTATTCCGACGGTAGAGAACAAAGCAATTTTACCGCCAATTGTTCTTCATCAATTTTGACATCGACATTCTTCAAGTCCATGACCAAGCCATCAAACTCATCAAGATGTTCCTCCAAGGACCCACCGGTTTGAGTTTACACTCCTCAAGTTTCTTCAATAGTAGCAACCTTGTTACTAACGCTCTTAGTCATGTACAATTGCTCAAGCTTAAGCCAAAGCCACACGCAGTCTTTTCTTCTACAACCTCTCTCAATACCTCATCTTTGAGACTCAATTGTAAGAGAGATAAAGCCTTTTCATCCATATCATCAAATTGTTCATCCGTCAGACTTGCCGGTTTCTTCGCCTTCCTAAGCAAAGCCTTGACGCAATTTTTACCCACCAAAATTGCTCGCATCTTTACTTTCCATAGCCCAAAGTTAATCTTGCGATTAAACTTCTCAATCTCATACTTCCCTGACATCTTTAATCAATCAAGCAATATAGGACCCTTCTGAACCAGGCTCTGATACCAATTGTAGGGACCGTGACCATCCCACCACTTCACATTAGTATGATATTGTCCGCTTTGGGCCCGGCCCGCACGGATTTGCTCTTGAGAACTTCCCAAAAGGCCTCATACTAATGAAGTGGGGTGTGTGCTCTTATAAACCTGACAATACTTTGTTCAATTGTCGATGTGGGATTGGGTTTGCACCCCAACACAAAACTTATCTAATTTTATTGCTCAAAGGACCTTCATAGTGATAATATAAAAAAAGTGGAAGATCATTTCGGGACGGAGGGAGGGAGTAACTAAAAATCAACCTTGGTTCTGATCTGCACACAAGAAAAGATCATAACGGCGCTACAATGAATGCATGCAGCTCTTCTAATGTTTCAAACAACCCATGCCAACTTGTTTTTCCTAAACGAGACGATAATACTTTTAAAATTGCAATTAATATAATAGTAGTACGAGAGCATCATGAACATACTCTTTGTTTTTTCTTCATGTATTTAGCTACATTGGCTGTTTTTAGCTTTCGAAATGATTGGTATTTGTATTGTATCTGTCTAGACATGGGGGGGCAAGTTTGAGGATGACAATCTTTGTAATTCAACAAGAATAATTAACTTAAGTGGATCAAAGTGAAAAAAAAAGAAAAATTAATCATGGATAGTAACTCTTGATTTATATCTATAATAATGTAGAAATTTAAACTAAGATGAATCCAAAGGCGATTAATTTGAAGATTCCAGTATCCATCATCGTTATATTCAATGATACTCCAATGTGCTTACACAAAAACTAAATAGCCACTTTCAATCTCTAGACATCCTACAAGCAATCAGCTGCAAAAGCAAGCAGTTATCCTACCTCTCAAGTCCCAACCATGGTGAGTCGATCTCTTTAGCTACCAAAGTCTCTCTCTCTCTCTCTCTCTCATCTCTTCGTGCATGTTATCATGTTGAAACAGGCGGAGGTGAAATCAGCTGGTAGCTTGCTCAGCCCGTGGAATAGTGATAAAAAGGGTGGATTTAGAGCAACCACGTTCATATATGGTATGTACGTATCTATGCATTTATTTGTGTCTGTGAGTGCACGTGCACAGTGTACTAGCTAAGAAATGAGGAAAAACCAACACGCGCGCCCTCTTTTGTGGTATTTCTATCTTCTAGTAATATCTTATGTATGTGTGTAATGTGTTTAGGATTGACTGCACTGGAAAACATGGGATTCATAGCCAATGCAGTGAGCATGGTGCTATACTTCATATTAAAGCTGAGCTTTGATATAGCTGCTGCTGCAAATACCCTCACAAACTTCATGGGCTCAACTTTCTTGCTCTCTCTTGTTGGTGCCTTCATCTCCGACACCTACCTTGATAGGCTCCATACTTGTCTTATTTTTGGATCTCTTGAAATATTGGTAATCACCCTAAACAACTCTATTTATATTTTCACGAGAAATTATATCTTGTCACTATTTTTTTTATCGAGGGTAAACTAATGTTGTTTTGTTAAAAATCTCGGTGTAGGCATTAGCTATGATGACAATACAAGCCTATTATCCAAGTTTGCATCCAAAGCCTTGTGGAGAGTCAAGTTGTATGGAAGGTGGGATAGGGATGATGTTCTATGTCTCTCTTTCCTTGCTAGCATTGGGAAGTGGAGGTGTTAGGGGGGCTCTTCCTGCACTCGGTGCAGATCAGTTTGATCAGAAGAAACCAAAGGAACTCAAGGCTCTTGGGACCTACTTCAACTGGTTATTGCTCAGTACAAACTTAGGTGCAGCTGTGGGGGTGACTGGTATTGTGTGGGTTAGCACAAATAAAGGATGGTGGTATGGATTTCTCATTGCTACCATTGGTACCTTCCTCGGGTTCGTTATTCTTGCCTTTGGAAAATCATTCTACCGACTACAAATCCCCGGTGAAGGCCCTATTCTCAGAATCTGTCAGGTGTCTGTCTTTCTATCTTTCTCCCTTCCCCCCCCCCCCCCTCTCTCACATACACACATGTTGTGAATATGGCCCTCCACACCCAAGCAAACCTACAAGAATAATAATCGCACACAAACCAAGCACAAGAAATCAAAGAAAACAGAAAAGAACACAAGAAATTGTTAACCCAGTTCACCAATTTGATTGGCTACGTCTGGGGGCACTACAAAGCCAGAATCTTGCACTATGTATGTAAAATATGTGTTACAATAAGTTGGGGGGCGGAATACTACTTAAATACTACCTCCGTCCCAGTCTAAATGTCCAAAAATGGGTCTGGCGCGGGAATTAAGGAAAGTGAGGTAAGAAAGAGAAAAAGTGAGGTAGGAATGAGAAAAAGTTTAAATGTTGTGAGTATGAAAAATTAAATAGGAGAGAGAATGAGTGGGAGGAATAGTTAGGAGAGAGAATGTTGTGAGTGTAAAAGTAAAGTAGGAGAGAGAATGAGTGGGTTGAATAGTGAAAAAAACTTTCCTTTTTTGGAAATGGGACATTTTCAATGGGACGCCCAAAAAGGAAAGTTTGGACATTTAGATTGGGACGGAGGGAGTATATACTAGGGCATCAAACCAAGTCCTAGATTACAAAGGAATCCCGAAAATACGTCAGAATCAGAGTCCAGATTTACTTCCTCCCGACACATGGGCGGTCGCCCAAGGTCCCATGGGCGGTCGCCCAAGCCAAGTTTTTCCCGAACCAATGTTTTCGTAACCGAGCGGCGGTCGCTCGGCACCAGTGGGCGGTCGCCCACAACGATGAACAAAACTCGACGTACCCATCGATCAACCGGGCGGTCGCCCATCATCACCGGGCGGTCGCCCGCTGACGTAAACTTCACAATTTCCCCCTTTTGCTCGTAATCTAACCCGGTTGGTTCTCTATCCCAACAATCTCCCACCTAGAGATCAACCATACAAATAAGCCCTGTATCCGTCTTCAACTCACCCTTGGTGTCCTCCTAGTGCTCACCTCGATCATGGTAGTGCCAACCTCCTCTCTCATTCTTCAAGCCCAATTGAAGCTTTCGACTCTTCAACTTCTCAAGGTTCACAACCTTTGTCAACATGTCAGCCGGATTCTCCGATCCCAATATCTTCTCAAGCCACAAAGTCTTCTCCTCCAAGAGATGCCTGATGTAGTGAAACCTCAGTTCAATGTGCTTCGTCCTTGAATGAAACGCCGGATTCTTTGCCAAGTGAATTGCGCTCGGCATCACTTGTAGAGAATATTACCACTTCGCGTCTTCCCAAGTTCACCCAAGAAGTTCTGCAGCCCAAACCATCTCTTTACTTGCTTCACATCGCCACATATTACGCACTGCGGTCGGCGAGCCACGATCTTTTGCAACTTAGAAGCCCAGGAGATTGCTGTACCACCCAATGTAAACACATAACCCGTAGTACTTCTCCTCTTATCAAGATCACTTGATGCCAAGTCCGCATCAACATAACCCGCTAACACCACTTCCTTGCTTGAAAAACATAGAGCCTTACCAGCAGTACCCTTCAAGTAACGTAGGATCCACTTAACCGCTTCCCAATGTTGCTTTCCTGGATTGCCCATGAACCGGTGACTACTCCCACCGCATGTGCAATGTCCGGCCTTGTACACACCATTGCATACATGAGACTCCCCACAAGCATATGGAGTTCTCTCCATCTTGTCACGCTCTTCCTTGTTCCTAGGCGAGTCCCTCTCGGATAGCTTGAAATGCAAACCCAATGGCGTCCCTGTTGGCTTCGCCTCTTCCATACAAAACCTTGCTAAGACCTTCTCAACATATTCTGCTTGTGAAAGAACCAACTTGCCCGACTCCCTATCCCGATCAATCCGCATGCCCAAGATTTTCCTTGCCTCTCCCAAATCCTTCATCTCGAACCGTTCTGACAACTGAGTCTTCAACCTGTTTACCTCTCTACTGCTAGAGCCCGCTATCAACATGTCGTCCACATATAACAGCAAGATAATATACCCATTGTCCATGTTCTTGAAGTAGCAACAATGATCCGCCTCGCATCTGATAAAATCAATGTCGTGCATGAATCCATCAAATTTCCTGTACCACTGCCTAGGAGCTTGTTTAAGGCCATACAAGCTCTTAGTCAATCTGCAAACTAGCTCCTCGCCACCCTTAGACAAGTAACCCTCTGGCTGTACCATGTAAATCTCTTCCTCCAAGTCCCCATGAAGAAAGGCCGTCTTCACATCCATCTGTTCAAACAGCAAGTTGTCCGCCACTACTATCCCCAGAGCCATTCTGATAGTGGTCATCTTCACAACCGGAGTGAATACTTCGGTGTAGTCAATACCATACTTCTGCTGAAACCCTTTAACAACCAGTCTTGCCTTGTAACGCTTGCTACCGTCTGCTTCCTCCTTGATCCTGTAAACGCACTTATTATGCAGTGCCTTCTTCCCCTTAGGTAGTTTAGTCAACTCCCAAGTTTTGTTGGCCTTCAATGAGTCCATCTCATCATCCATCGCAGCTTTCCACTTGTTGCAAAGTGCACTACGAACAGCCTCCGCATAACATTCCGGTTCCCCATTATCTGTCAATAGCAAATAATAATTGGATGGAGTATACACATCGGGCGATCCACGCAACTCCTTTGGATCTACGCGCGGAATATCCGATTCTGGAGTACGTGGTTCATCTTCAGTGACCTCCTGACCATGGTCAACATGAACTGTCCTGCTCCCACCCGAGTCTGGAATATCCACCTCTACAACCTCCGGTTCCGAACTAGTACCATTAGATGCCCCCTTTCTATCCTTGTACAAAACCTGTTCATTGAATACCACATCTTGACTACGAATAACTTTATGGTTTTGATCATCCCAAAATTTATACCCGAAGTCATCCCCGCCATACCCAATAAATGTACACTTAATTGTATTTAGCATCTAATTTAGTTCTCTCGGCGGAATCAACATGAACATAAGAAACGCAGCCAAATACGCGAAGAAAGGACAGATTTACCTCGCTTGCCACTCCAAGCTTCCTCTGGAATTCCGTTCCCCGATGGAACCGATGGTCCCCGATTGATCAAGAAAGCCGCCGTGTCAGCTGCATATGCCCGTAACGTCTTCGGAAGTCCACACTTCAATCTCATACTTCTAGCCCGCTCGTTCAATGTTCTCGTTCATCCTTTACGCTACCCCGTTGAGTTGTGGAGTCTTCTTTGGAGTCTTCTCCATACGAATACCATTCGCGGCACAATATTCCCTAAACTCCCGAGCTCATACTCCCCACCATTGTCGATCTCAAGCACTTAAGCTTAAGTCCCGTTTGATTCTCCACCAAGGCCCTCCACTTCTTGAACACCTCGAAAGCCTCATCTTTCCCCTTCAAGAAATAGACCCAAACCTTCCTTGTAGAATCATCAATAAAAGTCATGTAATATGACGCTCCACCCGAAGATGTAACCGGAGATGGCCCCCACAAGTCCGTGTGAACCAATTCCAACTTTGCTTCCCTCAATCCCTACTGTCCTTGAGAAATTATTTCTCCCTTGTTTGCCAAACATACAATCTTCGCAGATCCCCACGTTGACTGTCTTCAATCCCGGTAGTAGACCACTTAGAACAAAGTACCTTCATCCCCGTCTCACTCATGTGACCCAATCGACGGTGCCACAAATCGGTATCACCCTTCGCTGCTTGCACCGCAATACTATCCTTGGTGTTGTTCGCCAAATACAGTACCCTCCTTATTACCCCGAGCGATCTCACAATCCTCCTTGGTAATAACCCGGTTCTATGCACGAAAGTCACCTTGTAACCCTCTTCGTCCAACCGCCCAACCGAAAGTAGGTTCTTTTTCAAACCCGGAATGTGCACGACCCCGTTCGGATGTAGAACCTTCCCGTCCGATGCTCCTATCTGACATCCCTTCCCTTGATTTCCAAAGGCTCGCCATCGGCTAGATAGACCTTCCCGAAATCACCGGAAGTGTAATTATCCATCTCTTCCTTATGCCCGCAAGAGTGGAATGATGCCCCGAATCCGGCACCCATGATTCTAGTGCACTACTAACACTCGAGAACCGAGTACATCATCACCTTCAATTTGTCACATTCGCCCGATTGCCCTTACGATTTGGACAATCCCTCTTGAAGTGTCCCAATTCCTTACAATAATAGCACCGAGCGGATCCCTTCGCAACCTTCGATTTGTCCTTGGTCTCATCGGCTTTGCCCTTACCACTCACTCCGTTCTCCCTAGATTCGGTTCTCCCTTGTTTGCTAGTACCGGCTTCCCTACTAGTAGTAGCTAAAGCCGCTCCCGAAGTACTTGATGTCCCCAACTTCTTCATGCGATTTTCCTCACCTAAAAGAAAGTCTTTAACATCATCATATTTCAATTTTTCTTACCTGCTGAAGCGTTGATTGCGATCACCGTTCCGCTCCAACTTGTCGGTAAAGAAGCTAGCAACAAGCATGCATGAACCTCATCATCGAACTTGATCTCCACCATTGTCAATGAATCTATGACATCCATAAATTCATCGATGTGCTTAGCCAAGGATCCTCCCTCTTGCATCTTGAGACCGCCCATCTTACGTATCAAATCAACCTTATTTGCGGCGAGACGGAGTTTCAAATCTCTCGGTAAGATAATCCAATAGCTCCTTGGTGGTTGTCGCCTTCTGGTAGTCTTCGCGATCCACTTTGACAAAGTAGATCTAACCACCCCTAAAGCCTTTCGATCCATGAGTTCCCATTCTTCACGACTTACATCTTAGGTTTGACACCCTTGAGGCTTGTAGAGATCTTTGTTGTACAAGAGATCCTCAATCGCATCCTCCAATATCCGTAGTCGAGACCCATCGAATTTCTCCACCGCTGTTTGTCCTTGCCCATTCTTGATTGCTTGAAACAACTCCCTTGATCTGAACCAAGAGCTCGATACCGGTTGTTGTGAATATGACCCTCCACACCCAAGCAAACCTACAAGAATAATAATCGCACACAAACCAAACACAAGAAATCAAAGAACACAGAAAGGAACACAAGAAATTGTTAACCCGGATCACCAATTTGATTGGCTACGTGCAGGGGGCACTACCAAGCCGGATCTTGCACTATGTATGTAAAATATGTGTTACAATAAGTTGGGGGGCGGAATACTACTTAAATATATACTAGGGCATCAAACCAAGTCCTAGATTACAAAGGAATCCCGAAAATACGTCAGAATCAGAGTCCAGATTTACTTCCTCCCGACACATGGGCGGTCGCCCAAGGTCCCATGGGCGGTCGCCCAAGCCAAGTTTTTCCCGAACCAATGTTTACGTACAGGCGAGCGGTCGCTCAGCACCAATTGGGCGGTCGCCCACAACGATGAACAAAACTCGACGTACCCACTGATCAACTGGGCGGTCGCCCATCATCACCTGGGCGGTCGCCCACCCCGACAGAAACTTCAGACGAATTTCCCCCTTTTGCTCGTAATCTAACCCGGTTGGTTCTCTATCCCAACAACACACACAATGATTAATCTGTCGCATACCCCGACCTAAAGCCAATGGTTTATTCTTGACAGGTTATAACTGTGGCCATTAAAAACCGAAAGTTGGCACATCCAGACAGCTCTGATCAATTGTACGAGGTCACTGAGAAGGAATCGGCTTTCTTGGAGCCAAGAATCACACACACAAACCAATTTAGGTAAAAACAAGTCAATAATTAATTTCGATTCCACTTTTCTTGAACTTCTTGAAGAGTCTTTAGTCATAATTTACAGATGGCTAGACAAAGCAGCAGTCCGTCGTGATGATTTAGAAGGAAAACAAGCCACATCGTGGGAACTTTGTGCACTAACCCAAGTTGAAGAAGTTAAGGTTCTAACAAGAATGCTACCAATCATAGGGAGCACAATCATAATGAACACATGTTTAGCTCAACTCCAAACATTCTCAATTGCACAAGGCAATACAATGAACCTTCACCTAGGAAGCTTCGAAGTCCCTGCAGCCTCAATTCCAATAATACCCCTAATCCTCATGGCCATTCTCCTTCCTCTCTACGAGTTCTTTTTCGTACCCTTTGCAAGAAAATTCACTAACCATCCATCGGGCATTTCCCAACTCCAACGTGTTGGAGTTGGGCTCGTTCTTTCAGCTATTTCTATGGCCATCGCGGGTGTTATTGAAGTAAAGAGAAGAGACCAATCTAGAATAAATCCACTTGATCCCATTAGTCTTTTCTGGTTGTCCTTTCAATATGGTATTTTTCGTATTGCGGATATGTTTACCTTAGTGGGATTGCTCGAGTTTTTCTACAAGGAAGCTCCAGTTGGGATGAGATCGTTGTCTACTTCTTTCGCTTGGATTTCACTTTCGTTTGGGTATTTCTTGAGCAGCGTTTTTGTTGACATTATTAACTCAATTACAAAAAGGGTGACCCCTAGCAAGAAAGGATGGCTAGAAGGGAAATCCTTGGATGAGACTAATTTGAATCTGTTTTTCTGGTTTTTGGCGATATTGAGTTGCGTAAACTTCCTCAACTACTTGTACTGGGCTTCATGGTACAAGTACAAAACAGTAGATGCTAAGGAGGATGACTTGTCGAAGATTGCAGGTATAGTCGATGTATCAAAGCCTGCAATTGAAGAATCATATGATGAAAACAAGAAGGAAGATGATGAAAAGAAAGTTGACGAGGGTCAGTCAGAAGCACAAAATTAGAAGCTCATGAAGACCATTTTAAACTAACTAGTGTTATACCCGTGCGATGAAAACTTCTTTTGATCTCTCCAGAAAATCTTTCACCATGATCCTGCTGCAACTCTATATGACATTCTTTTGATCCTCCCAATTGACCCAGTGGTTGCAATGAAAACTTCTTAGCAGTTGCATTTGCATTTGCGTCTGCGTCTGCATCATTACTACCAGTTCTTGATGGCTTTTATGACATGGAAGAGCTGTCGGTATAGGCAGTGGAATTGTACTTGTAGCTGGAGCGACAATTTCCTTGTTATCTTTGTTTTCCTTCTGCTGAAAGTTTACAAATCCTGAAGAGGATTTTTACCAGACAATACTAGTTTCTTGCGTTTCTGATTAGTGAAGCCAGTTACGACTTTATCAGCAGAGTCCGTCTGGGGCTCTCAAAGGGAGGCATAGTTACTAGGTTTTTCTGAAGTCATCCCTTCTTTGATCTGGTTTGGAAGTTTCGAATGACCGCTTCTGGCTGATACATAGTTTCTTCAGTTCA
The DNA here is from genome assembly GCA_022495995.1 of Adenophora triphylla var. japonica. NCBI lineage: Eukaryota > Viridiplantae > Streptophyta > Magnoliopsida > Asterales > Campanulaceae > Adenophora > Adenophora triphylla. Next base: position 36,205 of record JAFEMH010001788.1, on the reverse strand, counting down.
AAATTACAACAGCAAAACTCGTCCACAAAACATATACTTGTACAACAATTGTAATATGGAAAATCAGAAACATACCTTTCAGGTATTTGAATATTTACCTTGAGTGTCCCCTTCTCGTAGACAGTCCCTTCGGGGCCTTGAATTACTACAAAGATACAAGGAAAATGAATCGGTGAGGAGGAGCTCGAGCTCGGAGTCGGTGGAGAGGAACGGGAAGGAGGGGCCGGGCTGTGGATCTGTGAGGAAGAGCATGTAAAATGCTCATCATTTTCAGGAGCTCAAAAAAATGCATGACAATATTGTACTTTTTCACAACCACATACATATAACAATTTGTTGCAGCATGACTTCTTTAATAAAAATACAACTAACAGTATATACATACTGGTATTCTTAATAAATACACACTTCATGAATAATTAATCACATTTTAATTCAATTTGTTTTCGGAAGATGAACACCCATCCATCGGAAGGGGTATTTTGTCCTCTCAAATATTGGGATAGTATGCGCATCGTATTCACAGTTGAAATCAGGCAGTGCAACAAAATAATTTGCTTCCTCTTTCCTGTGATCCACTCTGCAGTTTCATTCCGACAGGCGTTAAGGGAGCTGCAATTGCAACTCTCTTTGCTGCAAAATAAAGAATAAATACAACATATAAGCAGCATGAAATTTTTATTTTACCTACCTTATCTATATATAGATACATGATAGGCCAAAATGCATTTTGGTAACCCCCAAAACATTCACCACAATCCCACTAATCAGGGGAATTTGGTTGTCATTTTGCATGGGAGGGAGACAGCAGCTTCTAAGCCGTCATATTTTGCCCTGAAAATAATACTTAATCTGATCCTATCGAACATGGAGAAGAGGATATTCGATGCGACTACTTCAATTATGTTTCTCGCCTCCTTTTTAGGTCCTCTTTAGCTAATATGGGCAGATCCACAAACTAAATTATTGGCAGTTTTAGACATGTGAGGGACACTTGTTGAATTCCGTCAAATTTCAAACGGTCTGTTACGTTTAGGACCCTATCTGAGCCAAAATATAAGTTGTGGACTTTATCTGGGATGTATTATAGTTTAGGACCAAATGGGTAATAGACATATTGCTTTAGTTTGGAACTATGTTACCTGGAATGGATTGAGGTAAACCCACAGCCATATTGTGTGGAGTCAACATGGGTACTTTGTCAAAATTGACAGGTCCAGGTAGGCATTTGGCCTGCTGGCTAGAGCTCATAGCTTCCAACCTGGAGGTCATGGGTTCGATCCCCCCAGAAGTTAGAGGGAAGGCTTTCTCTCCCTAGGATTTATCTCCTAGGCGCTTCTGTGCGTGCATGTGTGTGTGTGTGTGTGTGTGTGTGTGTGTGAGTAGTGAAAAAAAAAAGATTTAGAAGGACATGGGGATAATTACCTATTTCATAGAAAAGCTCGTTTACATTCAATGCTGATTTTGCTGAAGCTTCGTAAAAGAGCAAGGAATTTTCAGTAGCATATTGCTCCCCAACCTGCAATTATCAAGAATACAGAAATATATTGATCTCTAAACTATAATAAACTTAACATTTAACTAGCCTGAGAGATGCAAATAAGTTCACCATATAGATTACATTCTCTAAACTATACTTTGAATGATTTTGTGTGCATGTATTTGTGTGTGTGTGTGCATGTGTTTGTGTGTGCGCGTGTACGCAGGTTAAAAGTTAATATACCTCGTTATCCACCTCTCTTTTCGTATCCAAGTCTGCCTTATTTGCCACCAAAACCATAATCAAATTCGGATTGCCTATGATAAATAGCTGACATATTAAGTAAAACCCCAATAACTCCACTCTGTCCCCAACCAAATAAAAGTCGCACTTTCCATTTTGGTTTGTTCCAAAATAAATGTCACATTTCTAAATTTGGAAATAGTAAGAGCAATATTTCCATTGTACAAGCAAGTAAAGCACATTCCTTAAAAACATTAAAAAGTCAAATGCGACATTGATTTTGGGACGGAGGGAGTATTATTTGCTAAAAAAATGTTATGTAGCGGAACTAATCAAGTATAAAAGCTCATGCCATCTTGATAGTCAAACTGGCAGAACTTGAAAAAGTCAAGCAAGAGGAATATTGTTTATAGGGCTATTGTGAGCCCATGCAAGCTTTTGCCTCATCTTCTCAACCAAAGTAATTACTTCACTAAGAAGAATATAGAGTAATATACTAAATCATGCACTGTACTATGCCCTCAATTTCATCACAGGTAACGTACTATCTAGTGACAACATAATGCAATGTACTTTTTTGATTTTTTTAAAAAAAGCAAATTAGTTGGATGACGTTAAATATCATTAACGAAATGATGATACAGACGATATTTGGAGGAATAATGCTTATGTGGCCAAACCAAGTCATTAAATAAACCAACGCTCGTTAAAAATTTAACGAAGGTTAGATTTGGAAACCACTCTTCCTAATTTCTTAAATGTTCATATTTGGCCATTTCCCTCTTTATTCCGATGAAGTCAAAGACTCACAATTTTTTGGTTTGGGAATATAATGGAATAAAGCAAATGGTTCAGTAAACTATCTGTGCTTCTTTGTAAAGAATCAGCAGTCGGCCATGCAATTTTCGACGCAATTTTCATCATAAGTCATTCGTAAATTATGATAGTCAAACTGGCAGGACTTGAGAAAGTAAACTATCTGCGCTTCTTTGTTGTTCATATCTGGCCATTCATCCCTCTCACTGCTCCTTCTCAATTCCGTTCACCACTCTCTCTCCGGCCATCTCTTCTCAACCTCCCATCTTCTCCACTATCCCCGCCCCACCGCCCCTTCATCTGCCCTCTCCCCCAGCCACGCCTCACACCCCCTCACTTATGCCCATGTAGTCGACCCCCTTTCCCTTTTTCTATCTTCTGCCCAGAAAATCTGCTTGCTTAAATCATAAACCTTAATCCTAACCGATAAAACTCAGAAAATATCATACTCTAACCCCAATCTAAACCTTAATCTCTCAAATTAGCAATAGTGAATCCGGTGTATGTCTTCTTCTTAACAATGGCGAATCTGGTGCATGTCTTCTTTTTAACAGAGAAATGGCAGAGTACGAATGGGCTGAGCTTCACTTCATAACTGAGTCACCATCAGGGTTTTGTTCCTCAGGTAATTTCCCCCGCTCTCTCACACCATCTGGATTTTGTTCAAAATATAGGTTTTCCAAGTTCAAATTTTAATGAAATCGTGAATTTGGGTTTTCCCCTTCTCTCTCAATCTAATTGGTTGCATACAGTCATTGATTAAATTGAAATACTGAAATTTGGGATTGAAGTAATTGAGTTGTTGATTTTGTGAGTGTGTTGGTGTAAGTGGGGGAGTATTGGTGGTGCCATTGTTGGTGGTGGTGGTGGTGGTGGTGGCGGCATCGGTGGCATTGGTAGTGGTGGGTTGAAGGCATTGCTCGAAAAATGAAGAAGAAGGTTGAAATGGGTGTTTATTTAACGGTGTTGATGGTCTCTATAATGAATGTTAGCGTACTCAACGGTTGTTAGTCTTCTTCTTATGTGGCGTGTTAACTAGGATGACGCTTGGCATTTTCGTTAAGTTTTTCCAACGTCGTTAGGGTGATTGCATTATGTGTAAAAAAATGAAAAAGTACATGGGATTAAGATGTTACTAGCTAGTACATTGCAGTAATGGTAAAAAATGTGATAGTACGTTGCATATATTGGTCATACGCCCAAAAAATATATGAGAACAAGTACAAATGTTATAGTACCTTGTCTTTTTAGTTCTTGAATCCACTTTTTGGCTCGCTCAAATGAATCCTAAAGTAAAACACAACACGCAATTTTTGTGAGTTCACTTCAAGTCAGTATATTATAACAAGAAAAACAGTACAAACTTTTATGGTATAACAAAAAAATGAAAAACGCAGATTATAGATGAATGTAAAGATCCATATCATCATAGAACGTCATCAGCATTTGGATTACATGTAAATTAATCCAACTCTTCGTGTTTGACGGCTCGATTTGTTGTATCATGAAAAATTCCATCAAAGGCATAGAAGAGTTGCATGCAGAAAGATGGAAAAGAGGGATCTATGTATGGATCAAAAACAATACATTTCTGAGACAACTAAACTTTGTCTGGACACATAGTTTTCTTGTACCAACAGGCTAGCACATTATGCATTTGTGCCATAGAAAAAAGATAAGATTCTAAAATAAGGATAGGCGGGCTACTAGCGTAAATTCAACAGAAATCTAAGTATTTAGAGATTCAAAGGTAATCATGCAGCTTAAGGTAAAAAAATATTCTACTTCTTTAAGAATCATTAACCTAAGACTGATGAGGGTATGAATATTTCATCAGCCTTTTAACAAGACAAGCAAACCAGGTAACAAACTTGATGGATGCTAACAAGAAAATGCCATTCAAAGTCCTACGCTTCCAGAAACATGTTATTAGCTACCTTGCTTGTAAGATCATACACAATGACAGCCGCAGCTGCACCACGATAGTACATGGGAGCTAGGCTATGGTATCGTTCTTGTCCAGCGGTGTCCCATATGTCAAACTTTACTGTGGCTTCATTTAATGACAAAACCTGAGTAAAGAAGGCCGCTCCTATTGTGGATTCCTGCAAAGTGTACTCATGTCAAAGGTACCAACACAAGTAGATGAGCAGTAATTAAACTAATATTAGAAAGGTCATTTAAGGGTCTGCCTTTGCCATATTGACTTTTCGTAAAACTAATGTTATTGAAGAACAGAGATAAAAGTGAACCTGGTAATCATAAAATTGCCCTTTTACAAATCTCAGTACCAAGCTTGTTTTCCCAGTACCCATGTCCCCAAGAATTACCTGGACGCGTCAATATGGAACAATCATTCACATGAATTTCATGCTCATTTATCTTCAAAAGTTAAGAGCATACATTAATCTCTGAAAGCAAATTTTGGCTAAAGGGAATTGAGTAAAGGGTAGGGTGCTTCTAACCTGCCTTTCTATTATCTCATTTTAGACATTACTACAAGCATCTTAACAGAATCAAAAGTCAAACAATGTGAGATTTGAAGTGAATAAGCTCATTAATCCTTAGTCGAGTAAGAGAGAAAAGTTTTAAGCCTTAAAATCCGTTATCTTCCCTTATTTTCTTTTCATAAAGTTGAAAACATAGGAACAATGAAAGAACCTGAAATAAATATTGGAGTAACATTTATTTAATCGAAGCTAAATCAAGGATTTATTGCGGGAAGTGCAATGAAAAGGAACCGAAGCATCCTTATCTATGGTAGAAAGCATATCTAAATCAATAATTGAGTTAAATAACTACAGAAGTACGACCCGAAAACTAAGGAGTACTGAAAGAAGTTACCTACAAGAAGTAAATTCAAGATTATAAATCAAAATGAGTGTCCATTTTTCAATAACATTTGAAGGTCCATTGCATGGCAACGGCGGATTAATCATCTCTTGTCTGGTAACTTAGATTTGGTTAGATCACTATGGCTACAAATTTCGCAGCAAATTCACATTTATGATTGATTTCAATTTTTGATGATGCTACTCCAATACACAGCTAAACTTAAACATTTAAAACACGATCGGAAGGGAGCATATAAAGCATTAGTAATTGAATCAATTTTTATAAACTCAATAGGAGAAATAGTGATGTAATCATGTAATGGAGAATGTAGCTGGAAAAGGGAGAAGACTTACCTACCAGCTTGGCTTGTATATTCTTCCCCATCGTTAATCCGACTTGCCGGAGCTTCCAATTCCGATGATTCCCGAGCGGAGAAATGGAGGATTTAAGAATCGATTATGAAAGCGAGAGGTGGCGGAAAACGTGTTGAAGAAGGAGATGGCGAGAGGAGGAGAATGTTAGGTTTTTGTTTCTTCTCCTTAGACTCACCGGTGGAACCGTTGGTTTGCCGGCGATAATGACATGGCAGGAATAGTTGGTTGTCGGGTATGTGGGTCCTACTTTTTATTGCTCCATAACTTATTTGATGTGTCATTGATTATAGGCTTGGACCGGACAATATGGCCCAATAAGTCGAGGAACCATTATTGGGCCTAGCCCATAAAATAATAAAATATCAAGAAGAGATCCCTTTTAGGCAACAAACCTTGCCTATAAAACCAATAGGTGATAAAGGTTGTAGCTGGGCTTTGTCAAAAACTTACAACGTGGACTTATTAATTGGGTGGCACGAAGTAACATCGTGCGCCATTGTGCCTGCACGTGTAAGGACCTGCTCTGATACCATGTTAAAGTCTGAAATTCTACCTTAAAATCAATTGGTGTCAAGGGGAGTGACCCAAGATCTTTATGTGATAGACAAGGTTTATCAATTTTCAATGTGGGATAATATCTCTAACATGATTTTTGATAGGTCATTGATTATTGGTTGTCGGGTATGTGGGTCCTACTCCTAAGCATACTGTATGAATAAAATTATGTGACCTAATTTTGTTGATATTTTATGCGATTGTGACGGTGCACAATCGATACAAATAATAAAATATGATCATTTTGTATACACCTTTTTGTAAAAAAAAAAAAAAAAAACGCCCCCTAGCATTGCCATGGACTGACAATTTATTGCAACAAATAAATTTAAAAAAATCAATAATCACTCCATTCCATGACAATTTTTTCTCATCTTTAAGTTATCTTTCTATCTATTATGATGATGGAGGCCTATCGATTTCAGCAGTGGATCAATATGGGCCGAAAGGCCTACTTTTGTCGTTTAAGACCAAAATATTTGACCGAAACAAACGTGGGTGACGGGAAAATCTGGGAAAGCGTACCCTATCGTAACGAAATTTCGCGCGCTTCAAGGCCTATACGTCATACAAAATATCCTCGTGAGTTTGGGAAGGGGAGGTCAAAATCATAACATACTCCCTCCGTTCCAACAATTGCTTCCCCTTTTTTAAAAATTACGCAAATTAAGGAAATGGGAGGAAAGTAAAAATGTTGTGAGTGTAATTTGAAAATAGGAGAGAGAATGAGTGGAGGGAATAGTAAATTATAATAGTGTTGTGAGTATTAAAATAATGAGGAGAGAGAATGAGTGGAGGAAATAGTAAAGATTCCTTTGCCAAAAAAGGAAATTGAAAACTATTAACGGGACACCCAAAATGGCAAAATGGGAAGCTACTATTGAGACGGAGGGAGTATAGTGATACAAAAACATTTTGATAACAACTCAAATTTTGGTAACTTATTTATATATATATATATATATATATATATATATATATATATATACTCCCTCCGTCCCAATAGTAGCTTCCCATTTTGCCATTTTGGATGTCCCGTTAATAGCTTCCACTTTCCTTTTTTGGCAAAGAAATCTTCACTATTCCATCTACTCATTCTCTCTCCTCCATTATTTTAATACTCACAACACCGTTATAATTTACTATTCTCTCCACTCATTCTCTCTCCTATTTTCAAATTACACTCACAACATTTTTATTTTCCCCCTATTTCCTTAATTTCTGCGTCGCCCAAAAAAATGGGCAATTTATTGGGACGGAGTAGTATATATATATATATATACACTCCTTTCATTTCACGTAAGTGTAAACTTATTTTCTTTTTCATCTATTTCATTTCACGTAAGTGTAAACTTATTTTCTTTTTCATCTATTTCATGTGAGTGCAAACTGCCCAATCAATTTACTATTACTTTCACTCATTTTCTCATATTTTATTTTTTTATACTCACAAACACATTCTCCTTTTAATTCTCTCTCCTGCTTTTTCTTAATTCTTATACCCAATTTTTTTATTTCCACGACTCCATTCACATGAGACGAAAGGAATATATCATTGGAGATGTTAGTACTATCACATACTGAATTTAAATTTGTATTTGATACTCATTGTTAGAATTGCCCATTAATACGTATATGCGAATTAGGACTTGCCTCATTTGCATTAATTCCAACTTTTTTTAAATAACATTTATGTATGATCATCACATATATATAATTGTATTTATTGTCCAAAAGCATGATTGATAAGTGGTTTATTTGATTAATTCGGTTTGGTTATGGTTAAGGTGAAAGAGCGGTATAAGGTTTTTAATTGATCTCGACACGCTCCACAAATTAAAAATACATTTCTACTTCATGGCAATTATATGTGAACTGTTCTCTGTCACTGAACATTGTATTGTATAACAGTGTTATGCGTTATAAGACGAATGTGTTTAAGATGTGTATGCTAATAATACGATGTACTACACTCGGTCCTATTACAATTCACACAGTTGGTCAACTGTGTGAATTGTTGACCAATAATTTTATGAATATCTAGATATTTCTTTGTAATTTTAGAAATTGTTATTGTTTCATCATTAGAAATACTATCAATAACTTTTTTTAGAATTATATAGAGATATCTAGATATTCATAAAATCATGATCAAAAATTGATTCAGTTGATCAATTGTGTGATTTGTAGCGAGACGAAGGAAGTATATGTATAGTGTACCTACAACAAATGGTTGATTGAATGAGAACTTATGTAAATTTACAGCCGGAGAGGGCGGAGTGTTAGGACAAATTTAGTGCGATGATAAGATTTGATTTTAGTTATTTATTTATTTTTATATACACTTCATTTTTGCTTCTTATCAAATATTTTAAAATCATATTTTTCCAAATCTTATTCATACTTATTTATTCTTTTAAATATCTTATTATCTCTCATAATTTTATTTATAATATTTTATGAGTAAGTTTTGGGAGAAATCAGTTTCTCCATAAATTATAAAAAGTCCAATTTTTTTCAACTTACAAATATTTGACGAATATAAGAGCAGTTTAAAAAAACAGGACTTTTTATAATTTAGGAAGAAACTAGTTTCCCCCAAAATATTGTGATATTTTATTTGGTTATAAAATCTATTCATATTTTTTTTTCTTATTACTTTATTAACAAATCAATATATGTTGCCAAAAACTTGTAAAAAATGCATTTTTTGTTAACTTAACAAAAAACGTGTTTTACCGTCTTCCTCAATAACAACACACAGTTACACACAGATAATAACCTCTCTCTCTCTCCTCTCTCTCTCTATACGCAAAGGGGAAGTCTGCGTTTTCTTCGTCCTCACCGATCTCCCTCACCAAATCCATTACCGGCGACCTCTCCAATTTCCCCAATTGCAATCGCCCTCACCGTCTTCTCCTTCTCCCAAGAACATCAATCCCTCTCCGTTCCCGTAAAACCAACCGGCGACCTCCAACTCTCCTTCAATCGCAATCGCCGGAGCTAACCGTTCCTTCACCGGCGTCCCTCCTCAGCAAAGCTCTTTCTCTCTCAATCCCCTTCATCACCGAACGCCATCTCTGCTCTCCCCAATACAACGCACCCTCTCCCCCGTTCTTGTCCTTCGACGAAATTGTATTTTCCGTTTTTCAATCAGAAGCTCCGATTGATATTCACAATTAACATTCTTTGAGAATTTGCTGTTGGTTGGTGTGGGAATTTGATGTGCCAGCTTTTCCATATAAAATGTATCGATTATATGTTTGTTGAATACCAGTTTATAAGTATTTGAGTACCAGTTTGAGAATTTGATGCATTGGTGGACTGGGTAATTAGATGCCAGTGTATGTGTTTTGGAGTGTCAGTCCATGTATTTTGGAGTGTCAATTAGTGTATAATAGAGTGCCAGTAAGTGTGTAACTGAGTGTCAATGTATTTTTGAATGCCAGCTTCTTGTAATTTTGAATGCCGGTCCATATTTTTTGAATGTCGGTTCATGTTTTTTTTGAATATCGGCAAAAATAATTATCGGTATTTTTGAGTGCCGGTATATGCATTTTTGAGTGCCGGTAAATGTGTTTTCAAATGCCAGTCCATGTATTTTTGAATGCCGGTGTAAAAAGTGCTAGTGCATGTATATTAAGTGACTTTATAAACTAACACTGGCACTTGGTTACACTAACACCGGCACTTTGTTACACTAACACCGGCACTTTGTTAAACTAACACCGGCACTTGTTTTACACTAACACCAACACTTTGATACACTAACACCGGCACTTTATTACACTAACATCGACACTTTTTACACTGACACTGGCACTTTGTTACACATGCACTGCTTCGTTGAATTGACCCAAACTTCAGCAAATTAAACCCTTTTTCCACACCATTGAAGGACATTCTGTTTATCCAACGAAAAAACGAAGAGCTATGAAATCAAATCACACAGTTATCTCCAATTAATTATGTACCAATCAATAAAGTACCAATCAATTATGTAACGAAGCAGAGTTGACAATGGACATTAATGGCGGAACTAGGGCACGAATTGTAGGTTACAAAATACTCAAACTGAGTGAACGCCGGAAAACGATCGGAGCTTGGGATGGCCAGAGAAGATGATTGGAGCTTGGGATGGCACGAATTTGTGTAATTACAAAAATACCACCGTTTGTTTTGAAAACACGTTTTTCCTTATCTTAAAAAAAAACTAATTTTTTATAAGACCAACTCATACATGATTAATAAATGATTAATACAATGATTTATGTTGACCGATACTAACTATTTTGAAATCAACACTTTCTTGAATCGCGACCAAACATACATTGTCACTTAATATTAGGGATGGCCAAATCGGATCGAAACCGAAAAATCGGATCGAAATCGGATCGAAAAAGCCCGGAACCGCCATGAACCGTCACGAAAATCGGAATCGGGGTAACCGGAACCGGTTTGAAGCCGGACCGGTTAAGGGTCACCAAAATGGTGAACCGGATCGGAAAAAGCCCGGAACCGGACAAAAATTCATTGTTTTTCAATAGAACCGGACCGGAACCAGACAGGAAAAAGCCCGGAATCAGACGAACCGGGGAGAAATTCGGAACCGGATTAACCGGAACCGTGAGCAATTCGAGTCGGTTAAGGGTCATACATTTTTCGAACCGGAACTGGGCCCGGAACCGATTTTGGTCATCCCTACTTAATACTACATAAACTGACACTATTCACATTGACACTTTTTTATAACACTGACATTTTTTTACCCTACACTTGCACTCTTTTATACTGCCACTTAACAATACATGCAATGACAATCTTTACACTGACATTTATTTACACTATCACTGACACTTTTTAACATTAAAACTGACACTTTTTTACACTGTCACTTAATAATATATGCACTGACACTCATTACACTTGCATGTCACTCTTTACACCGTCACTTTGTTACACTAACACAATAACACTAACACTTTTTTACACTGACACTCTTTATATTGGCACTTTGTTACTCTAACACTGGCACTAGCGAGAGAATCAAAACACGTTTTTTCTAATATTAAGTAAAAATGCATTTTTTAAAAGATTTTGGCATTAATGAAACGAAAGAAAATTAAGTGAAAACCCTAGAAAATAATTAATTCCTTAATATTTATACTATCTAATAGCAATTTGTTTGCACAAAATAGAATAAAATCTTGTTCGCTAAATTAAGTAACAATCATTAGTTATTGTTCAAATATTTAATATCTGATTGAGATAATAAACATTCAATTAAATACAACTAATTTCAATTTTATTAGCAACATTATATAATTAATTTTTTCCCTAATATAACTATACTTGAGAAACTAATTCTCAAATGAGTAATGCTAGGGGAATAATATAGACACAAAACCTTTCTCACAAAATTGTAGATATAATTATTTTATTGATGATTTTAATTAGAGTGAGTGTACTAAGTTCACCATCAATGCAATCAGGAAAATATCATCAATTAATCTTGTAATCAAAATTCTCGTTGTAATAATTTTATCGATATTTTTAATTAGATTGTATTGGGTTAATCGATACAAGCAATAAATATAAAATATCAACATCTAATTTTTTATAAGAAAAAGGTAATTAATCACATATACTAGACGTGGCCGGTTGGAGAAACCGTCGGTTAGCCGATTAAAAATCGGAGGTTGAAAACCTCCAAAGCCTCAACCGGAACCGAACCGCCTAACCGGATAAACCGGTTACGGTTTTGACGGTTAACGGTTTTACGGTTAACCTCCGATTTGACGATTTGGATCTGCTCGGCCGAGTCCTTGGTGTTGCTCGGTCGAGCAACCCTTTTAGGGTTTAGGGTTTGAGGGTTGCTCGGCCGAGTCTTTGGTGTTGCTCGGTCGAGCAACCCTTTTAGGGTTTAGGGGTTGAGGGTTGCTCGGTCGAGTCTTTGGTGTTGCTCGGCCGAGCAACCCTTTTAGGGTTTAGGGGTTGAGGGTTGCTCGGCCGAGTCATATAGTAGTGCTCGGCCGAGCATATCATTTTTCAGTTAATTTTTTAACAGTTTTCGTTAACTTTGTATGTAGTATATTAATTTTATTTTATTTTTCAATTTTTTTTTAGATAGATAAGACTATTTTGAACTTAAGTTTACTACATACATTTTTTGCAAAAAGGTTTATAAAAAAAAGTTATGAATTTTTTAAGAAATAAAAGTTAACGATTTTTTGAAAAAAGTTAACTTTTAATTTTTTTTCATTTTTTTTTTGGATAAATAAGACTATTTTAGACTTAAGTTTACTACATACATTTTTTGAAAAAAGGTTTATAAAAAAAGTTATGAATTTTGAAAGAAAGAAAACTTAACTTTTTTTAAAAGAAACGAAAGTATATAAAAGAAAAAAGGGACGGTACCCTTAAATTTTATTAATCAAAATAAAATTACAAAGAGGGGGACAACCAACCTTACCCTTTTATAAATAAGGGGGGACATTTAGGAGCCTTTACCTCAACCTAACTATTACAATTAATTAAAAATAAACCTTATCTAAAGTCTAAATTAATCTAATTAAAATAAAAACTAATCTAAAACATCATTCATTCATCACTACTTTTCGTGGAGTCCTCGACATCGTATTGATATCTTGGATCCAATAGATCCTCATCATAAGGCATGTCTTGTTGCCTTTTTTCCGCTCTAACTCAATCGCCAAGTAAAAGTTGATGTTCCAAGTTTTCACTTGTTAGTTGAGAACGTCTTTCATCCAAAACATTTCCACCAACGCTAAATGCTGATTCAACCGCCACCGTTGAAGCGGGAGAGGCTAATACTTCTTTAGCAACTATGAAAAGTATAGGATAAATGTCTTTCCTTCTTGACCACCATTGTGAAACATCAAATTCATTTGAATTTGGATCTTGATTTAATTCAAAGTTTGTAGTGAAATAAGTTTCTAACTCCACGAAAAGGTTTGATGATGATGAAGATAAACCTCGAGAAGTGCCATATTTTTTACTATAGAAATTTGCAAAAAAACTATATGAATCCCCACTAGTAAAACTTGGTTGAGAAGTAGAGAAATCATCTTCATGTTGTTGGCTTTGAGAAGTGTTTTCATATAAGGCATTATACTCATTAAAAAGGTTAATCAAATCATTTTTTGTGTCATTAACAATAATTTACGGAAGTTCATAACTATCGTCACCATCGGAATATAATTTCATATAATAATAAGTTATAATGGACTCTAAATCATCTAATTTAACTCGAGGATCTAATAACTTTGCAACCAAGAAAAGAGACGAAATAGTGTCAAAATATTTAAGACAATTTTGTCTCATGTTAAAAATGCATTGTTTTAAAATAGGACATTCTTTTAAATTGTCAAAAATAGTAACAATTGCAATACAATGCTCTAGCACCAAAACGGAAGTTGGATAATAAACTCCCGAAAAAGCCAAAGTAGCAGTATTAAAAATCTTTAACAATTCACATAAATTAATGCATGCATTCCAATGATAAGTAAATAGAGGTTCATGATAGCCAATTGACATAAAAAATTGCGTTAGGAGATCTTTATAAGCAAAACCATCACTTAACATTTTATAGGTGGAATTCCACCTAGTTGAAACATCGTAAGTAAAATATTTGTCCGGCACATTTTTACTTCTTAAAAACCTTATCCATTTTTTTGTATTAGAATTTTTTTTTGAAATAAATTGAAAAGCTCGTCTAATTGGCTTAACATTAGTTTTTAATGCATCTAAACCATCTCTAACACATAAATTAATTATATGACATAAACATCTAATATGAAAAAACTTACCCCCAGGTGAGGGTTGATAAACGGTAATTAAATCGGGCAAACTAGTCGTATTAGCACTTGCGTTGTCAAATGAAATAGGAAATATTTTATTTAAAATACCATATTCAAAAAAAATCTCAAGCAATTTCGCACAAATATTTTTCGCGGAATGCGGTGGCTCAAAATCTTTGTAAGCAATTAATCTTTTTTGGATTTTCCATGAATTATCTATCCAATGGCAAGTAACGCCCAAATAAGTATTTCTTTGCCAATGATCACTCCAACCATCGGCACAAATTGAAACTTTATTTTCTAATTTTGATAAAACACCAATTAAATCTTTTTTATATCTTTCAACCACTCTAGTAATATCACGTACGAGATTCGTACGTGGTACTCTCGTGGCGGCGGGGTTCAAAGAAAGGCGAGCAAAATTTTCATAAAAATCACAATCCGCAAAATTAAAAGGAAGGCCTTTAACGCAAATAAATTTGGCTAGTTCATCCCTATAAACCCACTTGTCAAATTTAAAAAGAACGGAAGAAGGGGAAGACGAACCTTGTGCACCCGAACCCGAACTACGTTGTTTAAATTGTAATTGAGTTTGCGAAGCGGAAATGCCAAGTTTCTCGGGATGTTTTGCCGCCAAATGCCCGTTGAGCGTCCCATGCCCTCCGCCTCTTTTGAAAGCGTAAGTCGCATTACAATAGTTGCAACATGCTCGAAAATTATAATCATCCTCGACAGTAATTTTTCTTTTGGTGAAATGGATGGCGAATGTATCGAATTGCGGCTCTCTTTCTCTAGGGGGTTGTCGTTGTCCCCGACCCCGACCACCTCCCCTAGCTCGACTGCCCCTACCACTCCTAGCATTACCACTTTCAACTTGTTCTCCCTTCCTCATTTTATTGAATATTTGGATTTTGATGATCAAAATCATCGTTGGGGGAGGAAGAACCAACAATGGAGGACTTGCCTAAATTGCTTCTTCTTTGATTTTCAGTCATTTGTGTAAGATAAAATGAAGTTTGGAAATAAAACGGAGCTTAAAAATGGATGAAAATGGAGAAAAGCACTAATTTCGTTAGAAAACTAACTGAAAATGGGACAATATTTAACTGAAAATTGGATGAGGGTGAGAGTATATGTGAATATTTGAGAGTAGAAGAGAAAGAGTAGAGAGAAATAATGTGAAAATAAAATGGGAGGAGGGAGGTGATATTTATAGTTAGTAAATTAGGCAAAAAAAAACATTTTTTTTTAATTTTTGACTGCCCAAGTTAAAGTTCTGACGAACATAACGGCTAGTTTTTGAAAAAGTAGCCGTTGGAACATGCTCTGGCGTTCACTACAAGAAAACTGGTCTTTCGCGATTGCTTTTGGCGATGGCAAAAAAAGCAGTCACGTTTGAGTATATAAGGAGACGGCCTTTGTGACTGCATTTAGTGCAGTCACAGTAGGCTAGCGTGATGGCTAAGCAGTCACGGATGCCATCACATTATATATTTTTCCCTCTAGCGCCAACAACGTAGTCCGGACGAGAATGAAAAATTCTAATTTTTATCAAAGGCGATGGCTTTATCAATCGCGTTTTATAAAAATATTAAATTGAATAATTTTAAAATTAAATTTTTAATTTTTTTTAAAGGCAATTGCTTTTGCAATCGCATTATATAAAAAATAAATTAAAAAATTCAATTACACAATTAAAATTTTTTTTAAACTTATTCACGAATCCACGACGACGACTGATTTTTAGAAAAGCCTTTGTTTTCTTTTCTCTCTCACTCTCGTTTCCTCTACTCTTCCCTCTCATCTCATCTCATCTCAGGCAACGGCGATTCCTCTAGGGTGATTCTTCCTCCGGCTCCGGCGTTCTTCCTCCGGCATCAGGTGACTCTCTCTCTCTCGCTCTCTCTCTCTCTCTCGCTCTCTCTCTCTCAGGGGCGGATCCAGGGCAGAGGCAGTGGCGGACATACTACGGTGCACAGGGGTTGAAGATGAACGGTGGCGCCATGAGAAACAAAGTACAGAGGAAGTTCAAGATGAGGGGATACACACTAAAAGTTGAAGCCCCATCGAGATCCTCTCCTTCCTCAGCCGCTTCGAGGACGCCGAAGACGAAGCCCTAGATCTCCTCCTAGACGAGCTTCAGCACCAATCCTGTAAGTTTTACTTTATTTAATCTCTAATTTACAAAAATCTGCTAATTGGTTTTGTTACGATTCTTTTATTGGTGTTGAAATTGATGATGGATTGTCAAATAATAATCCTTATAACTGATTTTGTTAAGTTTCATTAATTGGTGTGAAATTGACAGTGAAATCGTCTATACTTGACAAAGAAGTAGTCCATCGTACCATAAGCCTTCGATGGAAGAAGGCTGCGGCGTGAGATGAAACCCCTTCTACTAGTAGCACAGGTCTACGCGTTATTGATGCCTTTATTGTCCCCAAGTTCAGATATGATCCCATCAAGAAGACCTTCCACGAGTAATCCCTTTACTTCTAATTCCAATTGTTTAAGTTACATGCCGATTCGTAATTTTATTAAATAAGTTTCCACATGCAATTCTTCAATTTTATAAATCCATCATTCTACTGTTAATTAGGCGTTTCAATTTCTACAACTTAGACCGAATCATTACCTTTACCAAAACCTAATGTTAGTATACATTTTACACGGACTTGAATTTTTGATTTCTTAGTTCAATTCAGTACAGATATACTTGCATTTTCAAATTTATTAAACTTGCTGTTCTAAGTTCTGTTATTGTTGTTTATCATAAATGTATGTTGACTATCAACTCAAAAAATTGTTAGATTGACTTAGAAATTCATTCAATGACTCGTTTAACACTATGTATGATGATGATGGTTGGTTTCTATAGTGTACGAGTGACAGTGAGCTATGTGATTTGGTTCTGATTACATGTATGTGGTGTTTCTAATGAATGCAGGGAAGTTATTGAGAGGATTATTACTTTAGGGGTTTACTACCGAGAGCTTGATCGTTTTGCGACTAAGTCCCGGAATTTGAGTTGGATAAGTCTGCAGATGAGTCACCATTATTACGTACTTCTGAGTTATTGAAGGAGAATAAGGAGAAACATAGTGTTTATAGAAGGGCAATTGCTAATGGCATTGTGGAGGTGCTTTCAGTTTATAGATCAGCTGTTTTGCATATTGAGCAGAAAGTGTTGTCTGATTATGTGCCCATCTTGGCGACAGTGACTCAAGGCCTTAATAAGGTAGATTTTATTAATATTTTTTTTCATTTTAACTTTCTCAACTGCGTCGTTTAGGCTCTCTTCTTTGTGCTTGTTTAAAAGATGAATAAAGGAACGTGGAACTTGTTTTAATTTCCAAAGGAAAACAAGCTTACCTTGTCCATGTGTGTGTATGGTTATTCTACTGTTTGGCAATTCTGGAATATTGGCTTTTGACTTATCTGGTGTAGCCGAGCTATGAGGCATACTTTTTTGTGGGCTTCCCCATTGCACTAAGGATGGATATTAATTGTTGGTTTTCAATAACTTTATCATATCCCTAGGTGTGCACCAATGCACATTCATGGTTCATTTGCGTGGTGATATAGTTTCACGTTTCTAATTTACTTGACATTGCTATACATTGGCATTGATCTTCATCTCGTATTTTCTAGTTTGAAGTTCTTGCAATTCTTGTTAGGTTTTACCAATTTGTTTTTGGAGTTTTCACTGATGGATGATTGTCTAGTTTTTTGTTCTACTGCCGCCTCTATGAGCCGATTCTTGAGATTGAACGTGATGGAATATGTGGAGGAGGACGACTTACGAACCTTTTGCATAAACGTTGCCATTGCGGGGTGCCTGAGTTGCAAACATGCATTAAGCGGTATGATTTTCTTTCATGAGATTACAATGTTTGGATTACCTACTTATTTTATCTTTTGGGTTCGTAGTTATTTTATCTTTTGGGTTCGTAGTTATTTGAACTAAAAATAAGAATTTGATTGATATTTTGGATGGTGTACTTGTTTTCAGTGGAACCAAGTTGTGTGAGCCGCTTATTGATGGAGATTCTAAGGTAAGCCGAGAAAATCTGTTTGAGACCTTCAACCGCATAATCCAAAAGCTCGAACGAGTGCCGGAAACTAGCTATACGGTATTCCAAGCAGCTGTTTGAGATATACAACAAAGAAGAAGGACCCTTTCTTCTTCCCATCCTAATTACTACCAATCAAACGTCAGTTAGCGGCCAGGTATTGGAATGTTGTAAATCAATGGTGTTCTTATTTTGGTTTCCCTTTTGTATAATCCCTCCGTCCTATAACAAATAGACCATTATCTTTTGGGGTGTACAAAGATATCCGCATTCCCACCAAAATTGGATGGATCTCTCGGTTGGTGAACTCAATAGGCATCGGTGGAGTGATCCGGTGTTAAAAGAACGATTGAGTGGGACGTAATTACTGTTAAACCCAAACCAGAGGAGTTAATGGTTTCCCGTAATAGGATACCGGTTGGGCCAGAGCACCCAATCGCCTTCTTCGATTGAAATGCCGTCAGACATAGGTGAGTTTCTTCATATGGCACACTGATAGAACTACCCGCATTTGCGATTGGTTCTTGAGAACGTATAGTATTGTTGTCAACTTTGAATTTGCCTTTAATGTGTACAAATTTTCAAAATTGCCTATGAATTTCATTGAAACCTGAAATATGCATATTGCTTTTGTCACTAATTAACGAATTTTGATTGCTCTAGGACATATATGCAAACAGCAGTCTTACGCCCATCACAGTCACTTCTGATTGTTTTGAGGGAAGCTGTAAGGCGACGCACAACATTCACGACAGTACATCAGGTTTGGTACTGACTACTCTAAAGTCTGAAGCATAGTGTACGTGTTTGCAATATGCTGAATAATCGAATGAGAGTAAAAATATATCTTCGTCCAGAGATGTTATGTTCCATATTATTCCAGAATATCTGTCATGTTATTCAAAGAAGAGAAGAGAAGAAAGTTTTTTTTTTATATGTGTGTGCATGTGTTAGCATAAGAGTCTGTGTATGTGGCGGGGGGGTGGAGTTGTAGGGGTGGCAAACTGTGTTTCGGTTACCCGGTGGGTGTGATCCATTAAAAATATAACGCTTTAATGTCATTGATTCGTGATAAGGTTCTGCATATCTATCTGCTTGAAATTGGTAAGTTTTATTTCTCGAAATTTGTTTATTGTATATTTGCATGTAACTGTTGTTAGTTTTTCATAAATACTCGGCATTTGGTTAATGGTTTATTTCAATATTATACTACCTTGTTTATTTATTGTCATATTGAAATCTCAGTTCATTTATTTTTCACTTTATTCAGGTGCTTGAATTCTAGAATGTGTTTCACTAGTCTCTGGTGGTTCGTTTGATGCTAGCACAGAAGGTCCTGCAAAAGTGTTCTTGGCGGAGCACTTCTCTCGTGCTTTCTTTTTAATTTCCGTTGTCACATCCAATTTTGCAATGTCTAGTCTCGAGGAGCCTCTTCGTCTGATGCTAGCACAGTAGGCTGATGTATTTTCTTGACAAACCTAGTTTCTAGGAACAAGTGTAAGTTGATTGTTTTTTTTAGATTAACTTGGTAGGATGATACATTTTCTTGATAAACCTAGTAGGTTGATTATTTTTTGGATTTTGTAACGATGATTATGATTCATAATAAAGTGTTAAATGCAATAAATTTTTTAATTTTCATGTTATGCTAATCAACCTTTCTTTAATTTTTATTCAATTATTAATTATAAATAGGGCCAGTGAAATGGAAAAAAAAAAAATTTAAGTACCTAAGGCGATTGCATTTGTCGTCTCCTTTTTCAAAACCTAAGGCGATTGCATTTGCCGTCTCCTTTTTCAAACCCTAAGGCGATTGCAATTGACGTCTCCTTTGCTGAGCTAAGGCGATTGCAAATGTAATTAAAATAATTAAATAAATAAAATTAAAAAAAACTCTTACGCGATGGCAAAAGCAATCGCGAAAAATAATTGACAAAGGCGACGGCTTTTTCAGTCACCTTATTCTTTTCGCGACAAGGCTTTACGCGATTGCCATTGCGACGGCTTTTCCCGTCGCGTTAGCCTTCCGCGACGGCTTTAAGGGTTTACGCGACGGCTTTTGGCCGTCGCGAAAGACCAGTTTTCTTGTAGTGGTTATGCTCGGCCGAGCAACTCATATGACTCGGCCGAGCATGACCGTTATTGGAAATTAACACACTGAAAGGTTCTGCTTGGCCGAGCAACTCATATGACTCGGCCGAGCAAGTCAAAAACCGGCGGTTGACCAATTTTTCAAAATTCCCAACCTTAACCGAACCGGCCATTTACCGATTTCGGTTAGCCGGTTCCGGTTAACCGGCGTTGACCGGTTAAAAACCTCCCAGTTGACCGGTTCGGTTTATAAAATGGACACGTATAACATATACAACTAATTTCATAATAAAGATTTTATGATTTTATTTTATATCCCTAATTGTTTTCTTAAATTAGCATCCATAGTGTAGCCTACTGTAAGCACTTAAGGCGTTGGGTGCGACCATGGTATGAGCGGGGCATGTCATGGCCTTGTGTTGGACAACAAGGCTGCAAGAAACGGATGCACACGCGGGCTATGGCATTGGACATAGGCGTGGGCAGTTGATTGCGATGGACTTGGGCAATGACATGGGCCGCGCGGGATGAAAGATGACAGGCCAACAAGCTGGCCTTGGTGATGTTACTGGACAAACAGGTTGTGGGATGGAATGTTTGGGGCCAAAACAGGCTGGACAAGTGGCGGCATTAGGTGCAGCAAGAGGTTGACTGAAGCAAGGCTGTTAGGGGCAATTTTATGGCATAACTGCCACCTGATCTAGCAGCCATGTGCCCCGACGGTTATGTGCAGTTTTGCTTGTCCATGACAGTCATTTATAAGGTTGTTCTAAGCTGGTTTAGGGCAGATTCGAGTTAGGCAAGATTGGGAGAGAAAGAAAGACATTGTTGGTCTTATTCTCTTGGGTATACATTGTTGTATTATTGAGTAACAAAAAGGTTGGGCATTTTGGCCTGTAAATGTTGTGTGCATTGTTATTCCATTGTTGTATCTTGTCATACTCATTGTAAGTTGATAAACAAAAGGGAAGGCTGCTGTCTTAGGCGTAAGGCAGGTCGCATAGGTGTTATTCTTGCGAAAAATTAGATAACCCTATGACAAACGGTATCAGAGCTCCGATTTTGATATTGATTTTCCGCTGCGTTGATCATGGTGGGCACAACTTCGGAAAGGCTGTCACGGTTGGAGGATTTCGTGGGTGTTGCCTTATTGGATGAGGATGTTGCCTTGGCAAATCAAGTTCGTGACTTGCAGACTGATTTGACAGAGGTAAAGGCTGCGGTTGAAGCCATTACAATGTCTGATGTAGGGAGTGTATCAGACTGTGTTGCTGCAAACACGTTGACTTCAGAAGATCTGAAGGAGCAAATGCTACGGATGATGGACGAGATGATAATCCTAAAGCGGGTTATGGCAGAAGGTTTATCAAGTGGGTTCGCTGAGGGACGCTCGAAATACAAGATTCCAGACCCGAAGGCATTGAGGGGAAAGGTGATGCAAGGAATCGGAAAACTTCATATGGGATATGGAGCAATATTTTAAGGCTGCCAAGATTAACGACATTGAAAAGGTGAATGTAACTTCAATGTATTTAATTGGTGATTCCAAACTGTGGTGGCGTACTCGTACGGATGAAGTGGCGTCGGGCAAGCCCTACATTGATTCATGGGAGATGCTGCGCAAGTAACTTCGGGAACAATTTTTACCTTGACATGTTGCGTGGTTGGCTCGGGAAGGCTTAAAGAACCTGCGACAAACAAAGACTGTTCGTGAGTACGTGAAGCAATTCAGTTCATTGTTGCTGGACATTAGGAACTTGTCTGAGGAGGACAAGCTATTCAACTTTGTGTCGGGATTGAAGTCGTGGGCGCAGTCCGAGTTGAGAAGGCAAAATGTCAAGGACTTGTCGTCCGCAATTGCTGCTACGGATGGCTTAGTCGACTACAAGTTGGGGCCTTCGGATGATGTTGGAAATAACAAGGGTTCGGACGGGAAGGGGAAGTCTGATGTGAAAGACAAAAAGGACGGTGAACACTCGGGTAATTCCAAGAATGAGGGCAATGGGAAGAAGTCCAAGACGTGTTACATTTGTGGTGGTGGTCACTTTATAAGGGAATGTCCAAGGAAGGAAAAACTAAATGCAATGGTCGAAACTGATGAGAATAAAGAGGATCGGGATGAGCCGAGGAGGGTTAATCCCATACGATTGTTGAATGTGTTGCAAACAGAAGAAAAAGCTTAAAATCATAGGTTGATGTACGTGAAGGTATTGGTACAAGGACATGAGGTGTTGGCTTTAGTAGATACGGGTGCTACTAATTCTTTTGTTGCAAACAGGAACGTGGAGTTGCTGGGAATCGAGTTGGCTGCTTGTAAAAGTCAAATTAAAGCGGTTAATTCGGGTGCTCAACAAGTCGGGGGTGCGGCTTGTGTGAGTGTGTCTATTGGGTCATGGCACAGTGTGTGTAATATGTTAGTCATGAAATTACACGACTTTGACATGATTTTGGGTATTGATTTTATGTCCAAAATAAAGTGCTCGATTATGCCCCATCTCGGTGGTTTGCTGATTGCAGACGAAGGTGGGCCATGTTTTGTTAAAGCTGTTTTTGCGAAGCGGACTAAAGGTGGAACTGTCGGAAGCGGGACCATGTCGGTCATACAAATTGTGTAACGACCCCAACCCTAGGCATCAATTTTTAATATTATATTAAATGCTTTTAATATTTATATTTATTTTATGTGTTCAATTATGTCTTTAAATTCTTAATTTAAGATAACTTGGGTGAGAAATAAATTTAGAATCTTTTATGAATTTATTAGACATTAATTAAGAACCTTGAAGAAATAATAAAAATGGAAATAAGATAAATAGTGCAAGGAGGTTAATTGAGTAGGATGAATTATTTGGGTAAAGGTTAATTTAATTGTTGGAAGCCTTTAGAAGAGGGGGGCCAATTCCCTCTTCATTCCAATTTTTCCCCAAGTGTCCCCTCTCCTCTCCCCCATACTCCCTCCATCCGCCCTCAATCATTCTCCTCACTTTTCCCCTACTCCCTCTTACCTCCTCCCTCACTCTTCTTCATCTTTCTTTCTTATCATTCTCCATGGGAGAACCCTAGTGGAAGCTCTCAACCCAAGCTTTGAAGCCAAGCTATTCTTCCACCATTTTCAAGTCCAAGGGTAGTTTTGAAGATGGATCATCTAGGAGAGTCCATCAAGTGAGAAAGATCAACCTTCCATATTGAAACCCTAAGGTGAGTTGTTATGATTTCCTTCTTATGAATGTTCATGAACTCTATTTGTTGTTCTTGTTGTGATGATAATTTTGTAAATGTTTTGGAAGCCTATTCGAAGTTGGGAGATTGGTAAATGGCAAAGAAGGATACTCTTGTTCTTAGGAATTGATTTGGATTGAATGGAATGGGTGAAGATAGATTAGGAGATATTAGCTTGAATTGATTTATGAAATGGGTGAAGTTAGGTTAGAAGATGTTAGCTTGAATTGAGAAAATGGAATGGGTGAGATTTAGGTGGTAAATAATCTAAATCTATATGATCTTGAATTTGGATGATTTAAGTTGAAGTATGTAAGGTTAAACAATCCTTTTAGTGTTCATGAGATTAAGGAAAATTAAAGAAGGAATAAACTATGTAAGAAGGATTGGAAATTCGAAAATCTTGAATAAGGGCTACGGGCGGTCGCCCATGGGCCGAGCGGCCCAAGGCGTAAACCCGGCTCCCTTTGTAAACTTCTTTGGGCGGTCGCCCAAGTGACATGGGCGGTCGCCCATGTCACCCGATCCTTCCCGATTTCTCCTCTTTTTGCCGATTTTTACTAAAAACCTCGGGAATGATTCCTAACCATTACAAGTTAATAGAACCTAAGCCAATTCGGATGTGAATCAATTCCTTTCAACCTAGATTAAAGTGGAGCCTCTGACCACTTAAATAAATGTAATTCCACTTGATAAATTTAACAGGAATTCTTATAGAGACCTTGTAATACATAACATTGTCCGGAAATTGTGTATTAAGATTGTTGCGTACTTCACCAATGTGGTTAGAACTTGTGAAGTAGGTCATGAACTATTATTAAGTTTTTCCGAGGTTGTGTGATGACTTCGTATGAATCGTATGTGACTTGTTGTTATGTTAATTATTCCCTTGTGGATTATTTGGCAAGTGTTATGTGGCTTCCCAAGTGTGGAATATTTGATACGTTGTTATGATTCCTAATGTGTGGATATGTTTACTATGTGGTTGTATGGTTATCCCCTTTTGTGGATTATTTGGTATTGTTATATTGTATCCCGGTGTGGATTATGTGGTTATATGGATACCTTACTTGAATTTAAATTCGTTAATGGTATTATGCATAGTGTATTACATGAACTGTTGCACTATAGTATGGTTGTAACGTGAGTATATTTTACCATGTTACTATATGTTTATCCCTTTTGTGGATTATAATTCAAGTATACGGTATGTGCTTGAATGTTCGGGTGGGTATGATGGAAATCAATCAATTATTGATTTGTTCTATAATTGATCGAAAGTTCATCATACAGGTGACCCTTCCCCCTGCGTGGCCACGGAGTAGAAGCCGCGCTTAACGACGTATTGAGCATGAAGAAGCCTTTACTGAGACTGTTGCGATTGTTGTAAGGAGGAAGTTATTATTGTTGGATATTCTAATATAGGTATCCTTTCTTATATGGATCTACGGGGTATGAGTCCTATAAGAGGTGAATGTCCGGAGGCAATTCACCAAAGAGTGGAGTTTTACTCCCACGTTGTACGACTTATTGTTCGAGACGGGAAAAGGTAAAATG
This sequence comes from Adenophora triphylla var. japonica, assembly GCA_022495995.1. Classification (NCBI taxonomy): domain Eukaryota; kingdom Viridiplantae; phylum Streptophyta; class Magnoliopsida; order Asterales; family Campanulaceae; genus Adenophora; species Adenophora triphylla. The sequence continues at coordinate 11,142 of JAFEMH010001788.1, read as the reverse complement.
AGGTAACGTAATGTGTTTACCGCTTTCATAATGTGTTATGTGCTACCATGCTATGTGTTGCATCTTGTTTGGCATCTTCTTTGCATTCATAATAGCTCATTGAGATTTATTCTCACCCCTGCTCCCTTTCTTGTTTTAGATTCCGAGACGAGGGTGGACCGACTCAAGTAAGGGCGGAAAGGAGTTTAGAAGTGGTATTTTGGGAATTGTCGGGTTATGTATAGGTTGGTGTAGAATGTGTATTTTTGGCATAATTCTTTTAAAGGGTTGTATTCATAAACTTTGATTCCATTTTATATTCGACATCTTTTTGTAACTAAAATCATTTATTACTTTCGGAGTGGGTCAACTCTTCCTCCATAGTAGAAAGGAGTAGAGTTATTTTGAAATGGGTATGTTAATGGTGTAGTGTTTGAAAGTTAAATTAAAAGTTTTTTTAAAAAAAAGTTTAGGATATTTGGGGTTAGTTTGAGGACGCTCCCGGCTCGGAAGCGTGTAGGTTCCGGGTCGGGGTCCCTCACGGTTGGTATCGAGCTCGGTTAGAGTTCTCGGGTAGAGTCTAGGCGAGTGAGAGTGTGTGATAACCGACGTCGAGAGTTTAATGCGGGAATTTGTTCAAAGACGAGAAAATGATATTGACCAACCAAGGAATCAAGGAAAGGTGAGTTTTGGAAAGATAGATTTCCCACCATCATTTGAGGTATTTTACTGTCTCGGGAGTTAGGATTCAATACTTTCATAAATCTTCATTCATTCGTTCTCATGTGGCATTACATTTCATCTTTTATTTGCATAATTGGCCTAAAAGTTGCCTTATGTGTTGGAGGTTCTATTCCTACGGGAGAGTACCTTGAATCATTATTGTTTATCATGGTGATTGTGATTTGGGAGGACTGTCGCAAGAAGCGAGTCTCCTTATCGATGTTTGATTTGCCTCCGTGTGTAGTCGAGGCGGATGAGTCATTACTTGCTATTATATCATATATGCATAAATGTCGAAAGTATGGCCTAAGGAATGTGAAGGTTATTTGAGTTGTGTGTTATCTTTGATTTAAAAGAACCTTGAGTTATCTCATGTACGGTGGTAAATGAATTGGTGAACTCTTAGTTTAGAGTTGGTCTATGGCCTAATTAAGAGCGGTTTATGGTTGCATAATTTGCGTGAGTATTTATACATTGGTGTCTCGTGGTGGAGACTAGATATATGAGACTAGTATTGAAAGTGATAGTCTAAGTGAGATTATATGAGTTACAAAATATCGCGAGTAAGAGATCTTATGGAACTAATATATCTTTGCCTTAGGTGCTATAAGTATTCTCTAAGGAGAGATTGATTGAATTCTTGCTACTAAATTGAATAGGAAATCAGATATTTTTGTAAGTAATATCACCCTATAAGTTGACTAAGTGGTGTCTTTCAAGTGAGTTTCAAAAATGGGTTTTCATCAGGTATCATACCAGGATATTGAAGCTGAGTAGATATAAGTCCCTATTTTGGTATTCGGATCCCTAGATAGAGTATACAAATTGGGATGATGGAATTGATGATTCAACTTGAGAAATTAATTGATAAAGAAGATAACTAGCTTAGCGATTCTCAGTAAGGATAAATTGTTCTTGTATTTAGAAAAGATGATACTTGGTGGTTAATTATAGATTATAGAGATATCAAATTGGTAGCTGTAAGCAATAAGTATTCGTTATCACTTGTTGATAATTTGCATGACCGGTTGTAGAAATTTGTAGGATGCCAAATGGTTATTAGTTGAATTTTTTTAGTGTTACAATTGCGGTGAATATTTGTTGTAAGGATATACTTAAGACAACATTTGTATCTAGTATGACCGTTTTGGTGCAGGGTTTGTGTATTGGTTATGGAGAAGTAAATAGGGTAAATGTGAAGAAGTATAATAGATGTAGTATCGGTGACTTATAGGATCAACTTGAGAAATTGATAATATATGTATACGGGTTGTTTTGAGAGACGATTATCATTAGTTGAGGAAATAAAAGGAGGATGAATCTTATTGGGAGGAAGAATACTTTAGGATGATTTCACACACATGGAGTCGACTTAGTTGCGTGACTCATATGAGAAATTAGTGTGATGTTTGGTAGGTATGGGCGTTATGTGAATTTTGAGTTGTTGATGGTTATCGAGAGGTAAGTTAGTTCTGAGACTATTAAGGTGTAATTGCAATTTGGGGATGATTTACCTAGTTTATAATCTTAATGATTGTTTTAGTGTTATTTATCGGGATAGTATTAGTATTGCAAGATTTTGTTTTCTTATAAAGAATTTAACTAAGTATAAATATTATGAGTGGTGGATATACTATAAATAGAGGTCGAACAAGAATATCATGTTAAAAAATTGTTTTAAATGTGTTTTAGAACTTGGGATTTTATATTGGACATCTGTGTGAGTATTTGTGCCCTTCGGGGATAGTATGATTTAATAAGGTCAATGAACAGTCTTTGGTGTGCATTAAAATCTGTGAGTAATTTAGTTATCTACCACTGGTATGGGACGGTTGTAGATAATTAGATCACTCGAGTTATTTTGTTAACGTATCAAAATTTTAAAGATTTCTTAAAGATTTTGAGTGGTTTAGTTAATTAAAGCGGTATGGGACAGCTTTAAATAAATAAACCATTCGAGTCTCACTGGATCTCTTTTTATCTATCCTTTGGAATTTTGAAAGATGTTGTGAATTTCGAAAGACTTGGTATCCTAAAGATGTAAATTGTGCGAAGCTAGTGGAAAGGCAACATAGTTTCCCTAGAATGATTAAGCGTATTCAAGTTTTGATCGTAGAAATGATTTGATAAATGTGGGGTTGTTATTGTGTCGGCCGCAATAGACTCGGTTTTTGTTTTGAAGTTGGAACGGCTCCGTTGTGGGCGGCCAACCATTTGATTTGAATATTGATGCGTCTCTGGACACGAAAATAAGTGGAACATTGAATTGTGTTATATAGTCGACCGAGTGTCCCGTTTATAGAAATCATGATCTTATTAGCATGTTCATATTTATTATTTCATGGGCGGCTTATTTAATGTTTATATCATGAGATATTTATTGATAAAGTCCTCATATATGTTAGGGAGATAATTTGGTTGTATAAACCCCATAGTATTAGAGGGATTGGATAGACATCATTTGGGAAGATCCTTTTGGAAGGTAGGAATACTATTAAGTTTAACTTCGTGAAAAATTGAGGAATAATTACTTATTGTTGAAAATATGCTACGGGCATGTACAATGGATTTTAGTAGTAGATAGGTCGTATGGTTACCAATGGTTGGGTGCGTATAATAGCAGTTATCATTCTAGCGTTGAGATAAAACCGTATAAGGCGTTGTTCGGGAAGAAATATCGATCTCTAAATTGTTGGTGTGAGGTTAGAGAAGCAAGGCCTAAGGTAGATTGGCGCCAAAGTGGTAAATCATGTGGAGTCTTAGAAAAGGTTGGTGATGTGACTCATAGACGAGTGGGAGCTTGACTTATAGAGTAATTGAAGTTTTAAAGGTAATATCGTAATGTATTGGGTAACATAAGATGTAATACTTTTCATTTAAATATACTTTCTTTGAGGTCGTGAAATTCGGGTTAGTGATGATGGTATGGTATTCTCGGAATATTAAGTTGTAATATCACATTATTAATGAAATTAGAATCTTGGAAAGAATCATAGCATTGATGAGACTAATTGAGAATGGAAGTCTTAGAGTATTCGAGTCGTGAAAGTGTATAGTAGAATCATGCCATTGAGAAATCTAATTAAAAATATTAAGTTAGAATGTATGAAAGGTAACCTTTGCTAGTTTGAACCTTAGGGTAAGTGACAATCAAATTCGGACGAATTTTCTTTAAGGAGTGAGTGTAACGACCCCAACCCTAGGCATCAATTTTTAATATTATATTAAATGCTTTTAATATTTATATTTATTTTATGTGTTCAATTATGTCTTTAAATTCTTAATTTAAGATAACTTGGGTGAGAAATAAATTTAGAATCTTTTATGAATTTATTAGACATTAATTAAGAACCTTGAAGAAATAATAAAAATGGAAATAAGATAAATAGTGCAAGGAGGTTAATTGAGTAGGATGAATTATTTGGGTAAAGGTTAATTTAATTGTTGGAAGCCTTTAGAAGAGGGGCCAATTCCTCTTCATTCCAATTTTCCCAAGTGTCCCTCTCCTCTCCCCCATACTCCTCCATCCGCCCCCTCAATCATTCTCCTCACTTTTCCCCTACTCCCTCTTACCTCCTCCCTCACTCTTCTTCATCTTTCTTTCTTATCATTCTCCATGGGGAGAACCACTAGTGGAAGCTCTCAACCCAAGCTTTGAAGCCAAGCTATTCTTCCACCATTTTCAAGTCCAAGGGTAGTTTTGAAGATGGATCATCTAGGAGAGTCCATCAAGTGAGAAAGATCAACCTTCCATATTGAAACCCTAAGGTGAGTTGTTATGATTTCCCTTCTTATGAATGTTCATGAACTCTATTTGTTGTTCTTGTTGTGATGATAATTTTGTAAATGTTTTGGAAGCCTATTCGAAGTTGGGAGATTGGTAAATGGCAAAGAAGGATACTCTTGTTCTTAGGAATTGATTTGGATTGAATGGAATGGGTGAAGATAGATTAGGAGATATTAGCTTGAATTGATTTATGAAATGGGTGAAGTTAGGTTAGAAGATGTTAGCTTGAATTGAGAAAATGGAATGGGTGAGATTTAGGTGGTAAATAATCTAAATCTATATGATCTTGAATTTGGATGATTTAAGTTGAAGTATGTAAGGTTAAACAATCCTTTTAGTGTTCATGAGATTAAGGAAAATTAAAGAAGGAATAAACTATGTAAGAAGGATTGGAAATTCGAAAATCTGAATAAGGGCCATGGGCGGTCGCCCACGGGGCAGCGGCCGCCCAAGCGCGGCAGCTCCCTTTGTAAGCTTCTTTGGGCGGTCGCCCGAAGTGACATGGGCGGTCGCCCATGTCACCAGTCCTTCCCCAGTTTCTCCTCTTTTGCTGATTTTTACTAAAAACCTCGGGAATGATTCCTAACCATTACAAGTTAATAGAACCTAATCCAATTCGGATGTGAATCAATTCCTTTCAACCTAGATTAAAGTGGAGCCTCGACCACTTAAATAAATGTAATTCCACTTGATAAATTTAACGGGAATTCTTATAGAGACCTTGTAATACATAACATTGTCAGGAAATTGTGTATTAAGATTGTTGCGTACTTCACCAATGTGGTTAGAACTTGTGAAGTAGGTCATGAACTATTATTAAGTTTTAGAGGTTGTGTGATGACTTCGTATGAATCGTATGTGACTTGTTGTTATGTTAATTATTCCCTTGTGGATTATTTGGCAAGTGTTATGTGGCTTCCCAAGTGTGGAATATTTGATACGTTGTTATGATTCCTAATGTGTGGATATGTTTACTATGTGGTTGTATGGTTATCCCCTTTTGTGGATTATTTGGTATTGTTATATTGTATCCCGGTGTGGATTATGTGGTTATATGGATACCTTACTTGAATTTAAATTCGTTAATGGTATTATGCATAGTGTATTACATGAGCTATTGCCACTATAGTATGGTTGTAACGTGAGTATATTTTACCATGTTACTATATGTTTATCCCTTTTGTGGATTATAATTCAAGTATACGGTATGTGCTTGAATGTTCGGGTGGGTATGATGGAAATCAATCAATTATTGATTTGTTCTATAATTGATCGAAAGTTCATCAATACTGGTGACCCTTCCCCCTCTGTGGCCACGGAGTGAAAGTGCTAACGTTGTATTGAGCATGAAGAAGCCTTTACTGACTGTTGCGATTGTTGTAAGGAGGAAGTTATTATTGTTGGATATTCTAATATAGGTATCCTTTCTTATATGGATCTACGGGAGTATGAGTCCTATAAGAGGTGAATGTCTTGGAGGCAATTCACCAAAGAGTGGAGTTTTACTCCCACGTTGTACGACTTATTGTTCGGACGGGAAAAGGTAAAATGAGAGTAACGTAATGTGTTCTACCGCTTTCATAATGTGTTATGTGCTACCATGCTATGTGTTGCATCTTGTTTGGCATCTTCTTTGCATTCATAGCAATAGCTCATTGAGATTTATTCTCACCCCTCTCCCTTCTTGTTTTAGATTAGAGACAGGTGGACCAGACCAAGTAAGGGCGGAAAGGAGTTTAGAAGTGGTATTTTGGGAATTGTCGGGTTATGTATAGGTTGGTGTAGAATGTGTATTTTTGGCATAATTCTTTTAAAGGGTTGTATTCATAAACTTTGATTCCATTTTATATTCGACATCTTTTGTAACTAAAATCATTTATTACTTTCGGAGTTGAGTCAACTCTTCCTCCGTAGTAGAAAGGAGTAGAGTTATTTTGAAATGGGTATGTTAATGGTGTAGTGTTTGAAAGTTAAATTAAAGTTTTTAAAAAAAAAGTTTAGGATATTTGGGGTTAGTTTGAGGACGCTCGGCTCGGAAGCGTGTAGGTTCCGGGTCGGGGTCCTCACGGTTAGTATCGAGCTCGGTTAGAGTTCTCGGGTAGAGTCTAGGCGAGTGAGAGTGTGTGATAGCCGACGTCGAGAGTTTAATGCAGGGAATTTGTTCAAAGACGGAAAATGATATTGACCAACCAAGGAATCAAGGAAAGGTGAGTTTTGGAAAGATAGATTTCCCCACCATCATTTGAGGTATTTTACCTGTCTCAGGAGTTAGGATTCATACTTTCATAAATCTTCATTCATTCGTTCTCATGTGGCATTACATTTCATCTTTTATTTGCATAATTGGCCTAAAAGTTGCACTTATGTGTTGGAGGTTCTATTCCTACGGGAGAGTACCTTGAATCATTATTGTTTATCATGGTGATTGTGATTTGGGAGGACTGTCGCAAGAAGCGAGTCTCCTTATCGATGTTTGATTTGCCTCCGTGTGTAGTCGAGGCGGATGAGTCATTACTTGCTATTATATCATATATGCATAAATGTCGAAAGTATGGCCTAAGGAATGTGAAGGTTATTTGAGTTGTGTGTTATCTTTGATTTAAAAGAACCTTGAGTTATCTCGTATACGGTGGTAAATGAATTGGTGAACTCTTAGTTTAGAGTTGGTCTACATGGCCTAATTAAGAGCGGTTTATGGTTGCATAATTTGCGTGAGTATTTATACATTGGTGTCTCGTGGTGGAGACTAGATATATGAGACTAGTATTGAAAGTGATAGTCTAAGTGAGATTATATGAGTTACAAAATATCGCGAGTAAGAGATCTTATGGAACTAATATATCTTTGCCTTAGGTGCTATAAGTATTCTCTACAGGAGAGATTGATTGAATTCTTGCTACTAAATTGAATAGGAAATCGATATTTTTGTAAGTAATATCACCCTATAAGTTGACTAAGTGAATTGTCTTTCAAGTGAGTTTCAAAAATGGGTTTTCATCGGGTATCATACAGGGATATTGAAGGCGAGTAGATATAAGTCCCTATTTTGGTATTCGGATCCCTAGATAGAGTATACAAATTGGGATGATGGAATTGATGATTCAACTTGAGAAATTAATTGATAAAGAAGATAACTAGCTTAGCGATTCTCATTAAGGATAAATTGTTCTTGTATTTAGAAAAGATGATACTTGGTGGTTAATTATAGATTATAGAGATATCAAATTGGTAACTGTAAGCAATAAGTATTCGTTATCACTTGTTGATAATTTGCGTAGGTTGTAGAAATTTGTAGGATGCCAAATGGTTTATTAGTTGAATTTTTTTTTAGTGTTACAATTGCGGTGAATATTTGTTGTAAGGATATACTTAAGACAGACATTTGTATCTAGTATGACCGTTTTGGTACGGGGTTTGTGTATTGGTTATGGAGAAGTAAATAGGGTAAATGTGAAGAAGTATAATAGATGTAGTATCGGTGACTTATAGGATCAACTTGAAATTGATAATATATGTATCTGGGTTGTTTTGAGAGACGATTATCATTAGTTGAGGAAATAAAAGGAGGATGAATCTTATTGGGAGGAAGAATACTTTAGGATGATTTCACCCTATAGGTCGACTTAGTTGCGTGACTCATATGAGGAATTAGCATGTGATGTTTGGTAGGTAATGGGCGTTGCATGTGAATTTTTGAGTTGTTGATGGTTATCGAGAGGTAAGAGATTGAGTTACTGATACTATTAAGGTGTAATTGCGAATTTGAGGATGATTTACCTAGTTTATAATCTTAATGATTGCTTTTAGTGTTATTTATCGGGATAGTATTAGTATTGCAAGATTTTGTTTTCTTATAAAGGAATTTAACTAAGTATAAATATTATGAGTGGTGGATATACTATAAATAGAGGCTCAGGAACAAGAATATCATGTTAAAGAAAATTGTTTTAAATGTAAGTTTTAGAACTTGCATGAGGATTTTATATTGGACATCTGCTAAGTGAGTATTTGTGCCCTTCGGGGGATAGTATGATTTCAATAAGGTCAATACGAACAGTCTTTGGTGTGCATTAAAATCTCGTGAGTAATTTGAAGTTATCTACCCTTTGGTATGGGACGGTATGTAGATAATTAGATCACTCGAGTTATTTTGTTAACGTATCAAAATTTTAAAAGATTTCTTAAAGATTTTGAGTGTGTTTAGTTAATTAAAACCGGTATGGGACAATTTTAAATAAATAAAACCATCTTGAGTCTCACTTTCGGATCTCTTTTTATCTATCCTTTGGAATTTTTGAAAGATGTTGTGAATTTCGTAAAGACTTGGTATCCTAAAGATGTAAATTGTGCAGTAAGCTAGTGGAAAGGCAACGTAGTTTCCCATAGAATGATTAAGCGTATTCAAGTTTTGATCGGAGAAATGATTTGAAGTAAATGTGGGAGTTGTTATTGTGGCTCGGTCACGCAATAGACTCGGTTTTTTGTTTTGAAGTTGGAACGGCTCCGTTGCTGGGGCGCGGCCAACCATTTGATTTGAATATTGATACGTCTCTCGGACACGAAAATAAGTGGAACATTGAATTGTGTTATATAGTCGACCAAAGTGTCCCGTTTATAGAAATCATGATCTTATTAGCATGTTCATATTTATTATTTCATGGGCAAAGTTATTTAATAAGTTTAGTATCATGAGGATATTTATTGATAAAGTCCTCATATATGTTAGGGAGGATAATTTGGTTGTATAAACCCCATAGTATTAGAGGGATTGGATAGACATCATTTGGAAGATCCTTTTGGAAAGGTAGGAATACTATTAAGTTTAACTTCTGAAAAATTGAGGAATAATTACTTATTGTTGAAAATATGCTTTACGGGCATGTACAATGTGGATTTTAGTAGTAGATAGGTCGTATGGTTACCAATGGTTGGGTGCGTATAAATAGCAGGTTATCATTCTAAGCGTTGAGATAAAACCGTATAAAGGCGTTGTTCTGTGGAAGAAATATCGATCTCTAAATTGTCAGGAGTGTGAGGAGTTAGAGAAGCAAGGCCTAAGGTAGATTGGCGCCAAAGTGGTAAATCATGTGGAGTCTTAGAAAAGGTTGGTGGATGTGACTCGCATAGACGGCCGGGAGTACTCTTTATAGAGTAATTGAAGTTTTAAAAAGGTAATATTCGCAATGTATTGGGTAACATAAGATGTAATATTCTTTTCATTTAAATATACTTTCTTTGAGGTCGTGAAATTCGGGTTAGTGATGATGGTATGGTATTCTCGGAATATTAAGTTTGTAATATCACATTATTAATGAAATTAGAATCTTGGGAAAGAATCATAGCATTGATGAGACTAATTGAGAATGGAAGTCTTAGAGTATTCGAGTCGTGAAAGTGTATGAAGTAAAAGAGAATCATGCCATTGAGAAATCTAATTAAAAATATTAAGTTAGAATGTATGAAAGGTAACCTTTGCTAGTTTGAACCTTAGTGGTAAGTGACAATCAAATTCGGGACGAATTTTCTTTAAGGGGGAGTGGAGTGTAACGGCCCCAACCCTAGGCATCAATTTTTAATATTATATTAAATGCTTTTAATATTTATATTTATTTTATGTGTTCAATTATGTCTTTTTAAATTCTTAATTTAAGATAACTTGGGTGAGAAAATAAATTTAGAATCTTTTATGAATTTTATTAGACATTAATTAAGAACCTTGAAGAAATAATAAAACATGGAAATAAGATAAATAGTGCAAGGAGGTTAATTGAGTAGGATGAATTATTTGGGTAAAGAGTTAATTTAATTGTTGGAAGCCTTTAGAAAGAGGGGGCCAATTCCCCCTCTTCATTCCAATTTTCCCCAAGCTGTCCCCTCTCCTCTCCCCCATACTCCTCGTCCATCCGCCCCCTCAATCATTCTCCTCACTTTTCCTTACTCCCTCTTACACTCCTCCCTCCAACTCTTCTTCATCTTTCTTTCTTATCATTCTCGTGGGAGAACCACAGTGGAAGCTCTCAACCCAAGCTTTGAAGCCAAGCTTTATTCTTCCACCATTTTCAAGTCCAAGGGGTAGTTTTGAAGATGGATCAATCTAGGAGAGTCCATCAGTGAGAAAGATCAACCTTCCATATTGAAACCCTAAGGTGAGTTGTTTATGATTTCCCTTCTTATGAATGTTCATGAACTCTATGTTGTTGTTCTTGTTGTGATGATAATTTTGTAAATGTTTTGGAAGCCTATTCGAAGTTGGGAGATTGGTAAAATGGCAAAGAAGGATACTCTTCGTTCTTAGGAATTGATTTGGATTGAATGGAATGGGTGAAGATAGATTAGGAGATATTAGCTTGAATTGATTTATGAAATGGGTGAAGAGATTAGGTTAGAAGATGTTAGCTTGGAATTGAGAAAATGGAAATGGGTGTAGATTTAGGTGGTAAATAATCTAAATCTATATGCATCTTGAATTTGGATGATTTAAGTTGAAGTATGTAAGGTTAAACAATCCTTTTAGTGTTCATGAGATTAAGGAAAATTAAAGAAGGAATAAACTATGTAAGAAGGATTGGAAATTCGAAATGTTATCAGCGGCTACATAAGGCCGCCTACGGGTCGAGCGTCATCAAGGCGCGTAAACCGGCCCCTTTGTAAAC
>JAFEMH010001787.1:0-419726 GCA_022495995.1 Adenophora triphylla var. japonica | reverse complement strand
GTCCGCAGCGTGATCTAAATCCAAAAGCGCCGTAACGACCGGTCCAGTGGGAACAAGCTCATCCTCCGTGGAACCCCTCTCGTGCATGTCAACGTCCCTGCATGATAAGAAGCGGTAATCCTCGCACCTCGGAGCCCTCCTCGGCGTCCTCGGTTCTGCTTTCCTTCTCGGCATCCTTCGTCCACCGACGAAGAGCAGGAAAAGTGAGGTGGCAGTGAAACTCATCCTTGATCTGCCACTTCATAACAGCCCAAAATACTCGGTATGCCCAAGCCTCGAAAAGGAGAAGAAGAAGTCAAAACAGGGAAAACAAGGGATATAATGAAATGCGCTAAGGAAAAGAGATCAAGAGTAGAGAGAATACCCTCGAAAGCCAGATGAAAGCGGTGAAGCATTTTCGCCTTCCCTCGGCTCGACGTCATCTAGGGCCAAATACATCTCCGCCTAAGCTCGCCTCCCAGGCAGTGACAGGATTCCCGACAAATATCCTGTGCCTCTCAAGAGGCTCCAAATAAAGTGAAATCAAAGCAGGTGAATGCAGCTCCTTGATGAACAAAGCATGTCGGAAAAGCCTACCCATACAAAAGCTCTCAGCCTAATCTCTGGGCTCTCAGGGGCTCGGCTCTCAATGGGATCATCTACCACACGGTGTAGGGTCCCCGCTTCCTGCCCCCGAATCGTGCCATGTAGCACCCCAACTCATATCCATTCCCCTTCTTGATCCGGGGGAACCTAAACCGCCAAGTAAGCCCATAAAATCATCATCAAGCAATAGGCCGGGGCAATTCAACTCCCCTCGTATAGGCTCCTCTTCTGTAGAGACGGCTCATCACGTAAAAGGCAGCCTCGCGTGATGACCGCCAGAAAGTCCAGCGGAGTGACTCCGCTCGTTCTCACCCTTTCAAGAGAAGTGAAATGAGTGGGAGTGGTCTCCCACCAGAACTCTCTGAATGCTCTCACTAGATCCACACTCCTCTGAGTGCCCCAGAATGGCCTTCGCCATCTCAAAAATTGCTCTGAGCCCAAATAGTCGTAAATCAGGCCCTTATGGCGAGTCCACCTGCTCCTCTCGGCTGCCCGGCTTAAGCTATCCCATAGCACGCCCAATCACCTCGGGGAGCCACGGGTGCGCAATCCCCTGCAAGAAAACATGGCACAAGTATCAATATTTCGTGCTATTTCTTGAAATCATCTCAAGCAAAAATAGGTCAAAATGGATCAATGTATGGCATGCATTTACGCATTACATTTCCTAGATTCATTCATGTTCACGAGCCAATCCATATGAAGTTCAAATGCAATTAAGAAAACTCGGTTCAAATCAATTTCGCACAAATTGAAAAATTTTCAAGAAACCCTAGGTTTCTTACCTCTTCCTTCTTCCTCGAGAGCATCAAAGTATGCTCATCGAGCCGTGGGTAGAAATCTCCTCTTGGTGCTTCCGGAAGAAACGGCCGTTGATTCCTTTGCACCCCTTTCTCCGAGTAGCTAAATTGGCGTGTTGAGAACCCCTCTTGGTCGGATAGAGCCTAGGAGGCATTTTCCAAGTTGAATCGAACTAAAGATTTGTTTGATTTCTCTAGATCCCTCTCAAATCGCCCTCTCGAGGTTGCTCTCTCTCTTCTCGTAGTCGCCTCCCTCTCAATTTCAAGTCTAAATTAATTTCAAAATGGCGATCGTGCGATTTTTAATAAATCTGGCCCACTGTTATGTCGTGCGACATACTAAGCCCCTGGCTGATTTTTACAATTTTGCCCCTAAAGGCTCCATTTTACAATTTTGTCCCCCGTAGGCCTTTTTTACCCTTTATGCCCCCGGCATTTCTAATTACTTTCAATCCGGTTTTCCTCCAGAGTGCCCGTGGCCTATTTTACAAATTTACCTCTGTGACTCGGTTTATTTGCCCTTGGCATTTTCAATTTTATTTTTCAAATAATCGTGGTACATCCCACTTTTCTTTACAAAAACTATTGATTCCTTCCAACTTCTCTACAAAATCCAACCTTTTCGCAAATCTACGTTATTCCGTTATAACGGGATAACGTTAGGTGAGCCACCTCCGAATTGTCAAAACTCTAAATTTGTGCTACCACTATCCGCGAATAGTGGTGTATGCCCAAGTCATTCCAATTTGTGCTACCACTATCCGCGAATAGTGGTGTATGCCTAAGTCATTCCAAATTATGCTATCACTATCCGCGAATAGTGACGCATGCCTAAGTCATTCCAACTTGTGCAACCACTATCCGCGAATAGTGACGCATGCCTAAATCATTTCAACTTGTGCTACCACTATCCGCGAATAGTGACGAATGCCCAAGTCATTTCAAATTGTGCTACCACTATCCGCGAATAGTGGTGTATGCCTAAGTCATTTCAACTTGTGCTACCACTATCCGCGAATAGTGACGAATGCCCAAGTTATTTCAAGTGTGCTATCACTATCCGCGAATAGTGACGCATGCCTAAGTCATTTCAACTTGTGCTACCACTATCCGCGAATAGTGACGAATGCCCAAGTCATTTCAACTTGTGCTACCACTATCCGCGAATAGTGACGAATGCCCAAGTCATTTCAAATTGTGCTACCACTATCCGCGAATAGTGGTGTATGCCTAAGTCATTTTCAACTTGTGCTACCACTATCCGCGAATAGTGACGAATGCCCAAGTTATTTCAAATTGTGCTATCACTATCCGCGAATAGTGATGCATGCCTAAGTCATTTCAACTTGTGCTACCACTATCCGCGAATAGTGACGAATGCCCAAGTCATTTCAAATTGTGCTATCACTATCCGCGAATAGTGACGCATGCCTAAATCATTTCAACTTGTGCTACCACTATCCGCGAATAGTGACGAATGCCCAAGTCATTTCAAATTGTGCTACCACTATCCGCGAATAGTGGCGTATGCCCAAATCATTTCAACTTGTGCTACCACTATCCGCGAATAGTGACGAATGCCCAAGTCATTTCAAATTGTGCTACCACTATCCGCGAATAGTGGCGTATGCCCAAGTCATTCCAAATTGTGCTACCACTATCCGCGAATAGTGGCGTATGCCCAAGTCATTTCAACTTGTGCTACCTCTATCCGCGAATAGTGACGTACGCTCAAGTTTCCCAACTTAAGTTACCTCTATCTCCGTCATAAAGAGATAGCGCCGTAAGCTCTAGCTTCTTTAGGTGACAGCCTCCAGTAATTGTCAAAATTAGGTGACAGCCTCCAGTAATTGTCAATCGTGTGACGGCCTCCGGTAATTGTCAAAATTAGGTGACATCCTCAGGTAATTGTCAATCGGTGTGACCTCCGAATTGTCAAAATCCCAAGGATCCTAGACATCGTTCCTAACTATCTAGTGATGCTTGAACTACGATCAAGGCTTGATTCCTCCGGGATACGTAGGTAGCCTTTTATAAAAGGTCCACCGTTCGACCACTTTGGTCACCCGTTTTCTTTGTCACTCCTCGGTGATAAAGCGCCCCCTCATAAAAGTTCAAATATTCGACCACTGGGTCACTCCTAGCATATCCCCAAAGAGGATCAATTGCTTGACCTCCTAGGTCATTTTCTCTTCTTCCTTCCCCGGCGGATCCTAATTCCGAACTACGGCTCCGGCTTGATTCCTCCGGGATACGTAGGTAGCCTTCCAAAAGGTTCGACCACTCGACCACCTTAGTCTCCCAATCCGTCTCGGCATTCGCGAGATCGGATCCTTTTCTATCGACAACCCCACTCGCCTTGCAAGTGACGTTGCCGAGGGCTTCGTAAGTACCCAATCTCGGCTCATGCCTTAGGTTAATTTTCCGGCAATTCCGGTAATTTTTCCGGTAATTCCTGGATTTTCCTAAAGTTCCTGAACAATTCGAACTGTTCCAAGCCTTTTAAGGGCTGAAGGAAATGCTTGGTGATTAAGAAACACGTTTTTCTTAATCCCAAAACCCTTCTAGAAGACTGCCACCTTGCATGTTTCTAGAAAAATCCAGATCTGGCTACTTATGTCGTGCGACATAATCAGAGAAGAGCAACCATCTAGAAACCACCTTGCATGTTTCTAGAAGAATTCAGAAGTGGCTACTTATGTCGTGCGACATAACCACCAGAAAGTTCTAGAACCATGCCACCTTGCATGTTTCCGAAGGAATCTAATATGGCTTATTATGTCGTGCGACATAACAAGCCCATGCAGGCAGCCTATAAATAGAGGCCTTCACCTCTCATTTTGACACACCTCTTCCACCCCTCAGTCCCCCTCTATAGGGAATACGCTCCAAAAGCCTCCTCTCTCCTCACATACCCCCCAAATCACCTCAATCCTCCCAAATCCATCCCACACACACTTCCCACATACATCAAGAAATCAAGGAGTTCCCAAGGATCCAAGGTCTGAACTCAGTCTCCTGAGGAGGACGCTAGAAGGTTCCTATATCTAACTTGATATAGGAGTTGTGGATCTTCAAGGGTAACGAAGTTTCTACCCCTTTTCCACTCTCTATTTTCCTTTGAATATAAAATCTATGTGTTACATTGCATTGATAATATAGTATTCTAATTAAAGTTGCATGCTTTTAGCTTCATATTACCAGCATCCACATTTTATTTCATTACATTTCATATAAAATCTTCGTTTTGACTTGGTTTTTGCATGAACACTCAAGATGAGTGTGGATCCCTCATATCCACACCCTCTTGAAGTGTTCATTATTGTTAAACATGCTCCCTGAGATTTGTTTGTGAAGTAACTTGACCATTTTGGTGCCTTGTTACCTCTGCAAATCTCAGTTGTAAAGCCTTCGCAAAATGGCTAGTTATGTCACGCGACATAGGCGGCCTATGTCACGCGACATAAGTAGCCGGTGCGTGAAGCTTCACAGTTTCAAGCTGTAATCTGATGTTAAACCCCTTTTAGATATAACCCGATGTCTATCTGCAATTTAGATAGTATCTATGTACATACTATGTCATCTTTTCATTAAAATATCATTCTCATACATAAAGGTGCATCCTTTACACCTAAAATCCCATTTTTCATGCATTAAAATCATTCCTTTTCCATTTTAAATCCCTTTTCACATTAAAGATGCACTCTTTGCACAAAGATCATTTCTTTACATAAAAAAACATCCATTTGCAATCAAATGCATCATTTTCAAACCAAAATGCCATCTTTTTGCTAAAATATCATTTTTACATGCATTTCCCCTTTTCCCCAACCTTGGAATGGACCGGTGTAAAAGTTCTCATCTTTGCATCGTTCCTTCCCATTAAAGGTTCATGATTTCTTTAGGAAAAGGATAACCTTGAACCCTATATCTCCGATTATCGCTTAAGAATGAGTATGAAGCCTCTATACGAGCTCGACCGTCTTAAAGCGTAGGATTGATGGGCTAAGGACATTCCTTCCTAAAGAACCTCATCTTTGACCCAAAAGAGAGTCATTCTCTCGATCACGCAAGTCCCGAGGGTCCCGAGGTTTAAAATGCGATGATCATAAGTCATAAGATGAGGACGGGATCATAATCCCAAATACATAAATTCCAAGGAATCCCGAGCGACAACCAACAAATGGTTTGTACGTCCGGAAGACAACTTGGGACATTCCCCCCCTTTATTTTCAAACACATGCACACAAAGAAAGCACGCAAGCAAACACGATTAATGAAATCTAGGGAGACTTGCTCCGGCAAGGCACTTTGGGTGAACGCCAAACGTTCTTCCCAAGGGGTAACTTAACCTCCGAACCCATAAAACCTTTTTTTCAAAGTTTTGAGGTAATCAAAATGGCGTGGCGACTCCGTTTTTCAAATAACTCGGATGTCTTCAAACTCGCGTGAATTCCAATAAACAAAAGAATTTTGGGCACACATTCACAGGTGCAAAATGTGTTGTTCCTTCTATTTTTGTGACTGGAGGGCTCAATTTATAGCCCTCTGGAAATTGCAAAGATGTCCGCGCGGATAAACCCTGCAGCGTGCACTGTTCATTAAATGCAGCTCCAGCTTTGGACAAGGGGAATATTTCTTTTCAAAATTCAAATTGACCAGCCAGATTATGTTTCCAGCATTTCTATTTGTGGTTTTATTCTTTTGTTTTTCTTTTTTAAGATTCTTTTTAAGGTTTAACCTTAAATAACAATGCCCATTTTACCCTCACTTTGTTAGAAAAGTTAGGATTGTTAGGAATTGTTAGAAATGTTATAACTTTCGTTAATTTTCTAACGAAAATTCTAACAAGCTCAAATTGGAGCACTTACAGTAGCCCCTCGGCGACGGCGCTTTCGAAGGAAGCGGGGTCGTCGATAAGAGTAAGGCTCCATATTTGGCGGGATGATCGAGTGATCGGGTGGCTGAACCTAGCGATAGGCTACCTACGTATCCCGAATGGGAATCAAGCCGATCGTAGTTCGGGTCTTTGACCACTGGAGATGATGGCGTTTTAGGTGCCTCGAACCTCGATGAGCGAGTTCTACAGTCGTTCTTTGGAAAGAAACTTCTGGGGGATAAGAGATGACCATTTTCGGTCTGATGGCTATCCGCTCAACTGGGGATAGGAGTGATCATTTTCGGTCTGATGGCTATCCGCTCTGCTGGGGATTTTTGTGATTTATCGCTTTCCCTAGTGATAGCGTCTTAGTGTGCCTCAAACCTTGGAGATGGCGTTTTTAGGTGCCTCGAACCTTGGAGATGGCGTTTTAGGTGCCTCGAACCTTGATGATGATGGCCTTTCGGTAGACTTCGTCTGCCCGCCGAAGGAGAGGGTGACCGTTTTTGGTCGAGGGCCGGACCTAATGATAGGCTACCTACGTATCCCTCAGCGGAATCAAGCCCTTTCGTAGTTCGAGAACTACTCGAGATTCCGTTGGCTTTTGGGATTCCGTTAACTTTGCTTGGGGATTTCGTTAGCCTTTCTTGGGGAAAATCGGACGTGTTCGTCTCGGGGAATTGGTCTTACGTTTGGCTGCCGTTGGATGATTTTGATGGAAGATCACGGGATCTCGTTATCTTTCTCGGGGCACTCGGTCTTACGTTTGATTGCCAGGGAAGATTTTGATGAAAGATACGGGATCTCGTTATCTTTCTCGAGGAGATCGGTCTTACGTTTGACTGCCGGGGAAGATTTTGATGAAAGATACGGGATCTCGTTATCTTTCTCGAGGAGATCGGTCTTACGTTTTACTGCCGGGAAGGATTTTGATGAAAGATACGAGATTTCGTTATCTTTCTCGGAGATCGGTCTTACGTTGATCAGCCGGGAAGATTTTGATGAAAGATACGGGATCCGTTATCTTTCTCGGGGCACTCCGGGTCTTACGTTTGGCCGGGAAGATTTTGATGAAAGATACGGGATCCGTTATCTTTCTCGGGGCACTCGGTCTTACGTTTGGATCGGAAGATTTTGATGAAAGATACGGGATCTCGTTATCTTTCTCGAAGAGATCGGTCTTACGTTTGACTGCCGGGGAAGATTTTGATGAAAGATACGGGATCTCGTTATCTTTTCTCGAGGGATCGGCCTTACGTTTGACTCAGCCGGGGAAGATTTTGATGAAAGATACGGGATCTCGTTATCTTTCTCGGAGATCGGTCTTACGTTTGACCGCCGGGAAGATTTTGATGAAAGATACGGGATCCGTTATGTTTCTCGAGGAGATAGGTCTTACGTTTGACTGTCGGGGAAGATTTTGATGAAAGATACGGGATCCGTTATCTTTCTCGAGGAGATCGGTCTTACGTTTGACTGCCGGGGAAGATTTTGATGAAAGATACGGGATCCGTTATCTTTCTCGAGGAGATCGGTCTTACGTTTGACTATGCCAGGGGAAGATTTTGATGAAAGATACGGGATCCGTTATCTTTCTCTGGGCACTCGGTCTTACGTTTGACCTCGCCGGGGAAGATTTTGATGAAAGATACGGGATCCGTTATCTTTCTCAGAATAATCGGTCTTACGTTTGACTGCCGGGAAGGATTTTGATGAAAGATACGAGATTTCGTTATCTTTATCGGGGCACTCGGTCTTACGTTTTACTGCCGGGAAGGATTTTGATGAAAGATACGAGATTCGTTATCTTTCTCGGGCACTAGGTCTTACGTATGTTTCGCTAGGGGTGATTTTTGATGAAAGATACGAGATTTCGTTATCTTTCTCGGGGCACTCGGTCTTACGTTTTACTGCCGGGAAGGATTTTTATGAAAGATACGAGATTTCGTTATCTTTATCGGGGCACTCGGTCTTACGTTTGACTGCCGGAGAATATTTTGATGAAAGATACGGGATCCGTTATCTTTCTCGGGGCACTCGGTCTTACGTTTTACTTAGGGAATGATTTTGATGAAAGATACGGGATCCCGTTATCTTTCTCGGGGCACTCGGTCTTACGTTTGGCTAGGAAGACTTTGATGAAAGATACGGGATCCGTTATCTTTCTCGGGGCACTCGGTCTTACGTTTTACTGCCGGGAAAGATTTTGATGAAAGATATGGGATCTCGTTATCTTTCTCGAGGAAATCGGTCTTACGTTTATCGGACCGGGATGATTTTGATGAAAGATACGGGATCTAGTTATCTTTCTCGGGGCACTCGGTCGTACGGTTGACTGCCGGGGAAGATGTTGATGAAAGATACGGGATCTCGTTATCTTTCTCGAGGAGATCGGTCTTACGTTTGATTTAGGGGAAGATTTTGATGAAAGATACGGGATCGTTATCTTTCTCGAGAGAGATGACTCTTACGTCTTCGTTTGCTAGGGAAGATTTTGATGAAAGATACGGGATCCGTTATCTTTCTCGAGGAGATCGATCTTACGTTTGACCGGTCGAAGGCCGGGGGCAAGGAAGATTTTGATGAAAGATACGGGATCCGGCATCTTTCTCGGCACTCGGTCTTACGTTCAGGTGAAGATTGATGAAAGATACTGGGATCTCGTTATCTTTCTCAGGTGGCACTCGGTCTTACGTTTGATCGCCGGGGATAATTTTCTTGGAAAGGGGCTGACTTTTGGTTAACTTTGGTTAACTCGTCAAGTGGGGATCTGAATTGCAGAGTCCCGAATTTTAAGGGGCAAAAGGGTCATTTTGACCCTTGCAATCCTATCCGCAAGGATAGGGTTTGAAAACCAGGGTGTATTAATTAGGCCAACGCCCTTTCTTCTTCCCCATTCGCTCTTACGCTTTGTCGAGAGAAAAGAGAGCGAAAGTGAGAAATCCGCCATTTTTGGCCTAAAAAGCTTCGAAATCTTTCGATTTTCTTCGATTTTCAAGCAATGGAACATGGGGAAGGCGCTTTTCAAGGCCAAGGACGTGGCCGGTAGCTGGAGAGGCGATTGGAGCTCAGTCCGGATGAGGAGGCATTACAATCTTTCGCAATCGATCGCGGAGGAGCCCTACCCCGATGCTTGGCAACATTGGGCTGGATTCGAATCTCCGAACGGTATTACTTGTGAATCCTCTTGATCCTCTTGTCGATTTCTTGCTTGACATTGATTTTTGGGTGATTTGATTTTTTTTTTTTGAAATTTGAATCTTGCATGTTGATGATGATTTTTTTTTCGAAATTGAATATTGATATTGATGAATGATGCAATGCATGTATTTCGTTCGGAAAGAATGGGCATTTTGCCAATATGAGATGTATGTATGTTTAGGATTTTTTTTTTTGAAAAGTGGGACGGATTTTTCCTCCCGTTGCATGTAAGATGGATGATATGCATGTATGCATTTTTTTTTTTGAGATGATGGATGGTATGCATGTTATTTTATGAAAATGGGACGGAGTTTTTACTTCCGTAGGAATGCATCTTTTTTTTTTTGATGAATGCATTGGGACTTGCTTGGCTGTTTTCTTTTATGCGAGAAAAATGGGGCTATGCTCATTGTATCTTTGTTATCTTTGTCGAATTTTTTTTTTAATGCATGTGTATGCCACTTTTTTTGTGTAAATGCAAATGCACTTTTTTTTTGACATTTTCTCTCTCTCTTTTTTTTTTTTTTTTTTTGCAGGGGCGGAAACCGTTTTGTGACGGAGGGCAAATTGAACAAAATGAAGACTCGAGATCGGTGGAGTCAGTGATTGACTTGTGGGACCGGCTTCCGAATGCGGGCCGAGGAGCTTTGCTGAGTCAGAGACGGTCGTTGTCGAGACGGGGCTTTGGGAGTTTGTCGAGTGCTTCGAGGGGACTGGTCAAGTTCCCTAAGAGCAAGGGCTTGATGTTTGCTCGGCGCAAAGCATTGGTGGGACGCGACCCACACCTTCCACTTCTTACGGGGCGAGGCTACGGTTACGCCCTCCGACTATCTTTGCGATCACGGGTTTGTCCTTTAATGGACGCAACATTGAGTGGCGGGATGGCTACGAGATGATGCCGATCTGCGAGCTCTTACGGGATTTTCCCTATTCCCAAAAGGGGATGGGGATGGAGTATGCCGTGGTCTACGGCAAGATTGTGGAGACCATAGCGAGTTATGAGGTGGGGAGGAGAGGATAGGCGCCGTCGATTGCCAGGGCCTTCTTGTGGTTTGCTTTTTCGAGCACGCTCTTTGGACATCTTGAGGGACGGCGGTCTTTGCCTTGTTGAGGTCACTTTGGAGGGGACATGGAGACGGCAGGAGATGTCTCGTGGGGAGAGGCCGTGGCCGCGAGCTTTATTTTGCTCTTGATAGGTAAGTACATTAGGAAGGCCGTGAGGCTCTTTGTCTTGCTTTGAGTTTCCCACTGGAGGTATAAGCTCTCTTTTTGCTTTCCCTCCTTTTTTTTTGAGCACGCACTTTTCTTTTTTACCTTTGGATTGATTGGATTTTTACCTTTCGCAGGTATGGGCGTTGGAGTTTTTCCACGTCACGATGTGGCGGCAAATGGCTGGAGTACGCGTCGGGAAGCGATCCGGCTACGCAGTCTTGGTCCAAGCATGCCCTGGGAGAAGATAAGCTCCGGGGGGCGACGACTGTGCGCGGATTGCCTTCCTTTGACGGAGGCCGAGACGGATGAGGGGATGATATTCTTCCCCTGGGATCGCTTTGAGGTGGCGCAGGTGAAGGGCGCCGAGATACGGGCGTGCGGGAGGATTTTGAGGGTCGACTCGCGATGCATATTATACGGGAGAGAGGGTGACGCGCCGGCATGGCGTGAATTCGCCTTTGAGGACACCGGTGGAGCCTCCCGTCGATATGATGCACCCGAGCGATCGGTCCGTGACTGGGATGATTACCGAGCCGGCCGGCACTTCTCGGATTTCGTGGCGATTGAGCCATATGCGACATTCGTCTTGAGGAGGCTGAGGATGCCTCGGAGTTCCCGGATAGGGAGGGCTTGGGATCCCGCGGTACCCTCGGACGGATTTTCCTATATCCAGGATGGGGTCCGATTGAGGGTGCAGATCCCTCGGCCGGCGACTTCCACGAGCTTTCCGGCCTCGTCAGGAGTATGAAGGTAAGGCCAATGGCTTCACCCCTTTTCCCCTTCTTTTCTTTCTTTTGTTTCATCATCTTTAGCATCACCTCTTTTTTTGACGCTTTTGCTTTTGTGCGGTTTTCGGAGGTGGTCGTCGAGAAGCCGAAGCAAGTGATCGGGGCCAAGAGATTCATCGGGAGGATGGTCGCTTGCGGGGCTCCTCGAGGCTAGAGCGAGCGACCACGGCCGGCGCTGTCGGACGGGAGGCTTCCCCTATTCGCTCAGAGACTTCTTCGAGAGACTCCTCTGTCTCCTCTCCTTGATCCCGCGGTGCGCCTTCGGATCACGTCATTCTCGGGGATCCACACGGGCGGGGACACGTTTGGCAACATGGCGGGTCGTCTTCGTACGTCCAGAGTCGACGCCTTCACCTTCGGATACGATTTTTTGCGGAATCTCGGCTTGCCCTATCGGAGCGTGCCGGTTGGTCCCGATGAGCCTCTTCTCGGAGACGAGGACGATTACGAGCCCGAGATTTTCGGGGCTCCTGAGGAGGCGGGCCCGAGTCGCAAGAGGGGCGGGGAGACATCGGCGCATGGAGACTCTGATTGATTTTATTTTTTTTGAGATTTGAGATTGAGATTTAGATTTGTACAGCTTATGCACATTTTTTTTCTCTTTTTTTTTGGATGTAATAATTTAGGATTTTATTTATGTTTGTTTGTTTTTTTTTATGCACTCTCTTTTTTTTTTTTGGAATGTAATAATTTAGGATTTTATTTTATGAATGCAATGCAATATGAATGCGGTGTTGCAGTGAGCCTTGGTTTTTTTTTTGCAAGGGTGTTTGGTATATGGTGGTTTGGGGAGGTTTTTGCACAAGTTTCGAGCAACGGGACGGAATATTCCTTTTTGGTGTAGCGGCTTGGGTACATTGCAGATTTTTTTGGTAATGACACTTATATCCGCGCGGATAGGGTCAAGATCTCGACATTTTCATTTATTTCGGTGGTTGGATATGGTTTGGACCATAAATGTCATTGAAACTTCATCTTGCGGTTCAAACTCACTAGAATTTCGGGAGAGAAGAGAAAAAACATGGAAATGGCCAAAAATTCTCCAAAATTGTCCAAAGAAAGGCAAATTTTGTTCTTTGAAAAGTTCAAGGAGTGGTGTAGGGAGATTATGCACGGGAGAAGATCATTCTTTGAAGAAAGGTACAAGATACGATGCTTGTGGTCTCTCAAAGAATTGGTTCTGAATTATGACCTCTTAAGAGCTTCTTCTTCGTTTTGGGATACTAGAAGGCATGTCTTTTGCCTTTCCTTCAACGAGATTGTTCCGACTGTCGAAGAATTTCGGGCCTTGCTTGGAGGTCCGGAGGTGGAAGAGATAGCGGTTCCCTTGCCCGGAGGGGCTTCTTTTGCTGACAGATTGTGCGTCCTCCTTCATCTTTCCCCGGAGGAAGCGCAAGGTATGATCCGCGGTCCCGATCATTTCGATATTTCCGGTCTTCCCGACAGATTTAGGGGCCTAGGTTTGGTAGATGATGCCTATTGGGATGCCTTTGCACTTTGTATGTTTGGCACCTGTTCATGGTCTATTCCTTTGGGATTTGCCATCGGTCTCTGCTAGATGTTGTCGTTCATTGTCGCACAGGCAGAGATGTCGTTCCTTTGATTCGGGGAGACTTTTCATGCTCTCGATAGCAGTGGCTACGGAAGACGGTATATGCGCGGGGGCAGCCCGTTTCTCTTGACCTGTGGGCGATGGAGGCGTTTGGGGTTCTTCGGGAAACCTCGATATGATCAAGCCTTGGACATTTGCCGGGGAGGGGTTGATGTAGATTTTGATGATCAGGGCTCATGGGAGCGTTGGATGGCTGGTCTCCGGGCGAAGACATCGAGATGGTCGGTGCCTTGTTGGCGGGTGGAGACTCGCGAGTGCTTCAGGATGGGTCTCCCGTGGTCATGCTTCCGGGGCTTTCTCAGTCCAGCTTCTATATTCCGGCTTTAGTTCTGAGATAGTTTGGCCTGGAGCAAGTTCCTTTGGAGGGCTTTGATGATATAGCCACCAGGGTGGTGGCTCCTGTTTTCATGGATGATCCCTCGGTGTTTCCATTTCTTTCCCAAGCATGGAGGTATGATGCCTTTCCTCCTCGGGTCATTCTCAGGCGTCCGAGACCGGTGTTCTGACCACTTGGTACCTGGATTGGTATGAGAGGCATGCAGGAGAGACTCGGGTGGCTATTTTGAGACGGCGTGAGGCCCTTGTGGGTGCGGAGGACCGGGCATTTACGAGAGGAGGAGGGCCGGCGAGGGCCACGGCCCTCATGACAGAGCGGAGACGGCGCGGCCGACTATGAGGCTTACGTCAAGAGACGGAGAGGAGGCTCCTATGCTACCGGCTAGGCTACAGGAGATGAGGGATGACGCTAGGGCTACTAAGGCCCTGACGGAGGCTGGTTTGATAGACCACTGTCCCTATACCGGAGCTTGGTAGGGAGGAACACCGACATTTTTCCTGTTCGGAAAAAGAAGATTCGAAGGGGAAGAAGAGGGGAGAGGCCGATGCGAGTGGCTTGGAGTGACTACGAGGTTTCCGAGTATCCCTTTTCTTGTCATGGCGGACACATTAGTTTGATTATGTATCTTAGTTTTCTTTTAGCGAGGTTACCGGTTGTAGGAATGAATCGGGCTTAGACTCATCAAAGAGCTTTTAACTCGTAATGAATATTTGAATTGCTTTAGAGTTTTTTTCGAGACGCTTTCATGGTGCGATCAATTGTATTGATGCCAAAGTATGGCTTTTATTTGTGTTTTAGACCGAACTGTTTCCATTGCCTACGTTCCCCTCATTTTGAGGAGCTCGAGTCTTCGTAGTTCAACTGGTGAACTCTTTTTTTTGTTTTTTTTTTTTTTTTTTTTTTTTGTTTTTTTTTTGTTGTTTTTTTTTTGTTTTTTTTTTTTTTTTTTTTTGTTGTTTTTTTTGGTGCAACCCTGGTTTTTACCTAGGCCGCCCTTCTCGGGTTTTCAACCTAGTTGGGTATTACTCTTTTAGCACTTTTCCTTCTTTCTTCTTTTTTTTTTGTTTTACGCGTAGTATCTGCGCAGCTTGTCACCATTCACTGGGTGTACAAAAGGATTCCCGTCGAAGTGCGCAAGTTGCATGGCTCCTCGGAGAAGATCTTACGGACGACATATGGCCCGACCCATACGAGGCTCCCATTTGCCGAGGGGTTGATACGGATGAGGGCTTTTCTTTTAGAACGAGATCACCTTCTCGGATCTCCCGATGCTTTACTTTCTTGTCGAAGGCTCTAGCCATTCTTCCTTGGTAGGCTCGGATGTGTTCCATGGCCTTCAGTCGGCGTTCGTCTAGTAGGGCCAATTTGTCATGGCGACTGCGGAGCCATTCGACCTGCGTTGATACGGCTTTCCGGCGGTATACGGAGCGAGGTATTTCCGGCTCGATTGGGAGTACGGCTTCCATTCCGTATGTGAGGGCAAAAGGTATTTCCCGATTGCCGTTACGGCGATGTCTACGTAGCCCCGAGTGCCAGGTGTAACTTCTCGGGCCAATCTACGCCTTGGACGGCCATTTTCCGGATGATATTTTCCGAGTCTTGTTTCTTTGCTTCGACGGCTCCGTTGGTTTTGGGGCACGTAGGGAGATGACTTGTGACGGGTTATTCGAATTCCGCGGCGATTTTCACATTCCCGCTTGAAGTGGGATCCATTATACGAGATGATTTCGGTGGCAACCCGTATACGCACATGATGTTTTCTTTGATGAAGAGGGCAACTTTCTTTGAATTGAGGATTTTGTAGGACTTTGCAGAGCATCCTTTTCGATTCCTTGAAGAAATCGCCAATCTGCGTCTTTTAGGCTCTTCCGCAGGTTCCCAAATTCACACTCGTCAAAATCTCTTCGGCGGCTTGGGCTCGATTTTCCTCTTTAGGACAACACAGCTTAAAGATTTTTTTGTTGTTTGATTTTTTTTTGTTTAATGTGTACGCTTCTTTATCTAATGAATTATTATTAAATTTTTTTATTAATTAATTCATCATTAGTTAAAGTGGCAATCAAGGGATACTGAAAGGTTCGTCATTTATTGAAAACGAAAGGGGATACGGTGCTTGCTACGGACTCGTAGTCTTCGGGCGTAAGGCCATCGGACGACCCTAGAGACTCGATCTTAACGAGAGAGAGGCTGGGAGGACTTGTCCTAGATTGACCTGAAAGGGGAGGGGGGACCAATCCAAGCTTGGTGATCATTTCCTCCTTGGTCGCGGACGGGCACGAGAGTTTCCCAATTCTTTAGCGGCATCGGCTGTTGGTGGCCTCATGACTCGGGAAGCTGTCTTTGTTTTGTTTTCCTTTCTCAATTGCCGCTATCATCTTTTGGACCGAGCCGAGATCAATCGGAGTCGGCTTTGGACTTCTTACTGCATAACCGGACCATCCCAATCATCGAGGAAATTCCGTGGCCTTAGCTTTTGGCATCAGGTTCGAATTCGGGTTTCGGATCTTCTGGGCGTAGGAATAGTGGTTGTGAGCTTCTCGAGTGTTCCACCGGAGTCGAGGCACGCCTCTGAAGGTATACTCGCTCTTCGTGGCAGTGGTAGCCCCGGTATCTTGGGTAGGTCCGGGAACATTCTACGGACCGGGTTAGCCTTGGTTCCTCTGAACTTGTTGAGGTTATCTTGTAGCTTTAGCCATCTGCCGTAGGAGTGGGCTCTGTGATGTTTCTGGTTGTGTGGGACCCTTTACAAAGTAGTCGGCCAAATTAGGGTGAAGGGGAGAGATTTAGGGTTGTCGGCCAGGGACCTTTCTGTGGCGGCTTCAAATCTTTTTCCCTTTGCGGTGTCCGCGAGGGAGGCCTCATATCCCGAGGCCGTGGCGAGTATTACGTCCTTTCACCTCGATGAGTTTGTGAGTTCCTTGTTGGTGTTTCCCAGGCCAGAGGCCGGGTAGATAGCTCATTTTTCTCATCATTTTCAAGGCCGGTGGGATTTTTATCAGTGGCCGTCGGATCTATGTTTGCACACTTGGGCCTTGGGAGGCTCGACCAGTGAAGCCCGTTAGCATGTGACCTTCCTCGTCATGTTTGATTTCGAGAATAGGTATTCCGCCCGTATCTGTGCCTTCTAAAGTGACTAAATCTCAAGTAAATGGTCGTGGATCCCCATTCGAGGCAATTTCACACCTTTGGTGGAGGCTTGAGGCGACCCCTTTGACTTGGTGCGGCCAAGGTCTTCCCAGCGAGGGCATTGAAAGTAATCGGGATGTCGATAACCTTTGGAATTCCACAGGTATCAATTTACATCCCAAACCGAGAGGTCTAAAGTAGCAACTCAAGGGGCTGCTCCGGGATGTTGAGTCGTAAGCTTTATTGTGAGAGAAGAAGGCTTCAAGTCTCGTAGTCTTGATATCAAGCAAGCTCATGATCTTTCTTTGGAAGAATGTTCATTCCGGACCCATTATCAACCAGGACCCGAGGGAGCGTCGTTAAATCCAGTGTTTGTGATGAAGAGAGGCTCATTATGATCGGCCCCAAATTGAGGGAGGTCGAGATACGTGAAAGTGATTATATTCCCGTAATGGATGTTTCCAATTAGTTGTACCACATCATCGGGAGTAGCATCAATAGGCACGAGTGCGAGCCGGGCTTTCTTCCGGCTTCGGCTTATGGGGATAGGACGAGGTGAGTAGAGACCCAGAGGGAAATGTTGGCACATGTGTTTGCTTCAAGCTGGGTGAGCACGGGATCCTCTTTTCGAGAGTGCAGGTTTTGTTGTCTTAGCATAGGGCGGCGATCTTCTTTTGGTGCTTGATGCGTGGCCTTCTTATACGCCTTGGGATTTCCTTGGAAGATACGCCAGATCGGGTCAACAGATTAACTTCCTCATCGATCGTCTCTTGGTGGATTTCTTCAATGCTTTGCTAGGGTCAATGGGGGAGCCCTTTTGGCTATTGGCCATTGGTTCTGACGGAGTCTAGTGACGATGAGGAAATTTGGTACTGGCTCCTTCTGGCGGCCCTTATAACTGCTTCCCAAGTCACGGGCTTTTGGGTTTGGGGTTGTGTTGTTGCCCCTTGGATGGTCCACGAGCTAGGGCGTCCTCAGATTCACTCTCATGGCCGGCCTTGCTCATAGTTATCATGCAACAAGAGTCGCTATTGTCGGGACTCGGCGGCTTTCGATTTCATCCCTTGGATAGTGCGGCCATTCCGATTCCCTTACTGTAATACTCGGAGTTGGAGATGATTATAGCGTTACGTGTGGGAGGCGCATCCGGTATCATGCCGGTTTCTAGGACTTCTACGAAAGGCGACATACATTCGGGGAAGAGTGACCTCTTCTTGGGTAACACGACAAGGAGTGTTACTTTGTTGGGGTGGATTTGATCTAACCATGGTTATCTTCTCATTTGGGTGGATGGGAGTTAATTTTCCTCTTTCGATCGGATCTTCGACTATCGGCTGGATCGGACACACGAAAACCCTTTCCCCAAGCATGGTAGGCGGTGTTAAATTCTAAGACATCCACGTGCTCGAGATCCATGAAACTTCATGGCGCTTCATGTCCTCGGTCTCGTATTCGTCTTCCGAAGTTTCTTCGTCGTCGCTTCTAGCGATAACCGGCCATTGTGCACAGCTCCCGTGGGCTCATTTACGGCATGATTGTTCAGTTGTTTTGGATCGGGGGCCTCGGTTGACTCTTCACTCTCGTCATCATCATCATCATCGTTTGTCACGAGAATCTTCTTCCCATACTACGGGATTTCGGTGAGAGGAACGTTGATCAAACCCGTTGGGGAATATGGGTGCGTGCAACCGCAAAAATTGTCATATGTTCCCATTCCGGAAGTGGTAATTGTGACTCGGCTTCTCCTCCCGAAATTGCGGGGGAAGAGTGAGAGGAGTGGCACGTATTTGACACCGGGTAGGATATAGAAGGAATCCTCCTACGATTCTTGATTTCACGCCTTCGGGATCGTATTCGACTTCTAGATAGCCGGTTTGCGAAGTGTACTAGCTCCGGATGTTCTTCGGCTTCTTTGCTAATAAGCCCAGTACGAGGCGCTCGCGGAAGCTTTCTTGTTCAATTCTTCTCGATTGTTCTAACCATTTTGTGTAAATGGTCCTCTCATATTTTGGCCAGGAACAGCCTCTTCGGTATTGGCCTTCCCTTCATCCGAGAAATAGTTAGCCTCGTATTCTTGCAAGGAGTCTCTAACATGAGACCAAGATGGGTTGATTCGTTCGATATCCTCAAGGGTGAGGGGAATCCGGGTCGGGATCCTCGACGAGGTTGGCCACGGGTATTTGGGGACCTTCATCGGCATCTTTAAGGGCATGCGAAGATTCTCCGCATTCAATCATATTCACACGATTATGGTTCCTTGGCGGAGGATTTTGGCGTATTAGGTCCTTCGGGGCCTTCCAATTTTCCTTGCTCTATTAGCCTGGATTGCCTTTTTCGAGTAAAGCGGTTGTCGGTCGGATGTCCAGTGAGCTTGATGAAAAGCACAATACTTTGTAGTATCCACGGGAGCATTCGGATTCCTGGGTTGGAAATTCTCCAAGGCGCGGCAAGCCTTCCTTCACAGTCCCCTAAAGATGTCATTCGAGAGGCATTCAAAGTTTTCGAGATTCATGACCCGTGGTTTGGGCTCGGCTGGTTTCTGGGAGCAAAAGGAGTTGTGTTATTACATTCTGTCCCGCATAGTTAATCATTTCTTTACCTTTAGCGGGGCTTGAGGCGGTGTTTGAAGGAGGAGCTCGATATACGTAAGCGAGGCGCAGGCGGCCAGGTTGCGATTGTAGGCCTTTTCAAACTTAGGCTGCGAGAGTTAACCGTGGCCCGTAAGTGCAGTATGGGAAGTGGCCCGAGGAGGCTCTCGAGATGTGGTTTCAAGCATGGTGAAAGATGTCCGGTTGTTCCTCTTCGGAAGGAGGGATGGCCATTTCTTGAGTTTCGAGATTCCACCGCTTGTAGAAGTCCCCAACATTCTCATCGGGACGCGCACCTGTTGTTGTTTGTAGGTCAACTCTATTTGTTTCCCACTCCAAGTTGGCCTTATATTTCTTACTGTGAAGGCATTGGTAATCTGGTCCCACGTAGCCACGGCTTCGGGTTTCAAACGGAAGAACCACTTTAAGGCACTTTGGACTTCAGGATAGGCGAAATAGTCGGCTAGCTGTGATTGGTGCACCCTTTGGCCTTCATCGCCAAGGTATATGTGTCCAAATGGGTTTCGGGCATGCGGTCCCATCAAAGAGATCCGAGATTAGGCATCACGAATTTGTGGGGCGGAGGAACAATGGAGTCGGGTGCAGTAGGCGGAAGGCGGAGCTTCTTGGCGATCGGTTCGGCGATCTGCGCTTTCATTTCCTTGTGTTGTTCCATGAACCAGGCCAAGTGAGGGTCTTGTGGTGGAACCATGGCATTCAGGCTAGTGGGCGAGCTAGAGAGGAGGAGCTACTCTGGAGGCGGAGCGGGTGGAGGAACGGCCGATCAGGGGACGTAGGTGAAAACACGTCTGTCACAATTTGAGATTACCACAGGGGAGCATGAGTAGGAGCTTGGGCGAAGGGATAGAACCTTGCGGCTTCTTGTTGATTTTCAAGCGGCAAAGTAGGTGGAGGCGGCCCGATGTAGGCTGGATAACTTGGATTTCAGTGGGGCCCGTAAGTAGGCTTAGGTATGGGTTCTTGTCCTGTAGTTGAATTGCATGGCCGGTGGCGAGTGTATAACCGGGGGAATGCTGCGGTCTGGTGATTCGGATGACAAGGATGGAGGCTTGGTAACCCATAGAAGTGCAGTGAGAACGGATTTGTGTGAGGAGCGGTTGAACCGGTACTATTACGAGGAGGGGCTCTGGCGTGGCCCGGAACCAAGGCGTGGCGGCATTCCGAGCTGTGGTTTATTCTTTGTGAAGGTCGGATTGATCGGTTTCGGGCGAGGTGACATTCCAATTTGTTGGGGCATTCGAGATAACTGACCATGAGAAGACATTCCGTGCTTGGCTTTGTCCCAGCTGAGGGGCTATGCGAACTGGTTTGTGCCGTCGGGCTGCATGGATCCGGTGATGCGTGGTTGGGGAGGCTGGTGACCCGAAGACCGAGGAGCATGGGTTACGGTAGTGGCACCATAGGAGGTGGGTGGTGGCATCTGGAGTAGTCGGGCGGCGAGAGTGGGAGTTGGCATCCTCGTCTTCTTCCACGGTGAAGGTGCCATCGGATTGAGGCTGGCGGCCGGACCATGGCTCTTAATAGCCTCCATAAGGTTGTTTATTTGTGCTTCTGTCGTAACCTCATACGTTACGCTAGCGATTCCACTTTGTTGCTCTCTGTCGAGGGGTCCGGGAGGCGGAGTAGCGTTATCCCCATCATTACCGGAGTGATGCGAGACATTACGAAACCCGAAGTCGGAACAAACGGCGAAGGCGATGGCGCAGCTTGACTCTTCCCAACTAATCAAACGATGACCCGGTGCAGAAACCAAGCTTTGTGCGGAGGCTGCGGGGGAAAGGCACGAGGGTTCGAGATGTGCAGGAATGAAGGAGGGTAGGTGTTTGGGCTTTAGGCTCATGCAACATGCGATTATTTGTTCACGTTTACTTAAAACATGTTTTATTAACCTAGTCGGTTGGAAAAGATTGCTCTTCTTTTTCGCAAACTACTGCGATCTGGATCGGTGGGCCCCGTCACTACGTCTATAAGCCCCTCGTATTCCACCCGTATTTCGACCTCCCGGGATGGACCGGCCCGGGCGAGTGGTCCTATAGGGCAAGCGGGTCCCACCGACCGAAAGAAAAACGATCCTAAAAGTACGCGCGGGTAATCGAGTCTTAACGAGCATTCGATGTAAATTACGGACAAAGGCGACGTCAAAAGTCAAGATCATGTCCGAGGGCCCGACGAAAAGTCGGCATGATTTGGAGTGATAAGCGTCCACAATTGATCTTGACTTGTCGTCGCTTAAGCCGTAATTAGGCATGGAATATTCATTAATCCTTGATGACTCGAGTGTCAATCTTTGGGAGTCGAGTGTATAATTTGTGCCGCCGAGCCGAAGTCAAGGCGCCGGTCAATATCTTGGTCAAAGTCTGCGGCGGAAAACCGGCGTAACTTCGGGCGATTAGGGTCCCCGAAGATATTGAGTCGGTATGCCGACAAAGGCTTGAAAGGAAAGGTCTATACACGGACAGGGCATGACACAGACCAGACTAAAAACCAACCGGGTCTCGGACAAAGTGTGTCACGGACAAGTGCATGGTCGACACGAGGCTCCATGGGATGTTTGGGTAGTCCTGTGCTCATCCGAGAGGCGTAATAAGACCAAACGGACCGCGACAAGGATTTCCCCGGGTTAAGGACGTAGTGTGCAGTGTACGGTCACGTGCGCGTAGTGTGCAAGCAGTCTATATTCTTTTTCTGAGTAAAATAGAGATTTTTTATGAGTCTTAAAAATATGATGCATGATTTTTTTTTGAGAATTTTCTTCTTTTTTTTTTTTGAAAATCTTTTTTTTTTTATTTTCTTTTATGAGCACATAAGCACGTAAGCACGAAAATTCCGACAGTTAGGGACATTATTCCGACAGTCAAAATTTTGACTTTCTCCGAGGCGGCCAAAACAACATGAAAACTGTGCAAAAATCAACACACACACAAAAATGATTTTCAAAGCCGGGACGGAAGCTTGACCCTCAAAAGCTTTTTTTTTTTTTAAAACGGTGATACCGGTACGTGGGATTGTTAGACCACAATTCATCCCCGACTCGTGTTAGGAGGCGATAACGGGAAATTTAGTGGTTTCCACCAATATACCAAATACCATTTTTTTTAAAAAAAGCTTAGTCCCCAGCGGAGTCGCCACTGTGATGATGTGTGATTGTGTCCGAAAATTTTCCCATTTTTGTTTGAAAAAATCAACGAAAACGGAGTCGCCACGCCATTTTAATTTTGAGGGCCAAAACTTTGAAAAAAGCCCGAGATCAGAGATTTAGGTTCGGAGGTCATGTTACACGCCGGGAAGGACGTTAGTGTGCACCCGGAATGCCTCGTAAAACGAGTCTTCCAAGCTGAAAATCATTTGTGTGTGTGTGTGTGTGTGTGTGTTTTGGCCAAAATACTTTGAAACTCAGAAAAGTAAAAATAGGGATATCTTTTCAAGACTTTAAACTGATTCCATGATTTTTTGGAAGATTTTTGGGTTGAGATTTGGTACTCAAAAGACCTTTTGAAGTTGAGAGCCATTTCTGCCAGAATGAAAAAGGCAGTGGACCTTTGATTTTGAAAGGGATTCAAGGGTCTTAAAACTTTATAATCTGGATAAACTCAGAGAATGAAAGTTGTTCTAGACACCTTAAATAAGATTTATGCGAAGGAATTTTCCATTTTGGAGAAGATTTGAGGGGTCAAAACCTTCTGGAAACCTCAGATATGAGATCTGGATTACCAGAAGCTGATGAACTAGCCTCTGAAAGAAAATTTGAAAAGAAGAGTTTTACTCACCCAAAAAATAAAGTAAAAATATGTCTGGAAAGATCTGGATGTTGGCTACAAAAAGTGTTTTGTAGTCAACACCAAATTCCAAGTTCATCTGTGTCCAAAAATTAAGACAATGGACTGAGGTCTGGGAAAATTGCTACTGGACAGCAACTTCTCAAGAAAGAAAATATGATTTTAAGGGGGGTTTTGCATCCATGCTTGTCCCCATTTCCCTAGGTTTTGGTTAGTGATCACTAGATATTTTAGTGGTGAACCAACTATACCAAACCATCCTTGGGGTACATTAGGACTAAGCATTTCATTTGCTTGGGAAGGGGATTTTTATCCTTTGAAAATGAGATTTTATGCTTGAAAATGGTTTTTAGGGTTTTGAAAATGAGTTTTCTTGGTAAGAAAGTAAGAAAACTTGGAAATAATTTTGATCTTTGTAGAAGATCATCCATGGAGATGGTCTTCCATGGTGATCTTCTTAGATCTAAAGCAAGAAGATGAAGGAACTACATTTTGTAGTTGGAAGATGCATGCATGGATGAGATTTAGGGTTAGGAAGAGGAGGGTTTACCAATCTTCCTTGTGTTCTTGAGTGTTTGGCTTGAGTGTATGAGTGTTTAGGGCTTTAATATGAGAGTGAGTGGATGAGTATGAGTTGGGAAAGATTGGAGAGAAAATGGTGACAATTCAAGTGAATTCTCACTGTTTTCTCTCTATATTTCGCCAGAGGTTCGGTGCAAAATGTGTTGTTCCTTCTATTTTTGTGACTGGAGGGCTCAATTTATAGCCCTCTGGAAATTGCAAAGATGTCCGCGCGGATAAACCTACGGCGTGCATTTGTTCATTAAATGCGACTCCGGCTTTGGACAAGGGGAATATTTCTTTTCAAAATTCAAATTGACCGACGAGATTATGTTTCCAAAGCATTTCTATTTGTGGTTTTATTCTTTTGTTTTTCTTTTTTAAGATTCTTTTTAAGGTTTAACCTTAAATAACAATGCCCATTTTACCCTCACTTTGTTAGAAAAGTTAGGATTGTTAGGAATTGTTAGAAATGTTATAACTTTCGTTAATTTTCTAACGAAAATTCTAACAAGCTCAAATTGGAGCACTTACACACATGCAGTTAATAAGATTTTCTTATGTTTTATCTATTATTTTATTTATTAATAATATGTGATGTAATTGCTCATGTTAAAAGAGTTAATTTACATCCATTTAACAAGAAAAATCAATAGGATATTAATTTTTTATTCAAGCAGTAAATTTCCACTTCTTCAATTTTTGTTAACTTCGTATTTATTTATTTTTGTTCAATTTTCATGAACATTTTATATTTATAAAACTTTATAAGTGTAATTCATATCTACTATTTAAATTTTAAAGATTTTGTGACAAAATTTTGTTGTTTATTATCAGAGGAGAGATTTTAGAGAGAGAAAGTGAAGAGAGGGAAATTGTGTGTGTATTTGTTAAGTGACTTACTGATGGGAGGTGGGTTTTCACGTGCCCAAAGAAGGCATTTTGGATTTTTTAACAAAGGGGTGTTAGTGGAATTAGGATAATGTCACTTCTTAAAATGAGATTAAATCTCGCTTCAGGGGTTCTAGGGTCCGTCGGCCCTTCATCATTGGCTTACTTGGTGGGTCGGCCCTGGTTATGAAAATGAAGGTAAAACCTTGTGACAATGTGATATCCTCCCTCCTATATTAAAAATATGTGAAAATTTAATATTCTACATAAAAGATCTATACACTACTACAGGACTATTCAAATCATCCATTAAATTTTTGAAGATCTGTGATGTGATGGACTGTGATTAATCCAATTGAGAAGGTGTCTATTAAAGATATTAAGAATCCTTCTTACATATAATCTTATATTTTTTATTTCTTTTATTATTTACTTTTGTAACTGGATTACTATTGTATAATTTTCTTATTTGATTTCTCTATAATAACTTGAAAATCACTTAACCTATTGTATAAATACTTATGATAGAATATGAGATATAGATAGGAAATATTGAGTATATCTCGTGTAACAAATATGTTGATATTGTAAATCACATTTGTATGGTAGGTAGATATTCATCCCTAGAATTATGGCTAGGTTTTGTGTATATATGAATCACATATTTCATAATGAAGATTCACGGAAATTGAATTCCTTTATGGTATCAGTTTACCTGGTTTAAGCCGCCATCTCCCTCCTTTCTCTTTCTCCCATGGCCGCTCAACCAACACTACACTCGACATTCACTGTCGGAAACATCAAGAATTTTATTCCCGTCATCCTTGAACCCAAAAGCAGTAAGTATATTTCGTGGTCTGAACTTTTTCAGATTCACTGCCATGTTTATCAGGTCATCGATCATATTATTCCTCCTCCGCCTGATGAGAAAAATAAGGCGCCGGAGAAGACTGCAACGGAGTTATCTTTATGGTCACGGTTGGACAAACTTGTCCTCCAATGGTTGTATGGGACAATCTCCCCGGATCTCTTGCAAACAATCCTTGAACCGGGTTCAACCGCTCAGAAGACATGGGAATGGTTGGAAAGGATCTTCATCGACAACAAGCATTCGAGGGCGGTCCAACTTGAGAACCAATTTTCTCAAGTTATGCTGGATAATTTCCCTAGTATTTCGGCCTATTGCAAGGAAATCAAGACCCTTGCGGATCAAATGGCAAACGTGGGAGCACCGGTCTCGAACCACAGGATGGTGCTTCAGACAATTGCCGGGTTGAATGAGAGTTACGATGGTGTGGCCACCATCATACAACAGAGTAATCCCCTTCCAACTTTTTATGAAGTTCGGTCAAAATTGGTCATGGAGGAATCTAGGAAGGCTAAACAAGCAAGCATGGCAGCGGTGGCGTCGAATTCTGCTTTGCTTGCTTCCACAGGCGGGTTTGATGAAGGGCGCAATATAGGTAGTAGCAGCGGTCAGAATAGTGGCAACAGATCGGGACTAGGCGGTGGAGGCGGACGTGGCAATGGGAATAATGGTCGATTGCAGGGAGGTAACAATCAGGGACAGCGAAATAACAATAATAATCGTGGTGGCAGCGTTAATTATGGTGGCGGTGGCGGAAATCGACAGGGTCGTGGCCGTGGGAACTCACAGCAGCAGTCTGGTGGTGGCACTACCAGAAACAGGTGTTTTAGCGACGAAATCAGCAGCGACAGACTCATTCCGTCGCTATTTAGCAGCGGAAATTAAGCTTTAGCGACGGAAATATTTTGGCGTCAAATTTACCGACGGAATTAATATTCCGCCGCTATATTCCGTCGCTAAAATGAATATTCCTCGAATATTCCTTTTATTACCGCCACTATTTTGGCGCAAGATTTACCGACGGAATATTCCGTCGCTAGTTCAGACCTAGCGACGGAATTATTCTGCCGGTGAATAGTTAATATTTTTTATTTTTTTTTATTTACCAGCGACGGAATTATTCCGTCGGTGAAAATTATTATTATTTTTTTTAATAATACACCGACGGAATATTTCCGACGCTGATTAATTAAAAATATTAATTAATCAGCGGCGAAAATATTCCATCGGTGAAAATAAAATATTTTTTATTTTTTTTTTGAAATATTACAACGACGGAATATTCCGTCGCTGATTAGTTAATTTTTTTTTAATTTATCAGCGGCAGAAATATTCCGTCGGTGAAAATAAAATGTTTTTTATTTTTATTTTTTTGAAATATTACAACGACGGAAAAACATTAAAATATTTAACTGAAACGTTAGAAAATTGACTGAAATTTCAAAAAACTAACTGAAATTTTGAAAACTAACTGAAAACGTTAGAATACTAACTGAAAACGTTAAAAAAGTGACTGAAAACGTTATACCATATACTATATACCCTATACCCTAACCTCTAACCCCTAAACCTAATTCCACTAAACCCTAACCCCTAAACCCTAACCCCTAAACCCCTAACCCCTTATAACCCCTAACCCCTAACTCCTAACCCCTAACCCCTAAACCCTAACCCCTAACCCTTAAACCCTAACCCCTAACCCCTAAACCCTAACCCCTTATAACCCCTAACCCCTAACCCCTAAACCCTAACCCCTAACCCCTAAACCCTAACCCCTAAACCCTAAACCCTAACCCCTAAATCCTAACCCCTAAACCCTAACCCCTAAACCCTAACCCCTAACTCCTAAACCCTAACCCCTATACCCTAAACCCCAACCCCTAACCCCTAATCCCTAAACCCCTAAACCCTAACCCCTTATAACCCCTAATCCCTAAATCCTAAACCCTAAACCCTAAACCCTAACCCCTAAACCCTAACCCCTAAACCCTAACCCCTATAGTGCATAGGATATAGTGTATAAGGTATAGTGTATAGTGTATAGGATATAGGGTATAGTGTATAGTGTATAGGGTATAGGGTATAGGGTATATGATATAGGGTATAGGGTATAGTGTATAGGGTATAGGGTATAGGGTATCGGGTATAGGGTATATGGTATAGGATATAGGGTATAGTGTATAGGATATAGGGTATAGTGTATAGGGTATAGGGTATAGGGTATATGGTATAGTGTATAGGGTATAGGGTATAGGGTATAGTGTATAGGGTATAGTGTATAGTGTATAGGGTATAAGGTATAGGGTATAGGGTATAGGGTATAGGGTATCGGGTATAGGGTATAGTGTATAGGGTATAGTGTATAGGGTATAGGGTATAGGGTATAGTGTATATGGTATAGGGTATAGGGTATAGGGTATAGGGTATAGGGTATAGGGTATAATAAAAAGAATGATATTTATTAAATTAAAATTAATAAATATTTATGATTTTTTTATTTTTTCAAAAATAATATTTATTGACTCATTTTTATTTTTTTGATAGTAATTTAAAATAATTTTCATGTTTTATATAATTATAAAGAATGATATTTATTAAATTAAAATTAATAAATATTTATGATTTATTTATTTTTTCAAAAATAATATTTATTGACTCATATTTATTTTTTTGATAGTAATTTAAAATAATTTTCATGTTTTATATAATTATAAAGAAAAATATTTATTAAATTAAAATTAATAAATATTTATGATTTATTTATTTTTTGAAAAATAATATTTATTGACTCATATTTATTTTTTTGATAGTAATTTAAAATAATTTTCATGTTATATATAATATAAATAATGATTTTTATCAATGATATTTATTAATTATAGCGGCGGAAATTTCCGTCGCTGAGGATAATTAAACCAGCGGCGGAAATTTCCGTCGGTGGTACATGCCACGTCATCGATCCATGTGAACGTAATGTCTAGCGACGGATTATCAGCGGCGGAATATTCCGTCGCTGAGGTAAAATATAAATAAAAAATTTCCCCCTAAATTCATTACAGTCTCTGAATACTCTCTCTCTCTTCCCGCTTTCTCTCTCTTCCCCCCGACCGTCGAGCTTTCTCTTCCTTCCCTTCGTCTCAGACCACCGCCGTCGCCTCACCGCCGTCCCTCTCAACTCCACCGCCTCCGCCGTGACG
Organism: Adenophora triphylla var. japonica; assembly: GCA_022495995.1. Taxonomy (NCBI): domain Eukaryota; kingdom Viridiplantae; phylum Streptophyta; class Magnoliopsida; order Asterales; family Campanulaceae; genus Adenophora; species Adenophora triphylla. Next base: position 391,284 of record JAFEMH010001787.1, on the reverse strand, counting down.
AAGCTTCGCCGTCCACCATCTCCACCGTCTGCGTCTCTCTCCATCTCTCTCTCCCTCTCCGGAACACCGGAAAAATCAACTACTCAGGTTCTTTTCTGATTAATTGATTGCTCTTGAAGATTAATTGATTCTTGGGTTTGTTTATCTTCGTCAATTTTTTGCTTCTTCTTTTCTTCTTCTTTTTGCCCTAGAAGATCAGAAGATTTGGCTTCTGATTCACTTGTATTTAAAAAAAAAAAGAAAAAAAAAAGAGCCATCATATCCAGTTTGTAAATATTCAAAATTTGAATCCTAGGTTTGTAAAAGTGTTGCAATGTGAAGCAAAAATTTGATGGGTTGTTAATTTTGGCTAGTGTACCGGAATCAAGAAATCTGATTTTCATTCCTAAAACACATACTTTAGGAGTCAAAGTAACCTGTTTACTACACTCATCAAATCTGATCTGAATTCAAGGATGTAAGTAACTCTAGTAAAACCCAAATTTGGATGGAAATGGTGTAAGATGCTTGCAAATAAAAACACTTTCGTCTTTAACTGTCTTTGTATGCTAAGGAGTTAAATGGGATTTAGGGTTTTTGTGTGTGTTCTGAGTGTTTGCGGTTGTGGTAGGTGTCTGATATGTGTGTGTGCATGTGTCTGTAGTGGGTCTGTGTGCGTGTGTGCGTGTGATTTGGTGTGTGCAGAGGGTGTGCTGTGTCTGTGAGTATTTTGTGTATGTGTGTGTGTTACTGTTGTATGCGTATGTGTGTGTTGCGTGTGTGCAGAATGTGTTTATAGGAGTTTGTGTGTGTGTTTCTTTAGTGTGTGTGTGTGTTCTGCGTGTGTGTGGGTGTGTGACAGCAGATGTATGTGTGTGTTAGAGTTTAGTGTGTGGGTGTGTGTGTGAGTGTGTGCTGTAAGAGGTGTAATTAGTGTGTGTAAATGTGTTTTTGATTAAAGTAAAGGGAATAAACAATGTTAGAAACCTAAGGTTAGTTGGGTAAACCCTAGGGGTGTTTTGGTATTTATGTGAAGGGTATTTTGGGAAACTCTAGAAGTGGAAAGTATTTATGTGAAGGGTAGTTGGATAAATAATGTTAGTAATTCCTAATTATGTATTGCCCGCTTCATGAAAATATTTTTTTGGGTCTTATTCCGAAAAATATGTTGATCCATATAATGATTTTCTTTATATGTGTTATTGTGGTTTCATATGATGATCTTGATGTGATTCTTGTGCATTGCAGAAAATGGCTGATTAGTATATATAAACCATGACTGCCTTTCTTGCTTTTACTTCGATTTAGTTAGAAAGTTAGCTTGGGTTCTTTGCAGTCATTAGGTATTAGAGAGAATGGTTCTAGGTTATTGTGACTTTTAATTAGTGACATGAATTTGGGCTCCTAGGATACTGTGTTGGAGTTCTTATATTGGGAATATTAGCTTATGACTTTCTGTTCCATATTGGTTATGAACTGATTCTTTGATGTTGTATGGTCAGTGTGAATTCTAGCCCTCAGTAGTACTAGCTCCACCTCCACCTTTGGGGCCGATACTCATACTGCTGTCGATTCTGAGGGGAGGATATTTGTCGAGATATCGTCACTTTATGACCAGTAAGTAACTCTTCATTAATTTGATATAAGTTGGTTCCTTTTTGTTTTATAAATAATTCATTATTTAAGTTAAAATGTTATTGTATAAATATACTTGACAGGTTTGTAGGTGGATATCCTACCCCAGGGACTAAGATCGGGCAGTATTGGCGGTCTCGGCTCATGACAGAGTTTTGGCCCAACTGGAAATCATTGCCAGCGGAGCAGAAGGAGGATGCGTGGGAGGAGTTTAAGGTAATGTGTTAATGGTTTTTATTTAAAACTTAAATGTTAGTTTGTTATTAAAATGTTATAATTAATAATGATTATACTCTTTTAGCTTTGTAATGTTATCATTATATGTTGTAGGGGAAATATTGTTGGGCGCCGGAAATCGACGAGGCGACGGCTAGATTTGTTTTCGATGTACAGGCTCATAAGCTATTTAAGGATCATATTGGTAACATATTTATCTATCCTTAATTAGTTTAATTAACAATGATTATACTCTTTTAATTTTATAATGTCATCATTATATGTTTACGAGATATTCATATTTTTTATAGGTAACACGAAGAAACAATGTTATACTAATCGGCTCAAGGCGAACCAACAGCCCTTGAGACCTACTTGGATGACCGAGGAGGTGTTTCTTCAATTTTGCGAATATTGGGGGTCGGATGCGGCGAAGGCTATAGCCGAACAGGCTAAGGCAAATAGAGCAGGCTCCTCGGGGTCGGCGGCGAAGCATACCATGGGGACGATCCCGGTCGGCGAGCATCACTACCGCATGGTATGTATGTTAGTTTAAATGTAGTAGTGTATGCATGCTTTTAAATAGGTATATGTACGTATGTTAGCTGGGAGCCATGTTGATGCTATGAAATCCATGGTTTTAGTGTAAATGTAGTGTATGCATGCTTTTAAATCAGTTTAAATGTTGCATTTATACAATTTCAAAGTAATAATCTCGCTTATTTTATTTATAGGTAAGGGATCATGGTCCGAATGTCAGTTTTTTGGATGTTTACGCTAGCACCCATCTTCGGACTCCTACAGCGCCCGATCAACCTCCGCAATGGGTTGACGATCGCTCTGCTAATGTCTTTGTAAGTAAACTATCATTAAATGACTTGATTTTGAATATGTAAATTTATTTATGCCCCTTACATTGTGTATATGATTATAATTGTTTGTTTTATTTTGACAGAGTGCATATCAAGCCGTCGTTGTTCCCGAAGGAACGCCTCCCGGCCAGCCCGTTCCCTTCGTGCCTGATGTTTGGCGCTCGATCACCTCTGAGGGACATCCAAAGAGAGGAGCCCGAGTGTTAGGGATGGGGGATTACGGGCAGCAATGCCCGTCGACGTCGACCAGCCGTCGGCCAAATGTTGTCCTGACCACGTTTCATGATCCGAGGGTCGACACTCTGCAGGCTGCGTTGGATGAGGAGAGACGCGAGCGGGCAAAGCTTACGGAGGCTCATGCAGAGACTCAAAGACAATTGGCGCTGTTGATGGCTCGTTTGGACCAGGACCAGGGTAATTTTCGGCCTCCCCCGAGTTGATTACGGATTATTTTAGACTTGTTTGTACTATTTTATAATTGTTTGTAAACATTTGAGATATTTGGTACCCGCGGGAGCCCCACCCCCTATCCCCCCTATCCCCCCTCTCCCCCCCCTCTCCCCCTCCCGATTTGGTACGGTGATATTTAGTCTTTAGTTTGGTACGCTGATATTGATTTTTAGTTTTATAGTTTTAGTTTTATAAATTGAATTGTTATATCAGGTACAATTTTTTTTTGGATAATTGATATTTTAAATTATTTTTTTTTAATTTATTTCAGTATCAGGGACGGAAATTTTCGTCACTGAAATTAATTTATTTTAATTAATTTTTATTACAACGACGGAAATTTCCGCCGCTATATCAATTAATTTTAATATAATTTAAATTTAATTTTTGTTTTCAGCGGCGGAAATTTCCGTCGCTGTATTAAAAATTAATTAAAATAAATTAATTTCAGCGTCGGAAATATCCGTCGCTGAAATTAATTTATTTTAATTAATTTTTATTACAGCGACGGAAATTTCCGCCGCTATATCAATTAATTTTAATTTAATTTTTGTTTACAGCGTCGAAAATTTCCGTCGCTGTAATAAATTTATTTTAATTAATTTTTATTCCAGCGGCAGAATATTCCATCGCTGAAATGAAAATTTAATTAAATTAAATTGATTTAGCGGCGGAAATTTCCGTCGCTGATGAAAAAAAACACCGGCGGAATTAATTCCGTCGGTAAAATCAAAATATACCGGCGGAATTTGAGCCGTCGGAAAGCTGCGGTGGGCTGGTAGCGGCGGACCACCGACGGAATATTTCCGTCGGTGTTTATATATAGCGACGGAAATTTGGTTTTAGCGACAGAAATTTCCGCCGCTAAAACCTGTTTTTCTGGTAGTGTGGGTCTGGTTTATCTCGGCAAGGACAAGGGCAGTGGTGGCCTGCTCCTACTAGCTTTCCTTTTGGCTAGACTCCACCTCAATGGGCCGCCCCACCTTGCCCATTTCCCACATCTTCCTGGGCCCGTCCACCTTCAAGCCCAACTGGGGTCTTAGGGCAAAGGCCAACTCAGGCATACAACACTTATGGCCCAACAGTTGATGATAATGGTCATGGTCCTTCTCCCTTGTATATGCCTACTGATATCGAGTCGGCAATGCATACCATGTCTCTAAATGTCCCGAACAATAATCTCTACATGGATACGGGAGCCACTTCACACATGACGGGGTCCGCAGGTAATCTCTCGTCTTATTTTAATTTGAGCAAATATCAAAAATCAATTACTGTGGGTGATGGTACTGCTATTCCAATACTTGGGTATGGACAACATAATTTACCGCCTCCTCACCCCCCTCTTAAATTATCTTATATTCTTTATGCCCCTAAATTAATCAAAAACCTTGTGTCTATTCGTCGTTTCACTAATGATAATAATGTTAGTATTGAATTTGATTCACTTGGTTTTACTGTGAAGGATATTCGGACGGGGGTACGTCTAATGAGATGTGATAGCACCGGAGACTTATATCCCATCACCACTACTTCCAGTCTACACACAACTTCTCCATCAGTTTTCTCCGCCTCTGGACCTCGTTTATGGCATAATCGATTAGGACATCCGGGAGCACCGATTTTTCGTTCTCTTTGCACTAATAATTTTATTCCTTGTAAGACATCAAAGATTGATGATTTTTGTGACTCTTGTGTTCTTGGGAAACACGTGAAATTAGAATTTTTTTCCTTCTGCCTCTAATACCCTTCTCCCTTTTGATATTGTGCATAGTGACCTATGGACCTCTCCCAGTCCTAGTACTTCGGGTCATAAATATTATCTATTGTTTCTTGATGATTTTACAAATTTATTTCCCATTGGACGTAAGTCGGAGGTTCCTCAATTATTTCTTTCTTTTAGCAAGTTTATTTCCACTCAATTCGAGAGGATAATAAAGTGCTTCCAATGTGATAATGGCAGGTAATTTGACAATGAGCAGTTTAAATCTTTCTTTCGAACTAATGGTCTTTCATTTCGGTTTTCTTGCCCACTCACGTCCCCCAAAAATGGCAAAGCCGAAAGAAAAATCCGAACGATAAACAACTTGGTTCGCAACCTTCTTGCTCATGCCTCTTTACCATTTTCGTTTTGGCATCATGCATTGGCAATGGCAACATATCTCCTTAATATCATCCCAAATAAAGGTATCCATAATTACTCCCCCACTCAATATTTGTATCGTCGAAATCCGTCCTATACACATTTACGGGTTTTTGGGTGCCTATGTTTCCCTCTTATACCATCCACAAAAATAAATAAACTGCAACCCCGGTCCACTCCATGTGTATTTTTGGGATATCCACAAAATCATCGGGGATACAAGTGCTATGACCTTTCCACTCATAAAATAATTGTTGCTCGCCATGTTGTGTTCGATGAGAAAACATTCCCTTTTGCCACACAAAAACCTCCTGCGATGAGTACAACGTCCACACAAAGTCCTCACTTGGACCAACAATTTAATTATTTTATGTACCCAATCTCTGATGGATCAGCCCAAGTACCACTTACTCCTAGCTAGCCCATTTCTACTCCTCCTGGTACCCCACTGGTCCAGGAAATAAATAATCCTCCTTCGGCCCAAGCATCTCGCCAATCGGCCCAGGCCATCCATGTTGGGCCGCCGCCTGTCTCAAACCCATGTCCTCCAGGCTCCCCTCCTGGACAATCCAGTCCATCTACACCTGGCCGAGTTCAAATGTGGTGCCACCTTCGTTTCCGGCTCTGTCTCTTCCCAGTCGGACTATGACCACTAGGAGTATTGTTCGGTCGAAACCTAACGATTTATTTTATATCCGCAAGCGCACGGGCTATTGTAATATAGCGGGTGCAAGTACGAGTCGATCCCACAGAGACAGGGTTTACTTAAGGGATATTTTTGTCTTTTAGAAAATATAGAAAGGATTGGGGGGTAGATAAAATTTGTTTTTAGAGTAATAGAGAGATCATAAACAGAAAATACTTTTAATTTAAATCTTATAAAACGAAGCATTCTTGGGATTGGAAATCATACACATATTCTTATTCATCAAATTGTCATTGTCTTAGAAATAAAAGGTTTTCATAAAAAGCAAGGATGGTATGTTAGGCCTACGCTATTTCGGGCTAGGACAATAGCGTTTGTATTCTTCACTAATTATGTCCTAACCGTTTGAGAAATCCGTTTATGTTTGCCCCCGCCCGTCACAAACGGGCATTCCGGCTTATCTCTAGCCGACCATAATTAGTAAGAATCCATTAAGGACGGAAGTCAACATACTTTCCATTAAAGGAACATCCCTAGGCCATTGAACTACTCTCGTGATCAATAAACCTAGTTTCTTTATATGGTTCTGTCAATTGAGATTCTCCGCTAGGTACTTCTCTCAATTGACTCGAATCATACAAATTGGATATCGCCAATAAGTAAGGCATTTAGAGAATAATATAAAGAGATTGTTTTAGATGAAGAAAGAAGACAAGACTAATCATTTTTAGATGATGAATAAGCATGCTTTTGAAGTTTCCAACCCCAAGAATATGGGGATTACTCACAAGCCATTTATAAAATATAAGCAATTAAAATAAGAGATTGAGTAAGAAAGACTTATGATGAACAAATGCTGGAAATAATGCTTCACTTTTATTGCTCTTCTTCCAAAGTGACTTCAAGAACAAAATAATGACTTGATCTTCAAATCTCCTTAGAAATTGTTATCACAAGTATTTGTGTTTTCTATCTATCTAATATCGTAGTTTCTCTCTAATAATTCGTCTAAGATCGATCACTAGGGTCCTATTTATAAAAAGGAGGGAACTCTTCAATCGGGTGCAACCAAAAGGTGCCTTTACGTCCGCGGTCGCGTTTTGCACGGCCGCGTCAAGGAAGTTGCACGGCCGTGTGACCCTTGGCGCCAGATTTGAATTTAAGTCTTGACACTTCGCACGGCCGCTCCTAAATAAGCTGCACGGCCGCTCCATAAGATGACACGGGCGCTCCCTCTTCAAGACACGGCCACTCTATAATTTAGGGCCAAAAATGGCCTCGAAAAAGGCCAAGTGCACGGCCGCTCCATCTTTCCGCACGGCCGCTCGTCTCGAATTTTAACTTTCAGTGTGCTTGATTTGGTTGGTGCTCTCCCAAGTCTTTTGCCTTGAAGTGTCCAAGTATCCTTTGATAAAAATGAACCTAAAACCTGTCTTAAAAAGCAAGAAAAATACCAAAAGCGTAAAATCTAGAAAATAAGGAAAAGGAACTAAAAAGTATATGAAATGAAATGAGAAATGATGATTTATGCAATAAAAAGTATATAAAAATAAGGATAAATGACTATATAATAGTCACTTATCAAACTCCCCCACACTTAAACCTTTGCTTGTCCCCAAGCAAACTTAGAATGAAATATGGAGAGGGAGAAAAATATGATTGATCCCTCAGAAATAAAGTAGCAAGCCCTTAAATGCCTTGTAGATAATGCCTTTATCTATCTAATCATATTTTGAATACCTTTAAAAATTTATTTTAGGAAGAAATATTTTAGGGATATTTTAAAGAGATAAAATGCAAGACAATAACTTAGTATAGCATATATAGAATTTTGACCAAGTAAAGCATGCTAGAAGGAAGAATCTTCTTGGTAGGAAAAGCTATCACTTTTTAGAGTGATTTTTTTTTAGAAAAGATGAATTTTATTTCTTTAAGATGTACAAGAGAAGGTATAGACATTTTATTCATAATTTAGAAGTTCCGAAGAATTGTATTACATTCTTGAATCACAAGGGTGAAGAATGGGTGATGGTAGTGGAAAAATCTCGTCAAAGTCAAACAAATTTATCTTATTTTTGTACGTGTTATATTTTTGCAAAAGACCTAAGTTATTCTTGATCCTTTCAAGTAGGAGACATTGTGGTCGCGAGCCCCATGTTCCTAATACTTAGATCAAGAATACTTTTGGATATTATTTCCGTTTTGGCAAGGAAGCATCGTCGCAGCGAACGCCGTGCCCCGAGTTACTTAGGAGATAATAGGTTTCTTTTTGCTTTTAAGGTTTGGTGACCATTGTCACTCTTTTATTAATAAGATAGAAGTGTTTTTCTTTGACTTGATTTGAAAAATGGAAGAATGGAATTTATGAAAGGGTGTGATTCAAGGGATGCAAACAAAAAGGTGCTTCTAAAAAGGGAATAAATATCTAATAAAGATAAAAAATGTACAATCTTAAAAGAATATATTCAAAATTTGCATATATAACCAAGCATAAAAGAATTCCTTTCTAATCAAATGCATTTTCCTTGATGAGATTCTATATTGTGCTATACCAACTTATGAGGCTTTCAATTATTTCCTAAAAAGATTCCTTATACTTTTCCTTTTTATAGATTTCTAAGTGTATAGAAAATATGAGAGGAAAGATAAAGGCATTTATACTAGGGCAAATGGCAAGCATAAAGATAATGATTTTTGATCATCATAGGGATTTTTTTTTTTTTATTTATTATTATTATTTTTTTATATACTATTATACATGCATAAAAGAAAAAAAATGCAACTAAGTTAAAAAAAAGAAAAATTATACTAGAAAGCAGTTAAATCTATACTAGAAAGCGAAAAATAAAGCGAAAAATAAAAGGATAGATTTACCCCCCCACACTTGAAATGAACATTGTCCTCAATGTTTCAAGGAACAAAGAGTAAAAAGATAAGCATGCGGTGGTAAACAAAATTATGATAAATAGTAATATAATCCATCGGTTTACTATTCCGATGATGCTTGTTTAAGGTCATAAGCTCAACCCCTTTTTATCAGTAACAATGGACAGTGAGTGGTATTGTATTGGTCTCTTGTCCTTAACAACTCGCCATTCCTTGCCCTTTGGCGTGATTGAGCTCTTATAATTGATGCACATGCGACATCCCGGTGTGCTTTTTTTCTTAGGCCCCCTACCCTTTGATTTTTCAATTTTATTATGCTGCCTAGGGTGCATATTTTTCATACCATTATGATCTAAGGGCTTTTTAATTATTATTTTTGAGTCCTTGGATTGCGAGTTTTCACTCTTTTTGTTATCATTCTTAGGAGTGTCAACTTCATGGCACGATTTCTTGAGATTTAAGTCTTTAAATTCGACTTTCTTATTTCCAATGTTTAAAGAAAGAGTGCCATTCTTTACATCTATTATTGCACCAGCGGTGGCAAGAAAAGGTCTTCCTAGAATGATTGGAATTTGGTGATCTTCCTCCATATCAAGAACTACAAAGTCAACCGGGATTATCAATTTCCCAATTTGACAAGGGACGTCTTCCATAATACCTATCGGGTATTTAATGGAGCGATCCGCTAGTTGGAGAGAAATAGTGGTGGGTTTCATTTCCCCCACACCTAGTTTCTTACCTACCGAAAGCGGAATGAGGCTCACACTTGCCCCAAGATCTAACAAAGCATTATCAACATTATATTTACCTATTTTGCAAGGAATAGAGAAAGTGCCGGGGTCTTTTAATTTAGGAGGAAGTTCTCTTTGTAAAATGACACTTACTTCTTCTGTTAAAGCGACAGTTTCATGCTCCTCAAGTTTTCTTTTATTTGCAAGAATATCCTTTAAGAACTTAGCATAAGAGGGCATTTGTTGAAGGGCATCGGTAAAAGGTATGTTGATATAAATAGATTTTAAGACTTCTAAAATTTTTGCAAATTGTTTGTCAAGTTTGGCTCTTACCAACCTTTGGGGGTATGGAATTGGAGGGTCAAAATTTCTAGAAATCTTAGGGGATTCTGTCCCATTTTCAATATCTTCATTAGTCTCAACCATCGGTGGGGTCGGACTAACGTTCTCCTTATTTGGTTTGATATTTTCCTTAGGAAGGGGATCTACAATTTCTTTTCCACTCCTAGTTTCTACCGCACTAACATGCTCGTCGGGCCTTTGCGATTGACCAGAAAACTCCCTTGTGGTCTATGCGAGGTGCCGGCTTGTTGAGCTTGTTGATTTTCAAGCATTCTATTGTGGGCGGCTAAATTATCAAACCTAGCATTCAATGACTTAATGGATTCCCTTAACTCATTATTGGTCTTCTCTTGTTCGTTTTTGCTTTCGATCATAAAATCCATAATAAGATCCAATTTAGACTTAGGGGGAGGGAAAGCACTAGAATTGCCATTGAAATTCTTTTGTGTGAATCCGGTGGTTGTGTAGAAGATTGCGGGTTTAAAATATTGTTATTCTTATAGAAAAATTTGGGTGATTTCTCCACTCGGGATTGTATGTGTTTGAATACATACCACCCTTTTCCCCATAAGAATTAACAAAGTTTACTTGATCACTAGAAGTAGTGTCAAGCAATTCACAACATTCTGTACTATGTGAGTTTGACCCACATAGTTCACAAACAACATTAATGTTGGCCACGGGATTTACATTAAAGTTTTCAAACTTTTTAAGAAGCATATCAACTTTAGAAGACAAGGTAGTAATGACATCAATATTGTACTTACCTGGAATCCCCTGCGGTTGTTCCTTCTCATTGAACCATTGATAGTGATTCAGGGCTATGCTTTCTATCAAGTCGTATGCTTCATCCACCGTCTTATTCATTAGTGCACCTCCTGCGGCGGCATCAATTGTCTCCCTTGTTCTATATGTGAGACCATTGTAGAAAGTGTGCACAATTAACCACTTTTCAAGCCCGTGGTGAGGGCACGTCCTTAGGAGCTCTTTGAATCGCTCCCAAGCGTCATACAGTGATTCGCTTCCTGTTTGGCTAAAATTTGTAATCTTCGTCCGAATTTGAGCAGTCTTGCTCGGAGGGAAGAAACGTCCAAGGAATGCTGCTTCAATTTGGTCCCAAGTTGTAAAAGAGTTGGGTGGGACTGAAATTAACCACTGTTTCGCCTTATCCTTAAGAGAGAAAGGAAAAAGGCGCATCTGAATCGCTTCCGGGGTAACATTCTGAATACGTGTGGTATCACAATATTCAAGGAATGTTTGGATGTGGAGATGAGGATCTTCGAAAGCGGTGCCGCTATATTGGTTATTCATAACCATAAGCAAAAGTCGCGGCTTTATCTCAAAGTGTGCCGCTTCGGCATTCGGCACTACAATAGGGGATCTAGTTCCTGGGGTACTTGGGTTAACAAAGTCCCGTAGGGTCCTAGCAGGTGTTTGCGGTTCTCCGTCCATGTGCTTATCCAAAGTTTCTCTAAATCTCCTTAGTCTTTCGTGAAAGCTTCTTTCAGGTTCCGGATCAAAGTTGTCAACAAATGTCCGAGACCGTTTCATAAACTACAAGAAAAACACTTGAAGAAAAATTAAACGTAATGTATTATAGGACAGAAAGCAAAATAGTAAAAACAAAATAAAAACTAAAAATTTGTAGTAAAGACAAAAATAAAAAGTAAACCGTTGTCCCCTGCAACGGCGCCAAAACTTGTTCGGTCGAAACCTAACGGTTTATTTTATATCCGCAAGCGCACGGGCTATTGTAATATAGCGGGTGCAAGTACGAGTCGATCCCACAGAGACGGTGGTTTACTTAAGGGATATTTTTGTCTTTTAGAAAATATAGAAAGGATTGGGGGTAGATAAAATTTGTTTTTAGAATAATAGAGAGATCATAAACGAGTAAAATACTTTTAATTTAAATCTTATAAAACGAAGCATTCTTGGGATTGGAAATCATACACATATTCTTATTCATCAAATTGTCATTGTCTTAGAAATAAAAGGTTTTCATAAAAAGCAAGGATGGTATGTTAGGCCTACGCTATTTCGGGCTAGGACAATAGCGTTTGTATTCTTCACTAATTATGTCCTAACTGTTTGAGAAATCCGTTTATGTTTGCCCCCGCCCTGTCACAAACGGGCATTCCGGCTTATCTCTAGCTGACCATAATTAGTAAGAATCCATTAAGGACGGAAGTCAACATACTTTCCATTAAAGGAACATCCCTAGGCCATTGAACTACTCTCGTGATCAATAAACCTAGTTTCTTTATATGGTTCCGTCAATTGAGATTCTCCGCTAGGTACTTCTCTCAATTGACTGATTCATACAAATTGGATATCGCCAATAAGTAAGGCATTTAGAGAATAATATAAAGAGATTGTTTTAGATGAAGAAAGAAGACAAGACTAATCATTTTTAGATGATGAATAAGCATGCTTTTGAGTTTCCAATCCCAAGAATATGGGGGATTACTCACAAGCCATTTATAAAATATAAGCAATTAAAATAAGAGATTGAGTAAGAAAGACTTATGATGAACAAATGCTGGAAATAATGCTTCACTTTTATTGCTCTTCTTCCAAAGTGACTTCAAGAACAAAATAATGACTTGATCTTCAAATCTCCTTAGAAATTGTTATCACAAGTATTTGTGTTTTCTATCTATCTAATATCAGTAGTTTCTCTCTAATAATTCGTCTAAGACTGATCACTAGGGTCCTATTTATAAAAAGGAGGGAACTCTTCAATCGGGTGCAACCAAAAGGTGCCTTTACGTCTGCAGTCGCGTTTTGCACGGCCGCGTCAAGGAAGTTGCACGGCCGTGTGACCCTTGGCGCCAGATTTGAATTTAAGTCTTGACACTTCGCACGGCCGCTCCTAAATAAGCTGCACGGCCGCTCCATAAGATGACACGGGCGCTCCCTCTTCAAGACACGGCCACTCTATAATTTAGGGCAAAAAATGGCCTGAAAAAGGCCAAGTGCACGGCCGCTCCATCTTTGCTGCACGGCCGCTCTGTCTGAATTTTAACTTTGTGTGCTTGATTTGGTTGGTGCTCTCCCAAGTCTTTTGCCTTGAAGTGTCCAAGTATCCTTTTGATAAAAATGAACCTAAAACCTGTCTTAAAAAGCAAGAAAAATACCAAAAGCGTAAAATCTAGAAAATAAGGAAAAGGAACTAAAAAGTATATGAAATGAAATGAGAAATGATGATTTATGCAATAAAAAGTATATAAAAATAAGGATAAATGACTATATAATAGAAACTTATCAAGTATGAGTGGTATAGTTAAACCCAAACAACATTTTAATTTATTTTCCTTTACCTCTCCGTCCCCCATTCCATCTAATCCTAAATTGGCGTTGTCCGACCCTAATTGGAAAGCGGCGATGGAAGATGAATTTGATGCTCTAATTAAAAATAAGACTTGGGAACTTGTACCCCGTCCCCCGAATGTGAATATTATTCGTTTCATGTGGATTTTTTCTCACAAGAAAAATTCTGATGGTTCTTTTGAGAGGCATAAGGCCCGTCTTGTAGGTGATGGCAGGTCACAGCAGGTGGGTGTTGATTGCACGGAGACATTTAGCCCGGTTGTCAAACCGGCCACTATACGCACTGTTCTGAGCATAGCACTTGCAAATTCTTGGAGTATTCATCAGTTGGACGTGAAAAATGCTTTCCTACATGGGGAGTTAAAGGAAACAGTTTTCATGTATCAACCTATGGGTTTTCGTGACCATAATTATCCGGACCATGTTTGCTTGCTCAAGAAATCTCTGTACGGCCTGAAACAGGCTCCTCGGGCTTGGTACAAGAGGTTTGCCGATTTTATATTTACTATGGGGTTCCATCACAGTCGCTCAGATCACTCTTTGTTCGTGCATAAGGTTGGCCGAGACACTGCCTATCTCCTCTTATAAGTCGACGATATTATTCTTGTCACTTCATCCGAAAAACTTCGGAAGCATATTATCTCCACTCTTGCTTCTGAGTTTGCAATGAAGGACCTTGGTACATTGCATTATTTTTTGGGTATTGCAGTGACAAAGAATGCAGATGGCCTATTTTTATGTCAACGTAAATACGCGGAGGAGATCTTGGAACGGGCCGGGATGACAAACTGTAAGCCGTCTCACACTCCGGTTGACACAAAGGCAAAGTTGGGTAGTTCAGGCGTTGTATATGACAATCCAACATATTATCGCAGTTTAGCAGGAGCGATGCAATATTTAACATTTACACGTCCGGATATCAGTTACGCAGTCCAACAGATTTGCCTTCATATGCATGATCCGCATGTTGAGCACATGGCAGCCCTTAAAAGGATATTACGGTATCTCCGAGGGACGATTGATATGGGACTTCACCTATCGAAATCCTCTCTTACTTCTCTAACTGCTTACACGGAAGCTGATTGGGGAGGGTGTCCGGATACCCGTCGATCTACATCCGGGTATTGTATTTTTCTCGGAGATAATTTAATTTCGTGGTCATCAAAGAGGCAAACTTCACTATCTAGGTCGAGTGCCGAAGCAGAATATCGTGGGGTTGCCAATGTTGTGGCCGAATCCTGTTGGATTCGAAATTTGCTTCTTGAACTGCATCTTCCTATCTTGAAGGCTACCTTGGTGTACTGTGATAATGTGAGTGCCATCTACTTATTCGGCAATCCGGTACAACATCAACGAACAAAGCACATCGAATTAGATATTTTATTTGTTCGCGAAAAGGTAGAAAAAGGTCAAGTTCGTGTGCTGCATGTTCCATCCCGGTACCAAATTGCCAATATATTCACGAAAGGGCTTCCACGCGTACTTTTTGATGATTTTCGGGACAGTCTATGCATACGGTCTCCTTCCGCTTTGACTGCGGGGGTATGATAGAATATGAGATATAGATAGGAAATATTGAGTATATCTCGTGTAACAAATATGTTGATATTGTAAATCACATTTGTATGGTAGGTAGATATTCATCCCTAGAATTATGGCTAGGTTTTGTGTATATATGTATCACATATTTCATAATGAAGATTCACGGAAATTGAATTCCTTTAACTTACAATAATAATTCCTCCATAACCTCTGCATAACATTTTCACATATCTTATGCTATAACTTCAACATAGTATCAAGACCAAACCCTCCTCACCCTTCCACTCAACCAATTTCTCCATGATCACACATGGTTCAGCCCTCCATCTCCTATCTTACTTATCAACATATCTCGATAAAACCTGAAATCTCATCATCCTCACATGAAACCAACCAAAATCCTCTTTTTTTTCCCTTAACTCATGTCTCTCTCACCTTTGATGGCCTCTCCTATATATTTTCCTCCTCGCCCTCAAAACTAACTCACAAAAACCTTTTTGTAATTCCCTTCTCAAATCAATTTTTTCTCTTCGACGTTTTCATCATTCTCTCCTTCATTTTCTATTTGTTATTTTGTATCAAGAGTTTTTTATTCAAACCCTCCCCATCCCTTGCCTCAACAAAAAAAATTGATCATTTTCTCCCCTTTTACCTAAATTGCTTCCGCTACTCTTCTTCTTCATCTTTTTTTCTTATTCTTCAATTTTTTCCTTATAAAATTAATGTTTTGTTTTTTCTTTCAACGGAGAAAAAAAATTAGGCGATGCTATTGTGTTATCTCCTTCCCCTTTTTTGGCCACTTCAAATTGGCGATTCTTTTGTGTCATCCATTCTCCTCTCTAACCACTTCAAATTGACGATTCTATTATATCATCTCCTTCTCCTCTATTGATCTCTTCAAATTGGCGATTCTATTGTGACATCTCCTTCCCTTATCTCCCTTAAAAAAAAAACCACCCTCCCTTGCAGGAAACTGTCAAAATTATCTTGGCTCACCATAAATTCAATAGAAAAAACCTATATCCCCACCCTTCTTATATGGAACTGTCAAAATTGTCTTACTCTACCATATTTCAATTAAAAATCCAAAACTCCAACCTCCTGTACGGAACAGTCAAAATTATCTTGACTTACCATAACTTCATTGAAAAAACTCATGACACCACCCTTCTTACAGGGAACTGCCAAAATTGTCTCAATTTACCATATTTCAATTAAAAACCCAAAAACCCACCCTCCTTGTAGGGAAATACCAAAATTGTTTATACTTGGCTTACGGCTCGTGAGGGGTGGAACCCCTACTTGTACAAGGTGAGTACGTGCTTGACCCTCAACCTTCTCTCCAAGTACACACTCTACAACACAACTGAATACATATCCATCTCTACCCGCTCGCTAGAGCCCATTCGTCTCATTACTCTTCAAGATTGGACTTATCCAAGAATCGTCTTCCATTTTGCGGGGGCATATTAAGGATATTAAGAATCTCCCTTTACATATAATTCCATATTTCCTATTGCCTGTATTATTTACTTTTACTTCGTGTAATTCCTCCACAACCTCACTATAATCTTTTCACATATCTTATGCTATAACTTCAACGGTGCCTACGTAGCGGGTTGGGCTCAGGTCGTTACAAATGGTATCAAAGCGGATCTCCGGCCTTAAGGCTTGTGAGCTAGCCCGGCAATACGATCTGGGTATTGATTGACCTTGCCAGGGACGATAAGGGTTTGAGTGGGAGAGATTGTGATATCCCCATCACACATCGAAAATTATGTGGAAATTTAGTATCCCACCCATATACTACTACTAATCATCAAATCATCCATTGGACTTTTGGAGGTCTGTGGGTTGTGGTTAACCCAATTGAGGAGGTGCTTAGTGTGTCAGTACGTGGTGCCTACGTAACGGGTACATCGGGCTCGGGTCTCCTTCTGTCTCACTCAAAATAGGATTCTTGGTCCCAATACGGGGATTAAGAAAAAATGTTAATGAAGTAGGTGTTATAAGTATGAAAAATGAGGTAGGAAAGAGAAATTGGGTTAGGAAATAATAAGTGGAAAGTTGTTATGAGTATGAAAATGGGTCTCACCAAATAATTCATTTCCATTTTGGGTTGTCCTATTTCGAGTGGAACATCCAAAATGATAAAGTGTCCTGATTCAAGCATAACAAGGGAGTATATATTTACATGAACATGCAACAAAATAGTTAAAAAAATGTATATTTTAATTTCTTGAATAGTCGAAAATGGACATTCTTGACAAAACAAGTAACGGGCAAAATTACTTTATAAACATCATCTATTCGCCGAAATACATAGTCATATATAATCTCTATCAATGATTTAGAAATTGAAGTAATTGATTTCCCCATCTACATGTTTGCACTAAACCCCCTTGAGTTCTTACTCTGTCCTCTTTAAGCTCAAGAAGTTTCGAGAGATTCAGCATGCACCATCCATCTGTTCTCGTCGTTACGACGTCCCTCTATTGAGCATGAGACTTGCATAGTTCATAACAAATTATCATTTGAAATAGCTTCCATTTGTGCCCCTAGCATTTCACTATACTGCTTGAAAAGAAACATTGCTGAATTACAAGCAGATAAGCCCCAAATCTGAAGGAAGTTCCCCATCATATTCATTGCTGAATTTTCTAGGCACCAAAAAAGCAGTGTGTTTATTAGCCAAGAAAATTGATTAGTTTCCCTTGCAAAGTGAGATAAAACAAGAACTTAACGCGCTTCAGCTATCAACAACTTATTGAGTCAAATATAGTTTCAGAAATACATCAAAATTACATAAGATGGGTCATATTCATACCAGGCAAACCATCAAGAAACCTACTCGGCTACTCCCTCCGTTCCCCTCAAAATGAAGTTAATCAAAAGGCATATACCATACATAACTATTAAGGATATTACGGAATCTCCTCCTAAAGTTTTCTAATGTTACTTGTTTGACTTTTTCTAGATTATTCCTTGTCAATATTCTCATGTATTTAGATTAGGCAACTAAATATTGTATTATGATTAGAATAGGACTCCTTTTCCTTATTAGAATAGGACTCTCTCTTGTATATATATTAAGAGTTTGTGAATAAACAACCTAAGGATTTTCTAGTTCTTACATGGTATCAGAGCTACAAAGATCCATAGCCTAAATCCCTTCAATTTTTCGGCAGCCCCTCCCTTTCTCCCCTATGGCCGGCTCCCCCTCCTCCACCATCCCCAACTTCGCCGAACCCGATCAACCCCTCCTCTTAGTTAATTTATCCTACTGCCGTTCTCTTACTCCTCTAACCTACCTTACATGGGCATCCCAAATCACCTCTATCCTCTTTGGCCTCGTCCTTCTAAAGTTTGTCGATGGCACCCACCCCAAACCCGAGGATAACATTACCACCGCCAATCCTGCCGTCGCGGAAACCGACGATGAACTTGCTAAACCCGCCACCACTATATCTATCCCTAACCCGGTCGCCATTACATGGTCTCGCCAAGATCGCCTCATCCTTGGGGCCCTCATAGGTACCTTAGATCCTACCGTCGCTTTCCTTGTCCACCAAGCCACCACCTTCCATGAAGCTTGGACCACCCTTAAAACTACATATGCCAACCCCTCCCGTGGTCACATTCTTCAAATAAAAGACAACCTTGCCAATCTCACCAAAAACCAACTCTCCATCTCGGAATACATGAATGTCGTCAAATCCTACACCGACAAACTCGCCATCCTAGGTAAACCCATGGATTCCGAAGACATAACCTACACCATCCTCAAAGGTCTAGATTATGAAACATTCAAACCCGTTATAGACTCAACCCGCGCCCGTGATAACCCCATCTCCTTTGAAGCCCTCCATGAAAAACTCATCCAACATGAGCTCACCATTAAACAATCCTCCCCCACCAACCCCCTCCCCACCACCGCCTTCACCGCCCAAGCCCGCCCAACGCCAAGCCGAAACACCTACCACCCCTCCAACCCTTCTCCCTCTCCTCCCCCCATACACCCTCACGCCTTCCCTTCAAGGGCAAGTGCCAATATTGACACAACATTGGCCATGTCATCTTCCAATGTCGCAAATTCAAACGTGACCACCCCACCGTAAACCTCCCCCCTCAACCTCGCCCAAACCTAAACCAATTCCCTAACCAAAAATACCCCCAAGCCTACACTGCCGCCTACCCCAACCCCTCTCCCCCTCCCTCTTGGCTCATAGATAGCGGTGCCACCAATGATCTCTCCAACCTAGCCTTACACATACCCTACAATGGCAGTGACGACGTCATTATCGGCGATGGTTCCTCCCTTCCTATTGCTCATATAGGTTCATTCTTTCTCTCCACCTCCTCTCCTCCTCTTATTTTCAATAATGTCTTACATGTTCCTCTTATCACTCGTAACATCCTCTCCGTGTCTCAATTTTGTCGTGACAATAATGCTATCATTGAATTCTCACACTCTTCTTTTCTCATCAAGGACAAAGCTACGAGTCAAACTCTCATCCACGGAGACCTTGAGGATGGTGTCTACATTTGGCACCCTCCGCCCATTCAAGCCCATTCAAGCGTCATCTCTTCACAATTGTGGCATCATAGATTAGGACATCCCGCTCCCCCCATCTTTAGTCTACTACGTAGCAAATTTCAATTAGCTACTTCTACTAGTTTATCTCCGTGTAATTCTTGTCTTATTAATAAAAGCCACTAATTACCTTTTGCATCATCTACTCTTACTTCACATGCTCCTCTGGATCTCATTTTTTCCGATGTATGGACTTCCCCGGTTCACTCCCTTGACAATTTCAAATACTATGTCATCTTTGTCAACCACTACACCAAATACATTTGGTTCTACCCTCTAAAACACAAATCTGACACCTACAACACATTCCTTCGTTTCAAAACCCTAGTCGAAAAATTCTTCCGCCGCCCGATCATTCAAATCTACTCCGATAACGGGGGTGAATATCTTAAACTCACACCCACTCTAGCTCAAAACGGAATCACCCATCTCACCACACCACCTCACACTCTTGAATATAATGGGTATGACGAACGTCGTCATCGCCACATTGTCGAAATGGGTCTCACCCTTCTCTCCCATGCCAACCTACCCCTCACCTTTTGGCCCTACGCCCTCACCACTGCAACCTACTTCATAAACAGAATGCCCACCCCCACCCTCAATAATGATTCTCCCTACCTTCGCCTATTTCATTCACTACCAGAAACTGGTGATTTAGCGACGAAATTAACAGCGACGGATTCATTCCATCGCTATTTAGCGACGAAAAGTAAGCTTTAGCGACGGAAAGATTTTGGCGTCAAATTTACCGACGGAATTTAATTCCGTCGCTATATTCCGTCGCTAAAACGAATATTCCTCGAATAATCCTTTTATTACCGCCACTATTTTGGCGCAAAATTTACCGACGAAATATTTCGTCGCTAGTTCTCTATCAGCGACGGAATTATTCCGCCGGTGAATAGTTAATATTTTTTTATTTAACAGCGACGGAATTATTCCGTCGGTGAAAATTAATTTTTTTTTTTAATAATACACCGACGGAATATTTCCGCCGCTGATAAATTAAAAAAAATTAATTAATCAGCGGTATAAATGTTCCGTCGGTGAAAATAAAATATTTTTTATTTTTTATTTTGAAATATTACACCGACGGAATATTTTCGCCGCTGATTAATTAATTTTTTTTAATATATCAGCGGCAGAATTATTCCGTCGGTGAAATTAAATGCTTTTTATTTTTTTTTGAATTAAACACTGACGGAATATTTCTGCCGCTGACAAATTAATTTTTTTTTAATTTAACAGCAACAGAATATTTCGTCAGTGATTAAAAAATTTAATTTTTAATTATTTCTAGTACTAATTAACAAAATAACTAACTGAAAAACATTAAAATATTTAACTGAAACGTTAGAAAATTGACTGGAATTTCAAAAAACTAACTGAAATTTTGAAAACTAACTGAAAACGTTAGAAAACTAACTGAAAACGTTAAAAAACTGACTGAAATTCTAAAAAACTAACTGAAAACGTTAAAAAACTGACTCAAATTTCAAAAAACTAACTGAAAATGTTATACCATATACTATATACCCTATACCCTAACCCCTAAACCCTAAACCCTAACCCCTAACCCCTAAACCTAATTCCTCTAAATCCTAAACCCTAAACCCTAAAATAAATTAATTTCAGCGACGGAAATTTTCGTCGCTGAAATTAATTTAATTTAATTAATTTTTATTACAGCAACGGAAATTTTCGTCGCTGAAAATGAAAATTTAATTAAATTAAATTGATTTAACGGCGGAAATTTCCGTCGCTGTTGTCAGTAAATCACCGACGGAATTAATTCCGTCAGTAAAATCAAAATATACCGGCGGAAATTGAGCCGTCGGAGACCAGCGGCGGGACAATAGCGGCGGACACCCGACGGATTTTTTCCGTCGGTGTTTAATTTTAGCGACGGAAATTTGGATTTAGCGACGAAAATTTCCGTCGCTAAAACCTGTTTTTCTGGTAGTGATTCCCCTCCAAACTACACCAAACTACGAAGCTTTGGCTGCCTCTGTTATCCTTGGCTTCGCCCTTATACCCCCCACAAGCTAGCCCCCAAGTCCATTCCGTGTATCTTTGTTGGTTACTCATCCACGCAAAGTGCGTATTACTGCTATGACCCCACCACCCATCGAGTCTACACCTCCCGTCATGTTCGCTTTGTTGAAACATCTTTTCCATACACCTCCCTCACCTATACTACCCCAATTGCTTCCGCTCCCCCTCCCTCAGAATGGCACACCCTTTTCCTCCCCGTCCCAAACACCACACCCTCCGATCAACCACCACCCAATCCCCCCACCCCCACCCCCACCCCTCCCCCTACCCAACCCCCCTCAAACCCTCCCTCCCCTAACCACCCTTCACCCTGCAGTCAGCACGAAATCACCCACGCCCAGCCAGAAAGCCCGCGCGATCGCCCCCAAGAACTGCGATCGCCACTCCACTCCAGTAACTTCGCGCGATCGCACCCTCGATTCGCGCGATCGCCCCTTCCTTCCAGAAACTCTGCGCGATCGTCCCCCCTTCCAGCAGCACTGTTCCCCCTCCCACCCGTAACATTACTAACCGGCTGTCTGTAAGTACCCAAATCCGGATCATCAAAATCCATTAAAAGTTAACCGGAATTCGTTAACTGGCCCGCTCCAGGTTAACCGGAACCCGTTAAACTCCCCGTTCTCAAGCCAACAAGACGTCCCGGGACTGCCCCGTGCATTCCCAACGTCAAAGCGTACTCAACACACGTTATCACACGTAAAAGTATAGCTTTTCCTGAAAAACGCATATTTCGACACTTTTCGGGGGCGTTTTGGGCATTTTCCGGACAGTTATTTAAAAAACGAACAAAACCGGGAATTACGGGACGAAAACCCTAGCTCTGGTGAGTCACAGGGGCACGTGGCACACATGCCACAGCCCTCTAGTCAACATCAATCAGATTTCAGAGTGAAAAGACCAAAATGTCCCTGAGACTGAGTCACAGTCCGTCCGAACTGTTTTACAGGCAAAACAGAATTGCCAGCAAGTCCTCCCAATTTTCAAAATACCACAACCCCCCCCCCCCCCAAATTGAGGTAAAGTCCGTTCGGACTCTTTTGCAAAATCACCTATAAATACAAGGGTTGTCAAAACCTTTCAGAGAGAGAAAAATATAATCCATTTTCACCATAGCCCACGGCATGAACCAGTTTCAACCCCTCCCGAGCCCCGTTTTGTCTCGATTTGCGTGAAAACCACATATTTCAACAAAACACAAACCAAACAACCTCGAAAAACCTTTCCAAACACTAAACCGTATCCCGTATACGTCAACCGAGCCAAAAGAGTCAACCCCTAGCCATAGGTAACACTCTATCTCCCTAAACACTCATTCCGTCTCGGTTTACGCGCCAGTCGCTACAACCGTTTCGGTCGAAAGTCATTGAAATGTAGACGTCACCGTCGACGGGGTCCGATACGTTTTAGTCCAAGATCCTATTCTCTCCCGTAAGAGAAGTAATCTCGGGTTAAAACGGCGTTCCGGCCCCGTTTCTTTACTTTTATGTCATTTAACGGTCCGAATATTTTGATCCGTTGAATGTCATTTACATTACGCAACTTTATAGTCCGAACCGTTCGGTTTGTGATAGTCATTTAACGGTCCGGACCGTTTGATCCGTTGAATGCCATTTAAATAACGCAACTTTACAAGTCCGAGCCGTTTGGTTCGTTGATCGCACCTTTAAAATCCGGATCGTTTGATTCCGTTGATACCGCATTTTAAATACTGTCATTTACAAGTTCGAGCCATTTGGCTCGTGATAGTATTTACTTATCAAAGTCCGAAAACGATTCGTTGATCGCATATCATTTAATGCTTTTTTCCCGTAAAATCGCTAACAATGTAATGCCCGGTTCAAAACCGGAGTTCGTCATTCGAACTCTCTTTTCAAAACGCGCAAAGTGACGTTTGGCATCCAAACGATCATCTTTAAAACTGAAAACCCGACGTTTGACATTCAAACGCTTTTTTCTTAAAATTCAACATTTGACACTTAAGTTAAAGATTCAAAACTCGTCACTTGCACCTCTTTTCCCAAAAAACTCCAAAACCGACGTTTGTAATTCAAACGCTCGCTTTTTCCAAAAGAATCATAAAATCAATGTTTGACATTCAAACCAAGATTAATCTTGTCATTAGAGCCCCCATTTTCAAAAATGCAAACACACACACACACACACAATTTCGAGAAAGGTAGAAAGATTCGTCATATGAGGCGTTTCGGGTGATCTCAAAATACTCTTCCCGAAACGTAACGTGACCTCCGAACCTAACAATCTCTGGTACTAAAAAGCCTTTTGTCATGTTTTTGCTACCAATAAAAACGACACCCTTTTCAAAGCCTTTTCCAAGTTTTTGCTACCAATAAAAACGACATCCTTTTCAAAGCCTTTTCCAAGTTTTTGCTACCAATAAAAACGAAACCTTTTTCATAAGCCATTTTTCAACGTTTGGGCTCAAAATACAAAACCGTGTGGCGACTCCTCTCCTTCCCGAAAGCGAGGTCCCAAACATCCGCGAAGACAACCGCTCGCGCGGGCCGGGTAATTTCAGTTGGCGACTCCGCTGGAGATTTGGATACTTTTTTAAAAAACTGTCGTCGTTTTCAAAAAAAGCCTTTCGTGGGTCAAACTTTCGTTTACCCTTCCTCATTTTTGTGTGCGTGTGTTGTTCTAAACCTCGAACGGTTTTCAAAAAGATGTTGCATTCTTTTCATCTCAAAATCATAACATGTTCGTGCATTCCCGTTCATACTTGATTTTCATGTTACATTTTGAACTGCGCATAAATTCTTTAAAACACATCTTGAAAATCTCAGTTTTACTCAGAAAAAGAATTTAGTGACCGCACACTACTTACACTGCTGCCTCTGTACACCGCACGCTATGCGCACTTGCTGCCTCGATACACTGCACACTACGACCCGTAACCCGGGATGACCGTTCAGTTGCAGCTCGGTTGGTCTGCCAGACACCTTTCGAGCGCATGGGGTCGTCCCAAACAGTCCATCCTAGCCCGTGTAAGCCATGCACTCTTTGTGTCACACTTCGTCTATGACCCCGGTTGGTTTTTGGCTTAGTACGTGTCATAAAGCCCAAGTATATGTTTTTACGCCGGGTTCCCTCACAAGTCAAGCTTGAAAGATTGAGACCGAAGGTCATTCCCGACCCGAAGTCTTAAGCTTTTCAGCCTTGACTTTGACGCGGAGCTCTGCCGAAAAACATACCCGAAGGTTCAATGTGACACCATGTCACCAAACCCTCAACGTATGCACCGTACCAGCCACAACTTGGACAACGCCGAAAGCTAAGGCCCCTCGCGCAAGCGAGTCAGGAGAGGTCATGCCGAAATTTTGGCACGATCCTGGCCTTAACTTAAGGACGTTGACTTCAATCGTGGCCCGCGTGTCACATACGTTGGAAGTTTGCGTGACCAGCTAGCCTTAAGTTCACTTTTTCCTTTGTCGGTGAAACTCGCTTGCCTTATAGGACCCTCGCTCGGGATTGTCCGTCCCGAGAAGGCGATTTACAGGTGAAAAACGAGGGGCTTATAAACGTAGTGACGAGATCCGCTGATTAGAGCCTTAGGTTAGTTGCGAAAAAGAAGACACGATCTTTTCCAACCGATTAGGACTCTGAGAAAATACGTTTTAAGTAAACATTAATCGGTAACTGCACATTGCACTAGCCCGAAACCCTGAGCCAAATACCCTTTCCGAAGCCTAAACCCAGCCTTTCGTTTCCTGCAGCGAGCAGAAAGTGGTTCAGAATTCCGGGTCAGCGCCTCGCCAGAGTCACAGTTACGGCAGCGTCGAGCGGTTCTTCGGTTCCCTCGGTTCCTTGACGAGACTATCCTACATGTCAAGCTCACTGAGAAATCGTGACGGGAACGGAACCCCACCATCGGTAACAGATATGACATTGGAAGAAGCCATCCGGGCTTGTGAGGTTCACAAAAGGCAGAAAGAAGATCAGCAGAATTTCGTAGTACAACTTCTGAACGAGCGAGGTATAGCAGCTATCCCCCAACCAGATGGTACTTTCGTCCTAATCGAGGACGACGATTCCCCGAAACCAGCTCCTCAAACCTTCAACCAGGTTCCTCCCCCGCCAACTTACGGGATGCCTTCGAACCAAGGAAACAGCCGACCAAGGCTTCATGTTGCCACCTCTCAAGGCAACCCTATCATATACGACCAAGCCAGTACTACTCCCATCACTCAGTACAACCAGCGCACTGCTGTACCATCTCAAACATATGTCAATATCCGCCAATATCCTCCCGGGTTCAACCCATTGCCTATACACAAACCCCAAAACACCGGTGACAAACCCCGATACATTCCAGAAAAGGCCCCCATATATCCACGTATATCGAGCCTCCCACCTCCAATCACTGCCACTCATATGGTAGCACCCGGCGCCGAGCCTCAAAGTCCACCACTGGACCCAACCTTAGCCTGGATGGTCGAACAGATGAAAGACCTGAAAGCCAACATGAGCAGCACAAAGCAAGAAACGCTCAGATCCACAGATCCGGGAATGGTCATGCCTCCCCCTGCCAAGTTCATAATGCCAGAGACGGACAGATTTGACGGAACCGAATGTCCACAAACGCATGTTGACACCTACGTTCTCGGCATGAGAGGAAAAGGAGCAACCCTCCAGCAAATGGCCGATCACTTCCAGCATACGCTCAAGAGTTCAGCGTTGCGATGGTTCCTAAGGGTCAAGCCTGCAGATCGCCAAACCTGGGATCAGAACAGTAACATCTTCCTAGAGCAGTACAGATCCAACCTAGAGTGGAAAACAAGTCGTGAGGACTTCAACAACACCGAACAGAAAGCAGAGGAAAGCGTCGGAGAATTCTACAAGAGGTGGAGTTGGAAACTCTCCGAGATTATGGAACCACTCTCCAAGGATGAACAGATGCGGATCTTCAAGCCCTGCTTGAGGCCGTCCATCAGAACTCTCATCAGCCATCACTTCTTCCCAGATCTCCGAGCCATGGTCAATGCCGGCTGTACAGTTCGAGAAGGATCTCAAGGAAAAACTAGCCATAGCACAACCATACAGATACCGATCAGCAGCTGCATTCAATCCTGCACCGGCCCCCGACAAAGGGAAAGATACGTATGTGAACTACATTCATCAGGGACAGCAGTCGGGCAACAGAAACCCAGTCCCGCAAAGCAACAATTCCACCCCGAAGCAGCCTGCCGTACATTTCGACAAGTTGGACATGCCGCTGAGTAAGATGCTGGAATGGTTGATCAAGGAAGGCCTCCTCAAGCCCGTTGCAAACTACAAACCCAAGAATCCCGTAGTCAATGCTGATAAAAGCAAGTACTGCGCCTTCCACCAGTATCATGGCCACACCACCGACAATTGTGTGGGGTTACGGTACGAAATCCAGAATTTGATAGAGGAAGGAAAATTGGAGCGTCCCCATGGACCTAATACAGTCAGAAACCCTTTTTCGAACAACAACAGTGTAAACTCCATCGAGTGGGTGCCAAAGAAGATTGCCGCAGAGCCAGTTCCTCCGCCTCTTCCAGCCAGGTCCTCATCAGACGTTCACATCAGTTACGATGTTTGTGACTGCTCCGAATGCCTTGAGTATTAGTTCCAAGACAAGATCAGGGGTGATTCTCCTAGAAAGCAGAAGAAGAAGTCTTCTCAACAGAAACTGAGAGAAAGATATGAAGTTCGAGACACCAGCGTGGGTACACTCGGAGAGCCATCCGGGAAGTTCGATTACTACGTACTCTACTCCAGCCAGTCCTCCCTTCCTCCAGGCCATGCAGCTTTAGAGCAGACAGGGGTGGGAAAGCCGAAAAATCCTGCTGACGCCAAAGTTCAGGCCTCAGGACACCAGAATACCTCAAATCTTGACAACCTTACCGCCAGCCAGAAGCCTAATCCCCCGCGGGATCAGCTAAGGCTCAATTTGCCCAACTTCAGAGCACGGACCGACAAAGGAAAGTCGAAGTCAACTTGGCACTCGCACTCAATCAACGTGCTGACCAAGGGCGGCCACCGCCACAAGCTACCTCGACACAATCCCGAGGCACCACCAAAAGCTTTACCTCTCAAGAGGAAGACATGAAACAGATGGCTTGATGACTCTCCCTCTCCGAAAAGAGACCAGATCTACGATTCCCAACTGTATGGCAGTATGCTCACCTTTTATGACGAAGACCTGCCGAAAGATGCCTCAGGGCACAATGAAGCTTTGTACATCACTCTCCGGCTCAACACCATCTCTCTCCCCAGGGTATCGGTAGACAATGGATCAGCAGTCAACGTCCTCCCTCTCAGCATGATGCGAGCCCTACACATCGATGAAGGCCACATGATCCCATCTGCCCGGACTATCAAAGCCTACGACAGCACGTCTCGCCCCATCCTGGGGACGGTGACTCTGGAGATCTGGTTCGAAACCCAAATGGTGCCAGCAAAGTTCCACGTGATGGACATTCCGTCCGAATTCACATCTTTGTTGGGACGCCCATGGCTACACCACATGAAAGCCATAGCTTCCACTCTCCATCAGTGTGTCAAGTTCATAAACCGACAAGGAGATCTCGAGGTCATCAGAGGAGACAGTTTCCTCATAGGGAATGAAGCCGAGACAACAGCCAAGCGTGCCCGCAGCCAGGCACCGAGGCTACCTAATTCAAGCCGACCAAGGGACTATCGGGGCAAATCTCATCAGAATCCCTCAGAGTCCGGAGATGCTAACTATGGAAAGAAACCCTGAGCATCGCAATGACGCGGGCACACAATCCCCCTATCTCCGATCAGAGATTTGTCAGCATCCTCCAAGCCAACTCTCTTGCCCCGCCAGGCGAAGAAATCTTCGTGATAAAGGTCAACAAGCACCGTCACACTCGTATTGAATGTATGGCAGTCGTATGGGATGTCTTACACGAGGAATTACCCGCTGAGCCCCTCTTCTCAAGCGAAGGGCATAATGTTTTTCTAGCAGCTCCAGCATCGCAGCAGGACGCTAGACGTCCTTATGTCTGGGTTGAGCCGTCAGACGACAACGAATCAGGACTCTCTGGAGTCGAAGACGCAGCGGGTCCGCAGAAAGATCCCTACATACATATGCTCATTTTCGAGGACGGCACCAGTTCCGTTGAGGTCACCTACGACGAGGGCTCCAACACCATGGAAATTGTTAAGCTCAACATCCAGTACAGGCAGTTATCCGGCGAGTGGAAACAACTGGTTGACACGACAAAGAACCCCTCTGATCAAGTAACCGACGAAGACTTCGTCAACATTATCTTTTCCAGATATCCCGATGATACCAAGGATCTGGTCCTTATTATCAGATTCTGCAATGCCAAAGTTACCCTCGACGACTGCCTGCTCATGGTAAACGAGGCCCTGGCCAATTGAGCTCAAAGCTCATCATCACTTTCGACTACCAGCCCCAGTGGCAACCGGCCCGTGCCATCAGTCAAGCTTACAGCCAAGAGCGGCGCCAAGGCCAAGGGCATCAGCAAAGGAGACAAAGCTCCTCACCCTGCTACAAATCAGATCAACCTTGGGAACGCTTCCAGTAGCCACCCTGAAAACATCTGTGAGAGTCTTCCCGCGAAACGGATCAAGCTTCCGAAGAAAGGAATGATCACCTCAGCATCAACATGCTCAAGTTCGACCCTGCTCCTAGCCATCACGGCCACGGATTCAGGCATCCCGCCAGCAAACTGCTAGCTCTGATAGACTTGGCTATCCAGCGAGATCACGAGACTATCAACATCGCAGAATTCAATACCCCCGTAGGTTCAATCAAACAGATATGGGCAAACTTCTTGATAACTGAGATCAGGGAAGGCCGCCTGGAATGTCCCATCACGACTTCCTTCGTCAATATAATCCAAGTGTTTCTGCCATTCGGGGATTTGGATGTGATTACAGTTCTAGACACCAGTCAGACGGCGCGCACCTACGGAGACTGTTTAGCTCTCGCAAGGAAAGCCCTCATGGAACTAGCCGCTCAAGAGAACCGTCTCTGGGATGAGAACCAAGCTCAGAAGACTCACAGGGACCAGCCCTTAAAGCATCACAAGCAGCTTCAGACAGAAAGCTAGAGGACACTCTAGACCAGTTCGACCTCAAAGGTTTTTCCCACGGCGACTTCCTGGACTACCATCACTTCTCATCAAACCCCCTCTGGCAAGGGAGGGCGGTCAACGGTCCCGAGGACCCAGGAGATGGAATGGCACAGCACAAGAAATACCTAGCCAAATAGCATGAAGAGTACAAGCGCTTACCTCCCCGAGGAAAGCAAGTCCTCTGTGAAAGCGACGACGAAGACGATGAAACCATTCTCTTCCAAGCCGGGCCTGGAGTCAACAAAATCGGAATCCCAAGGGTCCTGGGAGGATGGGGACGGATCATTTCCGCTCTCAAGCTAAAAGGCCAATTGAAGGAGGAAGGTCTATTCGAAAAGAAAAGAAAAATGGAAATACATCTCCAGCAACTACTCAGGGAGATTCCACAGACTACGACATTCGTTTACAAAAACGATCAACTGGGACAGCAGTCAGTTACATGGGCTGATGTTCGGGAAGCCGTGTACTCACCTTTCGACATACCCGCCACTCAGATAAAGCAGAAGAGAAAGCTCTCCCCGATGGAAGTTTATCTAGACTGCCGCATACAGTTCAAGGAAGCACTGGCTATTCTCACGTGGGAAGAAACACAGGCGCTAACTCTCGACGTAGGCTCTACTGCAAGAGAGTTGATCTGGGCTAAAAGTGGAGGAAAATTAGCAAACCATGACTATCGCCTAACCTAACTCCAGAATGCCCTGAGCATGCTCAACAAGAAGGAAAGAAGTACGATATATCGTGAAGAGATCAAGGAGACAGTTCGCATGAACCAAGAACTCTCTAACCTCCCCCGGAGGGTCAACAACGCACAGTTCAGTTCTGGCAACCACTGTTGCGCACTGACATTCGAACAACTGCGGCAAACCATAGACTCCCTCCCCGTGGAGGCACCCAAACCAGTATCCTGGGACAGAATTCGAAAAGCTGCCGAAGCCCCCGGGATTGTATCCACAGTCAACGAATTGAGAGAGGACATATGGCCCTATGCTTCGAGGAATCCTCCTCTGACTATGGCTCAGCTCAAAGCAACCTGTTCAGAAGGAACCAAAACTGATGTCAGCGTACTGACCCGATCGGGTCAAATCCATGTATTACCACCCAAGGCCACCAAAAAACCAACGGAGCCAGAACCGCAACCCGGCCTGCCCGAAGACACAAGTTCCGTAAAGGAGGACCCGATCCTCACTCACCAAGTGCTCTGTGCGAACATTTCCCTTTGGTCCCTGCTCACTCTTCATACCCTCACAAGCTCAAGCTAGAGGAAAGTTTGGCCTGCACCATGGTCCCCGTGGACGCAACCCCAAACGAAGTAATTCAGATGATCGGCAACATCCACTACGACAACATCATCACCTTCACAGATTTGGACCTGCCAAAATTTGGGGCTGATCACAATGAGCCGCTCTACATCACAGTTCAGCTAGACGAGCGTCGCCTTCCCCGTGTATTGGTAGACGGAGGTTCCGGAATGAATGTCTTGCCCGCCAAGATGATGGACCTGCTTGACATCAAGCCCACAGATCTGAAGCCTTCAGTCCACACTGTTAAGGCCTATAACTCCACTTCCCGCACAGTTCTCGTGGTTGCTACTCTAAATATCTGGTTCGGCAAGCGGATGATCCCCACCGAATTCCAAGTGTTGGACATTCCTATCACTTTCACAGCCATCCTGGGGCGACCCTGGCTGCATCAAATGAATGGCGTGGCATCCACCCTTCACCAATGTATCAAGTTTATGCAAGGCAACGAGCTAACAATAGTCTACGGCGACAGCGTCACCACCGAGGGACCAGCACCAATGGCATTCCAGTGTTAGAGATCAAGCATGATGACGACATGGCATTAACTGGATTCACTTTGGAGACCTCCAAGATCCAAATATGCAGCGTGGACCTTCCACTGTTTCGGGACAAAATCCCTCCCGCCATGAAGATGATGAAACTCATGAACTTCATCCCAGGACTGGGGCTCGGCAAAAGGTTACAAGGCCAACACCAAGTC
Source organism: Adenophora triphylla var. japonica (assembly GCA_022495995.1). NCBI lineage: Eukaryota > Viridiplantae > Streptophyta > Magnoliopsida > Asterales > Campanulaceae > Adenophora > Adenophora triphylla. Next base: position 359,745 of record JAFEMH010001787.1, on the reverse strand, counting down.
ATCGAAGTCAAGGACGACACCATGGTCCAGGGGCTCGGTTATGGGCCAACACCAGCTGATATCAAAGAAAACAAAAGGCTCGCCCGCACCAAGGCAGCAACTCGCAGAAGGGGAACCTCCAATGGCACACCCAACCTCCAACCTTACAGTTTCGACCTCGCTCATTACTTCATCAAGGGAACCGACAGCAGAACTGAGGGAACCGACAAGGGAACCGACAGCAGAACTGAGGGAACCGATAAGGGAACCGACAACGGAACTGAGGGGACTGAAAGTGGAACTGATGAAGATGAGAAAGAAGTAGGGAAATTCAGCACAGAGACTACAGAAAGGATGGAAAAGCTAGCATGGGACCTCAAACGTTTCAGAGGACTCAAGGCTAATCCGATAAGGGGAGCGTTCCTCGACATCACAGCTCTACCTGGACCAATTTCCACCACAGTTCAGCATGAGTACACATTCAAAGGAATCCCAGACATGGAAGAGAAGCTCGAGACACTCTTCATGGGAAACAGACTGTTCGGGTCAGCCGCCGAGGCCACATTCGAGACAGTAACTCCAAAGCAGAAGGAACCAGAATTCATAGAAGATGCTCCCAGTGGACCCGCTCTACAGAGTCTTTTTGAAGAAGTCATGGAGGTGCCAAACCCGATTGACTCCGGGCTCAAAACAAAGATGATCGCCGTGATTGGGATAGCAGAAGCCAAGCCTCTCGACCCCCGAACCCTCATCAAGCATCCAACAACGCCACTAAAAAACTGGGTAACTTTCACCGGACTAAGGGCAAGCCAGACAGAAATGGAAGATAAGCTGGGCCTGCACCCACATCTCCCTAAACTCGGTCTCAAACCCTCTGGGCCAGTCCTTGTCAAAGTCCAGTCCTCTGAGTCGTCCAACGGCCTCACGCCGAAAGACTATGATAATGTAGCCAACAATGTATTTCCGTTCGCATTTAATGAAAAGTCTGACCTTTCGGATTATCCCCTCATTGCCACTTTAACAACTGATAAGTTAACAAACAACTTAAAAGACGTTAATAATGAATCACTTGATAAAGAAGCAGACACATTAAACAAATAATACATTAAAGAAGTTCTCAAGCGTGTAGTAGACCAAGAGGACAATCGGGCCCAAGCTGCCAAAGAGGTTATGACTAAAGTGAACCTGGGGTCAGTGCAAGAGCCTAAAGAGACACAAGTGGGCGCTTCTTCACGTGGTGTAAAAGAAGCCCTGATAAATCTCCTCAAGGAGTATGTTGACGTGTTCGCCTGGTCATATCAGGACATGCCAGGACTCGATCCCTCAATCGTGGAGCACAGAATTCCCCTAGATCCAGAATCCAAGCCTATCAAGCAGAAATTGCGCAAGATCAAGCCAGAGTGGTCCTTGCAAGTGAAAGAAGAAATAGAGAAAATGCTCCGCGTAGGCTTCATCAAAGTAATTGAGTACCCGACCTGGCTCTCCAACATCATGACGGTCACCAAGGTCAATGGAAAGGTCAGATGCTGTGTGGATTTCCGAGATCTCAACAAGGCCAACCCTAAAGATGATTTCCCACTGCCCAACATCGACATGCTAGTCGACACCACGGTAAATTTCGAAGTAAAGTCCTTCGTGGATGGGTTTGCCGAATACAATCAGATCAAAATGTCCGAGGAAGATCAATACAAGACTGCTTTCACCACTCCGTGGGGGACATACTGTTACACGGTCATGCCGTTCGATTTGAAGAACGTTGGGGCTACTTACCAGCGGGATGCAACAGCCCCCTTCCATGACATGATTCACAAGGAAATCGAAGTGTATGTCGACTACATGATCATCCACTCCAGAGGATCAGACATGCAGCACATGATAGATTTGAGAAAGTTCTTCAACAGGCTTATAAAGCACTCCATGAGATTGAACCCTGCAAAGTGCACCTTCGGCGTCAGGTGAGGCAAAGTACTGGGGTACATGGTTACAGAAAGAGGTATCGAAGCCGATCCCAAGAAAATTAAGGCCATCATCGACATGAAGCCGCCACAGACACTGACAGAAGTGATAAGTTTTATGGGAAGACTTCAGTACATCAGCCACTTCATCGAAGACTTCAGTACATCAACCGCTTCATCAACCAGTTGACATCTCTCTGCGAGCCAATGTTCAAGCTGATGAAGAAGAATGCCGATGTCAAATGGGACTCCGAGTGTCAGGCAGATTTTGAGAAAATCAAGACATACTTGGTGAATCCCCCAATCCTGTGCCCGCCACATGAAGATAAGCCACTCCTCCCGTACACGATGCAATGTACACGTCAATTGTAGCAATGTTGGCACAAGAACAGAAAGATTCCAAAGTTGAGCATGCAATCTACTTCGTAAGCCGAAAGCTTCAGGGAAGTGAACTCAGCTACTCAGCATTAGAGAAAACTTGTACCGCCTTGGTATGAGTAGTCGGGAAACTGAAACACTACATGCAGTCACATTCAGTGCTCCTGGTCTCCAAGATGGACCCCGTCAGATATCTCTTCGACAAACCATCCTTATCAATGAGACTAGCCAAGTGGTCATTCTTCCTGGCTGAATTCGACATCAAGTACATGGTCAGAAAATCAACAAAGGGCAGAGTAATGGCAGATCAGCTGGCAGACTTCCCAAGCAGTGAACCCAAGGGTCCTGATCCGCAGTTTCTAGATGACGAGATTTTTTCACTCGACAGCGCAAATCGCTGGCAACTCTTCTTCGATGGGGCAGCCAACAAGAAGGGAAATGGTATTGGAATGCTTTTGGTCGATCCTAAAGACGAGCACACCCCCATATCCATCAAATTGAATTTTGAAGCAACCAACAACGCAGCAGAGTATGAAGCTTACGCAGCCGGCCTAGAAGCTGCTCTTGAGCGCAACATCTTAGAACTGGAAGTATACGGAGACTCAGCATTGATCATCAATCAAGTGTCCAACAAATGGAAGACGATAGATTATGGCCTCCAGAAGAACCACACGTACATGGAGGAGCTCATTGCTTAGTTCAAGGACATCTCTTTCCACTACTTGCCAAGAGACAGGAACCGCTTCGCAGATGCCCTGGCTACCCTAGCATCTCTTGTCGAAATTCTCGAAGGGAAATCAGTGAAACCCTTCAGAATAGGCAGACGGGAAACACCCGCTTATTGTTGTGAGATCGAAGTTGAACATGAACCGATCGACGAACCCTGGTACAATCAAATCTACCAGTACCTCCAAAACGGAGAAGCTTCCTTCACAAATGAAGATGGAAAATACAAAGAAGGGATCAAAGCCAAAAACATGATGGCGCTAAAATGCCTGGAATCCCATTTCGTCATTCTGGGGGGTATGTTGTACAAGAAGCGCCACCAAGGACCACTCCTTCGGTGTGTAAACAAAGAAAAATCCAGCGAGCTAATGAACGAAGTTCACAACGGAACCTGCGGTCCGCACATGAACGCCAGAGCATTGACACAGATCATCCTCCGTATGGGATACTATTGGGTATCAATGGAAACAGACATCATCCAGTTCGTCAGAAGCTGCGACAAATGTCAACGGTTCTCCAACCTCAATCACATTCCTCCTCACGAACTCTATTTCATGACTACGCCATGGCCTTTCGCCACATGGGGAATCGACGTCATCGGCAAAATCACTCCGCCAGGGAGCAATGGTCACGAGTTCATACTAGTCGCAGTCGACTTCTTCACCAAATGGGTAGAAGCTAGATCATACAAAGTACTGAATTCTAAGATGGTGGCCGAGTTCATCAAAGAGAACATCATGTGCAGATACGGGGTGCCCAACAAGATCATATCCGACAATGGGACCCACTTTGAAGGGGATTGTGACCAACTGTTGACCGAGTTCAGAGTTACACGCCACAAGTCTTCTCCCTACAGACCACAGACTAATGGTGCAGTAGAGGCAGCAAACAAGACTCTCGCAATGATAATCAGAAAAATGACCATCAGAGGTCGGGATTGGCTCGAGAAGCTACACCTAGCACTCTGGGGATACAGAACATCAGTCAGAACCGCTACAGAGGAGACTCCTTTCACACTTACCTATAGAATGGAAGCAATGTTACCAATGGAATTGGAAATTCCATCCCTCCGAGTCCTCTTGGAAAACAGAATCAATGAAGTCGAATGGCTTCAGATCTATCACGACGAACTTGCTCTACTCGACGAGCGCAGACTGAAAGCCATGGAGCATACTCGTGCCTACCAAAGCAGAATGGCCCGAGCATTTGATAAAAAAGTCAAGATCCGAGACATCAGAGAAGGCGACTTGGTGCTAAAGGAAAAGCCTCCTACGCAGACCAATCCCCTCGGAAAGTGGGAGCCTACCTGGATAGGCCCGTTCGTGGTACAAAGAATCTTCTCCAGAGGAGCCATGAAGTTAGCAGATTTGGACGGGAACCCTTTCGTTAACCTCGTGAACGGAAGCAAGCTCCACAGATACTTCGTTTGAGGAAGAGCACGAGTCAACTCTCCTTCCCCATACACCACCCCTCAGTAAAATTAAAGTGCTAAAAGAGTAATACCCAACTGGATACATTCCCGATAATAATCCAGGTAAAAAATAGGGTCGCACTTCTTTTGTTTATTTTTCTCAAATATCACCTAAAGTGTCGAATTACGGTGACCTGAGCCTCGTAGTCCAATTGTAAAAGGGGAACGTAGGCAGCCATCATTGGTTCGGTCTCAAAAACGAAAAAAAAAACAAATAAGCACCAATCACTTGTGTTTCGAAAAACTCTTTAAATTAACCTACATATTAATAACGGTTAAAACAATCTTTGATGAGTTCAAGCACGGTCAACTCTTGACTCGCTACACGCTAGCAAAACTACAATAAACATTAATCAATTAATGTGTCTGCAATGACACTGGGTGGATACTCAGGACAGCAAGGTCAACCTAGTCCCCCATACTTGGTCCTTCATCCTTCTTCCCCTTCCCTTTTCCACGACGAGTATTCTTCACCTTCACAGGGAATATTCCCGTAGTCCTTCTACCTGGCTCTGGGACCCTTCCCGAGGCCTCCGTCAAATCGAGAGCTGCCAACGCAGCCCTTTTCCTAGCTCTATCACGAGCTGCCTCTCTCAGAGTCATCATATCCATGCTTTGATCGGCCGCCCGACTAGCATTGGCCTCATAATCAGCCATGTCGTCCCCAGTACGATCCTGAGGGTTAGCCGCCGCTTCGGCCCTCCTCAAAGTCGATCCGTTAGGGTAATCAGGGCCCAACAGCTCACTCCTTCTCCATAAAATGGCCATTTGTGTCTCCCCCATCCACTCCTCATACTAGTTCAAATACTGCGTAGACAGAACAATACCCCCTCTCCGGTGAAAGAGAACCCTGGCAGGAAAGGACTTATGTTGCCACAGTCTCGTGAGAAGAAATAGCGTTGAAGGATCTTCCATCGGAAGAGATCCCACATCGAAGGTAGCAGCATGACCCCAGGCTTGTCAACGACACCCGGCCCAAACTAACTCGTCGCACCAATGATGGAATGTAGAAAGACGTCTGGGACACTCCCGGTACTCTGACAACCAGAAGACCCTCCTGAGCGGTCCGACAAGTTTGAAGCTTCCAATGAGGAACCCACCATCGTAAGTGATGCGTGCGGAGTTTGGCCATCCAGAGCTCCAGTTCAGCCTGATCGCCCCTATCACCAAAGGACGTCGAGAAAAGGACCAAGGGTCACATGACACTGGAACCTCGGGCACTATCTGCAATCGCTCCCTTAACCACAGAGTGAGCATAGCGGGACTCCCTCCCCACATGTATCGGCTGCCGGTCGCTATCCGACCTATGCCAAGGAACGTCTCACCCAGGATCAAAGGCACGATGTCTCCCCCATTCCGACACTGCCTCACCAGGTCCAGTACGCTGTGATGGCACACACCCAGGGACGTGAAAGTGAATAAAGTGGCAATTGCGCACAGAGCAAAAGCGTCCCACGCGAAAACGCTCCCCTCAACACCGGCAAATTTATCGGGAAGCCCCGAGATGTCATCATAATCTGTGTTCGGTATTAGCATCCCGTATGCTTCTTCAGCCGAAATGCCAAGCAAAGACACTAACTTCTCAACGCTGGCCAGACCGCCCGTCAAAGGAAGAACAAGTTGCTCCACCTCAGGTCCTCCTAATATGGCCCAAAAATCTTCAAATGTGGGCATAATCTCGTTGTTCGAAAAGCTGTACACGTGCCTCCTTACGTCCCAGAAGCGAGCCGCTGCTCTCAAGAGATCCCAATCCGGCATGAGCTCCTTCAAATCCCATAACAACCCTGGAAAAAATCCTTGCTTTGCCTCGTGTGGTGCCGTACCCACGACTGGAAATTATCCAAGTATCGCTCTTGCATCTGAGACGATAACCTAGGAAATGGAGCCATGAAAAGAACAAAGGAAATCTTCAAGAATTTAAGAGAGAAATTCAGAGTTTGATCAGAAGCAAACGTAATGTTTTCAAAATTGCAAATACTGGACTGCAATTTAAAACAAACTGGAATTGAAGCCCAGTCCGGATCCACAGAGGACAGGTAATCTCCAAATTTCTCAAGGCGGGAATACGAGATAGGCCGCCTCCGAGCATGTGTCCCCGAGGACTCTCCTCGTTCGTGTCCCGAATATGAAGAGTGACGAGCCCCGAACCCCGGTCTCACGGAAAAGCGGCGAGCCCTGCGTAAAATGCGCACCGGTCGTGGAGGCGGGACGAGTCTCTCGGCTGCGAGCGACCTAGATGGCATCGGCTCATGCACAGCCGCGCTCCTCCAGGAACTACACCGCAGGAAATCCACAAGTCTCCTGGCGTAGTTGGCTATCCCATCCATACGCCTCACGGCCTGGTTGTAAGTACGACTAGACACCTGCAAATCAGGAAAGCCGTCAAAGGACAAACAGATAGCACAGATGCAACATTTGCAGAATGCTACTATCAAGTATAAAAAATCAAATCAAAACACTCACCGAAGCATTGGGGTCCACTCTGTACCGAGGCCTCGTCTCCTCCGGAATAGGGATCACCAATCGCCTGCGAGAACCATCAGGCCTCTCATACGCCAGCCGAGCGCGAGGGAGTGGGTAGTCCCGGGGATATGCAGGGCCCTCACCCTCCCTGTGCAACACCTGCGGGCTCCTCAGCCTTGTCCTCAGGAAGACATCATAATCGGCGTCCTCTATGATGAACTCAACATAAAACACGCCATGTCTGTACCGCTGCAAATCCTCCATCGGTATCAGCAAAGGATACTGCAAGTGTGGAGGCGGGTCCATCGGAACCAAAGGAAGGGACCCCGGGCCATGCTCATAGGTCACCCTCTCACCCAAATACATCGCGTCGCAATGAAGCCCCACCAGCAGCTTCCACCGACGTGTAACGTCCCTAGCAGCCTGGACCACAAGTGCATCAATCCGGCTCCACCAAGTCAGCTGGATCCGCACAGAAAACTCTCGGCTCATGGCCAGAGACACCTCCTCATAAGTTAGCCGAGTACCCTCCCTCGACTTTGCCGGCTTCTTCACCGCCTTCTGCCAAATCAACATGGCGGGAACAGGACACGCATACTCCTCCCGGTCTCCCACCTCTGCGGGTGGAACACCTCCAAGAACCACTGTCAAACACATGAAAAGTTATGTCGCCTCTGAAAGCAGATACATACGAGTACAAATGAGACAAGGAAGAGAAAAAGAAGGGAACTTACATCCAAGGCAAACACAAAACAGCCCATAGTGTTCTCCTCTCCCCGCGAGAACCTATCCAAAGCATGGTAGAGCTCGGTCAGACCAGCCTCTCCCCATGCGAACCCTCTCACGGCATCCAGATCAGTCAGTGAGCCGAGTAGAGGAAAGTGACATGATGTGTCAGCAGTGGGAAACAAGGTAGCTGACAAAGCGAACCATAAAAACCCTCGAGCCAGACGCTCTGCTGTCATCCTCAGGGACCCCGCCGAATACTCCTCAATGTCCCTCCTCAGATGAGCCTCCATCGGCCCGTAACGAATACCCAAGCCCCTGGCATCGGTAATGTCAAAACCCAACAGCCCCGACAACTGCTCCGGGGTGTAGCCATCCACCCACACAAGAGTATTGCCCCAGAATGGCCACCCGGTAATCGCCGCGAAATCAGTGGGAGTCACGGTCGCCTCCCCCCACCTAAAATGGAACGTGTGGGTCGTGTCCCACCAGTACTCGCTCAGAGCGACATGCAAGACCCTCGCCCTCTGCATCGAAGCCACCGCGGCTACTGCGCTGATAAATCCCGCCAGGCCGGAGTTAACCACAAACTGCTGTAGACTCCTCTCTCCATCCCGAGCCTCGTCTGGGAGCATCTCCCACAGCGCTCGAACCGCCTCAAAGGCTCCCCTACTCTTCAAGTTACGAACATTAACCGACCCTCACCCCTGCAGGTGAACACGACAAAAGTACGTTACTACAGAAACAACATCTACAGAATGCACAAACGCATGTCGAAATGATGAAACACAGATACGGTTCATTTTTCCTAAAATATTTCCATCCTAGTTGGAGTATTAACGGTCCAAAATCCCAAAAGAGTACAAACCTTTCGAAAAATCTGTCGAACTCGGAACTTTCAAAACATTTCGAAAAATCCGTCGAATTCGGAACTTTCAAAACATTTCGAAAAATCCGTCGAACTCGGAACTTTCAAAATATTTCGAAAAATCCGTCGAACTCGGAACTTTCAAAACCTTTCGAAAAATCCGTCGAATTCGGAACTTTCAAAACATTTCAAAGATTCCGTCGAATTCGGAACTTTCAAAAAACATCTCGAAAAATCCATCGAAGTCGGAACTTTCAAACATTTCGAACATTTCGAAAAATTACTCCGTCCCAAATTAAACTTACTTTAATTTCGGAAAACACCCCTAGGCATGGAATTTTGCAACCAAAATTTTTATGTTATCTACCCATAATGTCAATTGAACTAAGCTCTAGTCAATTTCGACAAAGGCACATCGCAAAGTCAAAAGCCCCAATTCGGGCACCAAGAACCCTAACTCAATCCTAATCAAATTCCTAAAATTTAAAGAATGCACATTCTGAAAATTAACGGAATTTAGAGGATGTTTACCTGTCTTTCGATCCCCTCCTTGGATTTATGAGTGTCCCGAGCCGAATAAAACTCGGTTGGATCCATGGGAAGAGCGGTGGTCCGAATGGTCCTCACCAACCTCGCTCTCTCGTTGTCGGTCCTCCTATGACGAGCCCGTGGTTCTAAACCGGCATCCATGATGATTATCCCGCGAAGATTCGAACTAAACTCGCAAAAAGGGGAAGATTTTTTCTCTCTTCTCTCGCCTGAAAATATGGAGAAAATGGACTGGTTTTGCGTCGGCCTGTTGCTGATTTGAACCTGGTCAAATTGAGTCCCAGTACGGCCGGACTCTTTTACAGGCTAAAAGATTCCTTGCCACTTTGGCCCCTCAGCTTCTCACAATTTTAATTTTACCCCTTTTCGCCCCCAAAAGTGTAAAAATTCCCCAGTTAGACCTTTCTAACACCCCCTCCCCGAGGTTAAATCCTAGTTAGACATTTCTAACGTTTCGTCTTCGGACATTAAATCACAATTTCGTCTCCAGACGTTAAATTTCCCGTTAGTTTTCACTAACGTTTCGTCTCCAGACGTTAAATCTCAAACCGTCTTCGGACGTTAAATCACAATTCCATCTCCAGACGTTAAATTTCCCGTTAGTTCTCACTAACGTTTCGTCTCCAGACGTTAAATCTCAAACCGTCTTCGAACGTTAAATCTCGAACCGTCTCCGAACGTTAAATTTCCCGTTAGTTCTCACTAACGTTTCGTCTTCGGACGTTAAATCACAATTCCGTCTTCGGACGTTAAATCACAATTCCGTCTCCAGATGTTAAATTTCCTGTTAGTTCTCACTAACGATTCGTCTCCAGACGTTAAATCTCAAACCATCTTCGGACGTTAAATCACAATTCCGTCTTCGGACGTTAAATCACAATTCCGTCTCCAGACGTTAAATTTCCCGTTAATTTTCACTAACGTTTCGTCTCCAGACGTTAAATCTCAAATCGTCTTCGAACGTTAAATCACAGCTCCATCTCCAGACGTTAAATTTCCCGTTAGTTCTCACTAACGTTTCGTCTCCACACATTAAATATCCAACCATCTTCGGACGTTAAATCACAATTCCGTCTCCAGACGTTAAATTTCCCGTTAGTTCTCACTAACGTTTCGTCTCGAGACGTTAAATCTCAAACCGTCTTTGGACGTTAAATCTCGAACCGTCTCCAGGCGTTAAATTTCTCGTTAGTTCTCACTAACATTTCATCTCCAGACATTAAATCTCAGACCGTCTTCGGACGTTAAATCACAGCTCCGTCTTCAGACGTTAAATTTCCCGTTAGTTCTCACTAACGTTTCGTCTCCAGACGTTAAATCTCAAACCGTCTTCGGACATTAAATCACAATTCCGTCTCCAGATGTTAAATTTCCTGTTAGTTCTCACTAACGTTTCGTCTCCAGACGTTAAATCTCAGACCGTCTTCGGACGTTAAATCACAATTCCGCCTCCAGACGTTAAATTTCCCGTTAATTTTCACTAACGTTTTGTCTCCAGACGTTAAATCTCAAACCGTCTTCGAACGTTAAATCACAGCTCCTTCTCCAGACGTTAAATTTCCCGTTATTTCTCACTAACGTTTCGTCTCCAAACGTTAAATCTCCAACCGTCTTCGGACGTTAAATCACGATTCCGTCTCCAGACATTAAAATTTCCAGTTAGTTCTCACTAACGTTTCGTCTCCAGATGTTAAATCTCAAACCGTCTTCGGACGTTAAATCTCGAACCGTCTCCAGACGTTAAGTTTCTCGTTAGTTCTCACTAACGTTCCGTCTTCGGACGTTAAATCACAATGCCGTCTCCAGACATTAAATTTCCCGTTAGTTCTCACTAACGTTTCGTCTCCAGACGTTAAATCTCAGACCGTCTTCGGACGTTAAATCACAATTTTGTCTCCAGACGTCAAAATTCCCATTAGTTTTCTGACATTCATCTCTCCTGGCCGCGGTCGTGGCAGACCATCCCAGTCGGCGGCCATCAAGGTAAGCCCGCACAATAATCCTCTTCGGCCATCACCGTGGCTAGAACATTCCTCCCCGGCGGGATCCTAAGACCATCCGTCTAAGAAGAAACGTCAATCAATCCCCCGATTCCTAACTAATGTTAGAACTCCGGGCACATTTCCCCGAATGTGTCGGTCTCTCCGAGATCACATCCAGTTCCTAACCCCGTCGTTTGAACGTCAATCCTTCCATGTTGTTATAACATCCATTTGACGCATCCATTCCCGTCATTTCCTACATATCCCCAACAGATAAAACCTGGCCGTCATCATAAGTCTAGCACCTAAGGCACGAACGTCTTACAAAATCAATCTCAAGGCACGAACGCCTTCATCTTAGGACAAACGCGTCCTCATAATCTTGATCTGAGGCGCCACACGCCCTCGAAAGTTTCAGTAATATCGGTCTGAGGCGCCACACGCCCTCGAAAGTTTCAGTAATCTCGATCTGAGGCACCACACACCCTCGAAAGTTTAAGTAATCTCGGTCTGAGGCGCCACACGCCCTCGAAAGTTTCAGTAATCTCGGTCTGAGGTGCCACACGCCCTCGAAAGTTCCAATAATCTTGGTCTGAGGCGCCACACGCCCTCGAAAGTTTCAGTAATCTTAGGTTCAAATGCCTCACAACAGTCTCGCTCAGGTTCAGACGCCTCACAATAGTCTCCATTCAGGTTCAGATGCCTCGCAATGGTCTCACTTAGGTTCAGACACCTCACAATAGTCTTCACTCAGGTTCAGACGCCTCACAACAGTCTCGCTTAGGTCAAGGTCCCCACGCGCGGCCCTTGCACCTACGAACTACGATCGGCTTGATTCCCACTTGGGATACGTAGGAATCCTTCCGCTAAGGCAGCTGACCTCTCAGGTCTCTTCAAATAAGGCATCCCCCGATTTGGATCCTTATCTTTTTCAACGACCCCACTTCCTTCGAAAGTGACATCGCTGAGGGGCTAACTGTAAGTACCCAAATCTGGATCATCAAAATCCGTTAAAAGTTAATCGGAATCCGTTAACTGGCCCGCTCCAGGTTAATCGGAACCCGTTAAACTCCCCGTTCTCAAGCCAACAAGACGTCAGGGATCGCCAGGTGCATCCCAACGTCAAAGCGTACTCAACACACGTTATCACACGTAAAAGTACAGCTTTTCCTAAAAAACGCACTTTCCGGCACTTTTCGGGGGGGGTGGGTTCGGGAATTTTTCAGACAGTTATTTAAAAAACGGATAAAACCGAGAATAACGGGACAAAAACCCTAGCCCTGGTGAGTCACAGGGGCACGTGGCACACATTCCACAGCCCTCTAGTCAACATCAATCATATTTCAGAGTGAAAAGACCAAAATGTCCACGAGGGCGGAGTCATAGTCCGTGGACATGTTTCTGAGCAAAACGAGTGCAATGAAGTCCTCCCAATTTCCAAAATACCACAAACCCCCCCCCCCAAATTGAGGTAAAGTCCGTCCGGACTCTTTTGCAAAATCACCCTATAAATACAAGGGCTGTCAAAACATTTCAGAGAGAGAAAAATATAATTCATTTTCACCATAGCCCACGACATGAACTAGTTTCAACCCCTCCCGAGCCCCGTTTTGTCTCGATTTGCGTGAAAACCTCGTATTTCAACCAAACACGAACCAAACAACCTCGAAACACCTTTCAAAACACTAAACCGTATCCCGTATACGTCAACCGAGCCAAAAGAGTCAATCTCTAGCCATAGGTAACACTCTCTCTCCCTAAACACTCATTTCATCTCGGTTTACGCGCCAGTCGCTACAACCGTTTCGGTCGAAAGTCATTGAAATGTAGACGTCACCGTCGATGGGGTCTGATACGTTTTAGTCCAAGATCCTCTTCTCTCCCGTAAGAGAAGTAATCTCGGGTTAAAACGGCGTTCCGGCCCCGTTTTTTTACTTTTATGTCATTTAACGGTCCGGATCGTTTGATCCGTTGAATGTCATTTACATTACGCAACTTTATAGTCTGAACCGTTCGGTTCGTGATAGTCATTTAACGGTCCGGATCGTTTGATCCGTTGAATGCCATTTAAATAACGCAACTTTACAAGTCCGAGCCGTTTGGTTCGTTGATCGCACCTTTAAAATCCGGATCGTTTGATTCCGTTGATACCGCATTTTAAATACTGTCATTTACAAGTCCGAGCCGTTTGGCTCATGATAGTATTTACTTATCAAAGTCCGAGTCGCAAAACGATTTGTTGATCGCATATCATTTAATGCTTTTTTCCCGTAAAATCGCTAACAATGTAATGCCCGGTTCAAAACCGGAGTTCGTCATTCGAACTCTCTTTTCAAAACGCGCAAAGTGACTTTTGGCATCCAAACGATCATCATTAAAACTCAAAACTCGACGTTTGACATTCAAATGCTCTTTTCTTAAAAGTCAACATTTGACACTTAAGTTAAAGATAGGGGTGTAAATGGTTCGGTTTGGTTCGGTTTGGGGAATTTACAGACCGAACCACTAGTCATCGGTTTGGAAAAATTCCAAACCGAACCGAACCATGAAAAAATTCAAACCGAACCAAACCAAACCAAACCGCTATGGTTTGGTTCGGTTTGGTTCAAACCGCGGTTCAATTATGCGGTTCAGACCGCGGTCCAGACCGTGGTTCAGACCTTTATTTAGACTACGGTTCAAACCACGATTCAGACCGCAACTCATTTTTATATTGTTTAAATTTTCCGTGATCATGGAGGAAGAGCGAAAAATGCGAGTGTTTAAGAGACTAGAGGAAGAGAGAGGTCGAAGAAAGAAAAACACTTTACAATGGCGATCGTGGAGAGAACTTGGTTATTTATGTGTCGTAATGAAGATAACAAATGATGAAATTAATATTAAATAAAATACAAAACGGGGATTATGATTAGTTTATGTAAATTTTAATAAAGATACAAAAATATTAAATAAGATACAAAACAAGGGTTAGGATTAGTTTATGTTATGTGGTTCGGTTTGGCGGTTTGGTCCCGCGGTTCGGTTTGGTGGTTCGGTCTCGCGGTCTCAAACCGCGGTTTGGTTTGGTTTAGTTTGGTTTGGGAAGGTCAGACCACAAACCAAACCGAACCATGTGGTTTGTAAATATTTGAGACCGAACCGAACCATTCATACTTGAAAACCAAACCAAACCGCATGGTTTGGTTCGGTTCGGTCTCAAACGTGGTTTGAACCGAACCGCTTACACCCCTAGTTAAAGATTCAGAACTCGTCACTTGCACCTCTTTTCCCAAAAAACTCCAAAACCGACGTTTGTCATTCAAATGCTCACTTTTTCCAAAAGAATCATAAAATCAATGTTTGACATTCAAACCAATATTAAGCTTGTCATTCAAGCCCCCATTTTCAAAAAATGCACACAAACACACACACACAATTTCGAGAAAGGTAGAAAGACTCGTCATACGAGGCATTTCGGGTGATCTCAAAATACTCTTCCCGAAACGTAACGTGACCTCCGAACCTAACAATCTCTGGTACTAAAAAGTCTTTTGTCATGTTTTTGCTACCAATAAAAACGACACCTTTTCAAAGCCTTTTCCAAGTTTTTGCTACCAATAAAAACGACACCCTTTTCAAAGCCTTTTCCAAGTTTTTGCTACCAATAAAAACGACACCTTTTTCATAAGCCATTTTTCAACGTTTGGGCTCAAAATACAAAAACGCGTGGAGACTCCTCTCCTTTCCGAAAGCGAGGTCCCAAACATCCGCGAAAGACAACCGCTCGCCGCGCAGCCCGCGCGCGATTCGGGTAATATCACTGTCCCATGGAATTACCAAACCCAACCCCAAATATGACAACCTATCCTACCTCCCCTCTCCCACAAGCCTTCCCACAACCACCAAACAAGCTCTCTCTATCCCACACTGGCGCAACGCCATGATCGAGGAATTTCAGGTTCTCACTCGAAATAATACCTGGTATCTAGTTCCCCCTGCCACAGCCTACAACATTGTCGGGTGTAAATGGGTCTTTCGTATCAAGTACAACCCTGACAATACAATTCATAAATACAAGGCTTTTCTTGTAGCCAAGGGCTTTCACCAACAACCCGGTGTTGATTTCACTGAAACCTTCAGTCCTGTTGTCAAACCCGCTACTGTCAGGCTCCTTCTCTCCCTTGCCACAACCAACCGCTGGCCTCTCTGCCAGCTTGATGTCAACAACGCCTTTCTTCAAGGCTCGCTCTCTGAATTCATTTTTATGTCATAACCCCCGGCTTTGAGGACTCCACTAACCCCTCTCACGTTTGTCATCTCTCTAAAGCCATCTATGGTCTCAAACAAGAACCTCGAGCTTGGTTCCAAGAACTCAAAACCTACCTCACCACTTATGGATTTTACCCCTCCCTAGCCGATCCCTCCCTCTTTATATTCAACAAAACACCAACCCCAATTTTTCTTTTGGTTTATGTTGATGACATCATTGTCACTAGACCATCGCCTACACTCCTTCAGTCATTCATCACTAGCTTGTCCAAGTGTTTTGTCTCAAAGATCTTGGTCCTCTTTCATATTTCTTAGGTGTTGAGGTTAATAAAAATGGCATCCTCCTCTCCCAAATGAAGTACATCCATGATCTTCTCACCCGTCACAACATGATTGATTGTAAACCACTCCCCACCCCTATGGTCACATCACCACCCCTTGTGAGATCTGCTACCACTCCCGCTATTGAACCTACTTCCTATCATGCTATTGTTGGAGGTCTTCAATACTTGTCATTTACTCGCCCTGACATTGCCTTCTCATTGAACAAACTTGCACAGTTCATGCAAAATCCCCAATCATCTCACTGGGTTGCTCTCAAGCGGCTCCTCCACTACCTTCATGGCACTATGCACTTGGGTCTCCAGATTTACTCTGCGTCTCCCCCCTCTCTTCATGCATTTTGTGATGCCTATTGGGCTGGTGACAAGGATGATTTTGTATCCACCTCTAGTTTTTTTGTTTACTTCGGGCGTAACCCGGTTACTTGGTCATCCCGCAAGCAACGTGCTCTTGCCCGCTCTACCACTGAGGCCGAGATTCGTGCCATTGCCGACACCACTGCTGAGATTACTTGGGTTCGGAATCTTCTTATTGAGCTTGGTATTTCACTTACTTCTCCGCCTGTTATATATTGTGACAACCTTGGTGCCACAACTTATTCAGCAAACCCAGTCTTTTACTCTCGGATGAAGCATGTGGCTCTCTCGTTTCATTTTGTCTGTGAACAGGTTCAGTCTGGTTCTCTCCGTGTGCAACACATTTCTGGTAATGACCAACTTGCTGATGTTCTAACGAAACCACTATCTCGTTTACGCTTTGATCAACTCATTTCCAAGATTGGTCTTCTCCAAGGATTGTTCATCTTGCGGGGGCGTATTAAGGATATTACGGAATCTCCTCCTAAAGTTTCCTAATGTTACTTGTTTGACTTTCTCTAGATTATTCCTTGTCAATATTCTCATGTATTTAGATTAGGCAACTAAATATTGTATTATGATTAGAATAGGACTCCTTTTTCTTATTAGAATAGGACTCTCTTTTTTTTTTCTTATTAGAATAGGACTCCTTTCTCTTGTATATATATTAAGAGTTTGTGAATAAACAACCTAAGGGTTTTCTAGTTCTTACAATAACTACGCATAGAAGTCAACATCTTATGCTGAATGCCACAATAGATCACACTGTGTGGGTCCATGGAAGGGTCGGATCTATATGAGATTAACGTAGACTTCGTCCTTCCCTTGTAATGAGCCTATTTGAGTAAAATATTTGAAAATTTAGCTCTTTTTTTCCCATAAAAAAATTAGTATGTTTTGAATTAGTCATGCTTGACTTCTGTGCAACACTCAGTCTCCACCTTCTCACAGTAGACCTTTCAAGTCACAAACCAATAATTTTCACAATCACCATGTAAAATTCATTAAATCTGAAGACGCCATGACCCGGGGTGACAAAGGTTACAGAAATGCGTCGGCACCTCGGGAAGAATCTGCAAAACAACACCGTTAGGGGTGTGGGGGGTTGCCCCTCTATAACCCTCGAGCGCAAGAATTAGCATATGTTTCTCATGTATAAACTGTATATGGAGAGAGTATTGTATAGAGAGAGTATTGTTTGTGTAAAATGAGAGAGTAGAGACTGACCTTTGCCTTGGAGGGTTACAGTATTTATAGGGTACAAAAGTGGGTATGTGGCACTTTGTCCGGGTCCCACCGTATATATTTGGTAAATGTACATATGTGGTATATATAACTGTATGGGACGGTGTATTTGTGTATGTATAAATATATATATAAAAGTCAGGGTTCATCAGTAGCCCCCTACTCCGAGTGATGATTATTTATGGTCGGAGTGAGGAGTATGATTTTGGTAGTGGATGACTTGAGTATATATTTATGGCCGGAGCTCGGAGCTCGCAAGATCGGCTTGAAGCCTGGAGGCTGGAGCCTGGGAGATTGGAGTCTAGTGGACTGGAGTCTCGAAAGACTGGAGTCTATAGGACTCGGAAGACCGGGAGTCTAGGGACTTGAGTCTGGAGTCACGGAGACTCGGAATGGAGACATGGAGTCACGGGCAAGAATGTGCAGTCACTAGCCCGTGTTCGTCGAAGAAGGGAGAGAAGGTGGCAGCGACAAGCTGCTTTTATCTCGGCCACCTTTTGGAACCGAAGCTTAGATCTGGGAGTCACGGAGACTCGGGAGTCATGGACTAGGAGTCCCGGAGACTGGGAGTCACGGGGACTGGGAGTCACGGGGACTTGGTGTCACGGGGACTTGGAGTCACGGGGACTATGAGTCACGGGGACTTGGAGTACCGGGGACTAGGATTCACGGGGACTAGACTAGGAGTTACGGGGACTTGGAGTCACGGGGACTAGGAATCACGGGGACTAGGAGCCACGGGGACTAGGAGCCTGGGGGCTGGAGGCAGCGATCTGCCAATAAACGCCAAAGATGGCCGGAGATTTCCGAATATATGCTTGAGAGCACAGAAAATAAGCATAGATCATGCAGGTAGCTTAAATATAATACTCGGAGATTCCTGAGAGTAGATAAAGCAGGCACATAGCCCGTGGATGAATAATCCAATAATAAGAATGAACGAGCCCCCGAGCTGGTTGTTGAACTCCAAATATGCATAAACCTGCATGTAGTTTCAAATGTATTTGCCCGAAGGCTTATAGGCGCGTAAATATTTATTAGCCCCCCGGCTTTATAGAGTTTTCTATGAGGATATCTAGCTTTGATATTGGTTTATTGTTTGATCTTTGCCCGTAGGCTTATTGTTGGATCTTTGCCCGTAGGCTTATTGGATCTTGCCCGTAGGCTTATTGTTGGATCTTTGCCCGTAGGCTTATTGAAACTTTGCCCGTAGGCTTATTGTTGGATCTTTGCCCGTAGGCTTATTGGATCTTGTAAATAACTGTTTTGAGTTTTATATGGGAATTCGCCCATCGGCTATGATCTTAGTTGTTATGGCCTTTTTAAACTTCGAGGTTTTAACCCCACTTCGTCTAGTTGATGCCACGACTTTTTTGATCACTCCCCCCGCTTACGCTTATCTATACTTTCAAGTTCGTGGCGTAAGGGCTAGCAGATTGTGGCCGTGAGGCAATATTCCACGCAACAGTAGGTAGGGGCATATCGGCCCTTTAACCCACCGGCATCTGTATCCACTATTGGTGGTTCACGCGGTTTGACCCTTTGGAGTCTTGTGGCGATCATGTAATGGGCTCATAGGTTGGACTTTGTACATACAGGCATGCGATTATCAGCCACCTAAGGCTTACGCGCATTTAGTGGGTCCGAACATTGGCCTTTGTCCCCATTTGCATCTATATCCACTTATTCTTGGTGGTTCACGCGGACAGGACATAGAGTCTTGTCCGTGATCGAGTACGAGCTTAATGGCCTTTGTACCCATATAGGCGTGCGATCTTAATGGATCTTTGTGCATCAGCAGGTAGGGGGGGCTCATATGTTGGCCCTTTTACCCACTGGCATCCGCTTGCGGGCATCCACTTTAGCTTTTGAGGCTGGTGGGAATAACTATGTATTGGCACAATTTTTGGTTTTAACCCTCTCCAATTCATGAGTTTTGCTTGGGTTGTAGGTTGCACGAACTGAGGTGCAATTTCTTTTCATCTTTCTTTTGCCAATCGCGAGCACGATCATAGAAGTGGGTCAGGTTGTCGCCTGCGAGCACTAGCTTTGGAATGCGAGCATTGACTCCGGACTGCGAGCACGAGCTTCAGAATGCGAGCATGGGCTGCGGACTGCAAGCACGAGCTTCCTAATGTGAGCATTGGCTGCGGACAACACGAGCTACGGATTGCGAGTGTGGGCTGCTGACTGCGAGCACGAGTTACAGATTGCGAGCGTGGGCTGCGGTTTGTGGATTGCCTCTTTGGTTTTGCACGAACAAAATTCAGGAACGGAGGAGAAATAGTTTTCTGCTTCCGCTGGATCACGAACATACTTCTTTATTTGCACGAACTGATCTTTGGCGGAGGGGAAATAATTTTCTGCTTCCGCCGGATTATGAACATGCTTCTTTTTTTGCACGAACAAAATTCAGGAACGGAGGAGAAATAGTTTTCTGTTTCTGCCAGATCACAAACATGCTTCTTTATTTATTTGTACGAATTGATCTTTGACGGAGTTTGGTGGAAATATGTTATAAACTTGACGAAATTTTTAACGACCGTCAGATTTTTAACGGAGGCATCATGTGACCAGCTTGTGGCATAATAATGAAGAAGATATTATCTTCTTTTCCCAGCAAATGCACGTGGCATCTCTCTGTCCACCTCAAATATATGTGGCCAAAAAGCTTTGTTGACATTTATTTTGTTTTGACATACTCCCTTTGAAACTTTCCTTCATAATCTCCCTATCTGCATATAATAATCTGGGGTGTCAGCGGTTCGATTCAAATCGCGGTTTGAGATCGAATCAAATTAAATCACGTGGTTTGGTTCGGTTTTTATACCTTAGCGGTTCAGCTCGATTCCAAAAATCTATAAATCATGCGGTTCGGTTTGATTTGCGGTCTGACTCCTCCAAACCGAACCAAACCGAACCATTTCGAGCTGAATCGTCAAACCGAACCACCGAGCTGAACCGCCAAACCGAACCACCGAGCTGAACCGCCAAACCAAACCACCGAGCTGAACCACCCAAACCGTCATATTAACCGTTGATTATTTTTTATTTAATCTCCACCGTTGATTTTCAAACCCTAACCTAATAAGCTTATTCCGTTTTTTTTCTTCCTATTTTGTTTAAATAACTTTTCATAGCCCGCTCGTCATTTTCTACCCGTGACTGCGCCCAAATCAGAAGGGGGAAAGAAGGTGAGAAAGCTCAGCCAGTGAAAATGGTGTTGATGATGACGGCAGAGCCTGTAAACCTGAAGGCTGTGGTTGCGAGAATCCTAACTTCACAATTCACATACTAGGTTTTCTTCTATCTCTCAACATTTTCCTTTGGTTTTGCATTTCAGATTATCCTTGAGACACATATATTTTATTAAGTGTAATCAAATTGACCCAGGAGAGTCATAGTCATAGTAGGCCTATTCTTTTGGGACAGAATCCTTGTTTTATTTTTGCAACCAGACTATAGAGAAAGTGTTGAAAAATAATTTATGCGATCCAAAAGTCTGATTAACTTGTTTTTGTGCATAATAACAGAAAAGAAATTGAAGATTAAGAATCTGATTCCTGTCCATGGCTTCTCTTACGATGTCTTCTTGAACTTCAGAGCTCGAAAGAACTTCATCTTTCAAACCGCGATGCAGGCCAGCGGATTCGGGCCGCGGTTTGAGCAGAACTATGAGGCAGCGGTTTGGTGGCAAGACCAAAGCCAAAGGTGGTTCGGTTCGGTTCGGTTTGAAATTTTTCATGGTTCGATTTGGTTTGGAATTTTTCCAAATCGAGTACTAGCGGTTTGGTCTCTAAATTTGTTCAAACCGAACCAAACCGAACCATTTACACCCCTATAATAATCCAACCCTGTACCCTAAAAATATATAACAAAGGAATCCAGTTCTCTCTTCTCCTTCTCTTCAAAAATTACCACTCTTAATTCCATCAATTCCATATTTGATCCATGTCTTCTCCACCAAAACTCATCGACCACAGCGGCATCTTTGCAGAATCTAACCGTATAATTACCGTCACCAATCGCCACTTCCTCATCCTCTCCTTCCTCTTCTTCTTCCCTCTCTTCATCTGCCTCAGTTCCCTCCTCACCTTCATCAACTTCACACTCTCTCAATCCAACACCGTATCCTTAAACTCGACATATTCCATTGCCTTATCTCTCCCCTATTCCTTCCTCGTCTTCTCCCTCTACATAGCAGGTGTAGCCACAATCACCTACATCGCCCAACAAGGTCTTTATGGTAGACCACTCAGTCTCTCCACCATCATCAATTCTCTTTCCAAATCATTCTTTCCCCTCGCTTCCACCACCCTTACTTCGGTTGCATGTCTTATCTCTGCCTGTATCAGTTTCCTGCTTTTCTTTGGCTCCCTTCTAAACTCACTCCAAATCCTAGGGATCCAGATAAACTATAGCTTCCAACTCCTTGCTATTACCTTCTTTGTCATCACAGGATTATTCTTAATTTCCTTCCATGTCCACCTGATACTTGCTGCAATAATTTCTGTGATAGAATCAAAAAGTGGGTTTGAGCCTTTAAGACGCAGCTTCATTTTAATCCAAGGAATGAAACGATCTTCTATATCATTACTTTTGCTACGCGGGATTTTAATTTGGGTAATAGCGCTTGGAACTTCAACACAAATTTTCACCACTGATGGTCCATGGAATTATTTGCAAGTCTTACGAATTTTTAATATATCTTTGTTTTGGACGATACTTATGGCCCCATTAGTGATATCATACACAGTTCTATACCTGAACTGCAAGGATTTGCATGAGGATTCAGGATTTGATATTGCCGTGGAGATATCTAAGGAATGTGTTAGTTTTGCCATTGATGATAAGAAGCTTATCCGTGAGTCACATCTTAACCTTCATATTTGCGCTGCTCTGTTGATAGTGGTCGGCGTTACATTAGGTTTGGTTGCTAGATTTGGAATTATGTATTTATAAGTACGATTGTTAATCAACTCAAAATTTGGAATAATGTAATTATATGATCAATTAATCGTGTGATAGTAATATAGCTTGTTTGGAAATGTATTATGAAGTTTTGCAGTCTGTTCTGCGTATTAGATAATTTTTAGTGGTTAGTAATGGTGAAATTTTCTAGAGGAATTAAGTCTTCTTGACTTTTCAAGCCACCATCCAAGACTTTTCCAATCACCTAACTCCATTAAATACTCGCATAAATATCTCCTCTTCCATCATATCATAGCTAAATTTTCTAGGCACCAAAAAAACAGTCTTTATTAGCCAAGAACATTCATTTCTTTCCCTTGAAATCGAGATAAAACAAGAAACTGAAAAAGTTATTATTCAAAAGGTAATACTCCCTCCGTCCCACTAAAAAGTTACACTTTTAGTGAGACAACCATTACTACGGTAAAAAGCGAAACTTTTAGAGGGATTCAAAAGGTAATACTCCCTCCGTCCCACTAAAAAAGTTACACTTTTAGTGAGACAACCATTACTACGGTAAAAAGCGAAACTTTTAGAGGGATTGAGGGAGTATAAAACATAACTACACACAAAAATCAACATCTTAAGCTGAGTTCTTGTAACGAGTCTTGATGTGATTATGGAAAATTGATTGGGCCCATTCACTATGGATTGGGCCCAATAGCGAACATGGGCCGAGCCCAGCTGGACCCTAAACCACGCAAGAGAGTTTGTGGCGGCGGAGCGACATCCAAGGTGCAGGCGGCGAGCATGGGACAAGGTGTGGCAATAATAAGAAGGGGCGTGAGAGTACAACCACTTAAATAGTAAGGGTATGCGAGAAACATGATAGAATGGCAATAACTCATTATGATTATGTACATAAGGGGGATCCATTTTTTGTGGGGTACTAGGTTTAGGGCGACATTTATAATGTCGCCCACTTCACCTTGGTTGCCGCCGGTGCGACATGGGTCCTTAGGAGTTCCCGGCGCCCCGTTCTGGTTGGCGCCTATGCTCCTAAACCTAATCGCCTGTGATGGATGATTGATGTGACAGGATGAATAGTGAAATCTCACTAATTTGGGGTTGGTTGGGAACCATGGATAGATGATTGACAAGTATAATGGGGCACTTGGGAGTATATAAAGGTGAATAGTACATTTTGCATGGTATGTCTCTCTCTCTCTCTACTCTCTCTCTAGGGCTTTCCATTGATCTTGTTACCCCCTTTGAACATCTAACCTTACTCTCACGCCGGAGGGGGTTCGCCGGAGTCACCCCCGACCTAGCTTACGTGTGTTCTTGTGCGTAGGTGACCAACCAAGGAAAGAAGCGGCCGGAGTATCCTATTCATTTCATTTCATTTCATGTGCAACCACAATTTCTTATGGTAGCATCAAGTCTCTTTGAGTATATTCATAAAAAAATGAACTCTCTTTTTCCCCCATAAAACGTTACATTTTGAATTTGTCATGCTTGACTTCTGTTGCAACACTTGGTCTCCTTCTCACAGTCCCACTAAGCCATTTTTTATTAACATAATGACACTGTTATGAACTTACTAGCAATCTGACTGAATTAACGAACAAATAACCGAATTATAATAGAGAAGAGAGAGAAGAATTTAGGTTGAGAAGACGAAGAAGAATTGAGTTGAGAGATAGAAGAATTTGGGTAAGGAGAGAGCAGAAATTTGGGGGAAATTGATAATATTTTTCATTGATTCATTATCCAGGCAAGTCAAGCCTTATAACCTGGCGAGCTCATGTATTATTACAAAGTCTATACGATAACGTATTGCATACGAAAACAACGACACCTAGCTTACACCTAAACGACGCCGCTGCCTCTAACTAACGACTAACTAACGAATAAAATAACGAAACTAAACTACACCCTCTGACTAAAATAGAAGGACTAACGGGTAAACCTTAATTCCTACCAATAAACCCCAGAATCATAACGGCCACAAACCAAGACTTTCTCCAATCACCCCGTAAAATTCATTACATCCTACACTACGGAAAAACGAGGTTTTAGCGACGGAAATTTAAAGTCGCGCAAAGCCCGCTTAAAAGCAAAATTCCGTCGCTTAAAATTAATCACTTGAGCAAAAAAATTCCGTCGGTGGTCCGACTATTGTCCCTGGCCGTGATCTCAAACGGCTCAAATTTCGCCGGTATATTTTGATTTTACCGACGGAATTATTTCCGCCGATGTTTTTACTCCAAATGACGGAAATTTTCGACGTTAAATCAATTTAATTTAATTAAATTTTCATTTCAGTGACGGAATATTCCGCCGGTGAAATAAAAATTAATTAAATTAAATTAATTTCAGCGGCAGAAATTTCCGTCGCTTGAATAAAAATTAATTAAAATAAATTAATTACGGCGACGGATATTTCCGCCGAAATTAATTAATTTCTATTCCGGCTACGAAAATTTCATGGTGAAAATAAAAATTAATTAAAATAAATTAATTTAGCGACGAAAATTTCAAATCCATGTTGTAAATAATTTATTTTAATTAATTTTTATTTCAATGACCGGAAATATCCGATGAAAATAAAAGTTAAATTAAATTAAAATTAAAATTGATTGATATAGCGGCGGAAATTTAGTCGGCTTTGGAATAAAAATTAATTAAAATAAATTAATATCGGCGACGAAAATTTCCGTCGTGATCTTGAAATAAATTAAAAAAAATAATTTAAAATATCAATTAACCAAATTTTTTTGTACCTGATATAACTATTCAATTTATAAAACTAAAACTATAAAAACTAAAAACCAAATATCGGCGTACCAAACTAAACTAAATATCACCGTACCAAATCGGGAGGGGAGAGGGGGAGAGGGTGGGGGAGGGGGAGAGGGGGGCTCCGCGGGTACGGAAATATGACAAATGTTATTGCAAACAATTCTAAAATAGTACTTAAACTCGGGAGGGGGGATCGAGGGAGGGAGGAGGGGGTCGGGGTTGCCGTGGGTACCAAATATCACAAATGTTATTACAAACAAGTCTAAAAAAGTACGTAATCGACTCAGGGGGAATTAGGGGGGAGACTAAAAATTACCCTGGTCCTGGTCCATACGAGCCATCAACATCGCCAATTTTCTTTCAGTCTCTGCATGACGCCGATCATTCTCCTCCTGCATCTGCGCCTAAGCCGCCAAACTATAATGATAACATTACAAAACTAAAAGAGTATAATCATTATTAATTATAACATTTTAATAACAAACTAACATTTAAGTTTTAAATAAAAACCATTAACACATTACCTTAAACTCCTCCCACGCATCCTCCTTACGCCGGTGGCAATGATTTCCGGTTGGGTCAAAACTTCTTGTCATGGCCGAGACCGCCAATTTTGCCCAGATCTTAGTCCACTAGGGTAGGGTATCCACCTCTGAAACATGACAAGTATATTTATACAATAACATTTTAACTTAAATAATGAATTATATATAAAACAAAAAGGAACCAACTTATATCAAATTAATGAAGAGTTACTTACTTTTTGGTCATAAAGTGACGATATGCGGACAAATATCCTCCCATCGAAATCGACGGCGGTATGAGTATCGGCTCCGGAGGTGGAGCTAGTACTCTTGCGTGTAGGGTCGGCATCGGCATCATCCAATGCTTGGATCTGGACGGTTGCGTCCCAGTAATAGATGTGTAGATGGGCCGTGTCTTCCTACCCTTTTTACTAGAACTCATATCTGTATTACAGTAAAAATATTAAAATATACAACTTTAACAATAAGAAACAATATATTCACAATACATATAAAACTTTAAAGTTCTAATAATCTAAAGCATTCACAATACATATAAAACTTTAAACTATTAATAATATAAAGCATTCACAATACATATAAAACTTTAAAGTTCTAATAATCTAAAGCATTCACAATACATATAAAACTTTAAACTATTAATAATATAAAGCATTCACAATACATATAAAACTTTAAAATTCTAATAATCTAAAGCATTCACAATACATATAAAACTTTAAACTATATATTAATAATAATCTAAAGCATTCACAATACATATAAAACTTTAAAGTTCTAATAATCTAAAGCATTCACAATACATATAAAACTTTAAACTATTAATAATCTAAAGCATTCACAATACATATAAAACTTTAAAGTTCCAATAATCTAAAGCATTCACAATACATATAAAACTTTAAAATATTAATAATCTAAAGCATTCACAATACATATAAAACTTTAAAGTTCTAATAATCTAAAGCATTCACAATACATATAAAACTTTAAACTATTATTAATCTTCGTCCCCATCATCATCACTGGACTCTGAATTACTACAAAACTCGAGTGACATCATCTAATGGATGATTAGCTGATGAAACGTTAGGTGGCACTGGCATTTCATCCTCTTGATAGGGTGTTTCTAATGACGACTCTGTAGTTGTCGACGAGGGTAGGTTGTCAATCATGCTCCTAGCCTTGGTTATCCAGACGACCCGCCATCCGTTGGGTCGCGAACGAGGGTAGGGAGTCATGTATACCTGTTGTGCTTGAGATGCTAAGATGAAGACGTCATCGCCATTATGTCTGGACGAGTCCTTTACATCGACGAGGTCAAATATGGCGTGCTTCTTAACACCTCGCACAGTATCTCGCCAATCACAATTGAACAAGACAACACTGTTTTTACCCAAATACTCCACCTCGACTACTTCTTTCAGGACGCCATAATAATCAAGGTTTCCTTTAAGCTTCACACCGCTATTCCACGTTAATTTTGAGCCCAGTAAGCTTTGGTATGAAACACGTAGCCATTCACGAAATAACCGTTGTATAAATGAACGTTCAAGTACGGAGTTGATGCTAAATGTCTTAACCTCGCGGCTTTGGCATCACCGGATGTTCGGTATCTATAAGACAAATATGTAACCAATTTAATACAATTTTAAGATTGAATGTTTAAAAAGTGTATAGAATAAATTTGAATGAAACGAAATATTTACATATTTCCTTAGCCGAGATTTTGGAAATTCTCTCGCACTTTTGTCCTAGTTGCGATGAGTTACGGAGATAAATCTGAGCTAAATCTTCAAACATACCGCACTTGATAGGGTTAAACAAGGCATTTCATATGCAGTAATTAAACATGCATAATTTAATCGACGAGGCGTAAACATAACATCGATGACTTACTTGATATATTCCCCAACCTCGTCACGAGTTAAGAAGAACATACGTTTCGACCGCGGCAAACTCTTTAGCGGTTAACGTACGCGTACTCAACCCGTTTGCTTGAGGAACCGACCGGGGGATGAAAATACGAGAGATGTTTCCCTTAGACGGACAACCATCATCGTAATTGCGGCCAAACCTAGTCAATCTCGTATCAACATCGGGAGGAAAATATGTTCCGACAAAGGCAACAATCTCATCTATAATAACAGCCTCTGAAATTGAGGCCTCGACCATGACCCTATTGCTCATCTTCCTTTTCAATTGGCCTAGATACCTAAAAGTCATTCGTAGATTAAAACATAAATAATGTTAAAGAAGGTATATTGTTAACGCTCAAATTATTTAGAAATAGAATAAATTCAATTACCTCTCAAATGGATACATCCATACGTATTGAAGCTTGGACCACCGACTCTAGCCGTATGCAGTGGACCGATAAATGCTCCATAGAATCAAAGAATGAAGGAGGAAATATCTTCTCAAGTTTGCACAAAGTCACTACGATGCTCTCATCAAGCTTTTTCATGTGATCAACACGCAGTGTGGTCGATGTTAACGCTCGAAAAAACTCACTTAACTCTGTTAACGACACCCAGATATTGTCAGGCAAGAGACCCTTGAGAGCAATCGGAAGTAGCCTATCCAGCAAAATGTGGCAATCGTGACTCTTCAAACCCTGGACTTTCCCCTCCTCTACATTGACACAGTTACCAATGTTAGACGCGTAACCATCTGGAAGCCTTAAATCCTTGAGCCATTTCAGGAGGAGGAGTTTCTTTTCCTTTGTAAGCACGTATTGAGCCATCGGTCTAACTGGTTTACCATTAACGTGTACCAAGTCTAAGGCCGGCCGCTTCTGATTTCCTTAAGTTCCATTCGAGCTTTTCGTTGTCTTTAGTTGTTGCCTTTAAATCCATCAACGTGTTAAAAATATTATCGAATACATTCTTCTCAATGTGCATCACGTCAAGGTTATTTCGAATGAGATTTGTTTTCCAGTATGGCAGCTCCCAAAATATACTCCTCTTGGTCCAGTTATTGGTAGTCCCAAACCCTTGTATTTTGATCTTCGAAAACTTTTTCCCCCACCGAGGATCGGGCAATCTAAATACCTTCTCATGAGGCCAGGTGTCACCACTTAAACGAATCGGGGCCTCATCATGGTCAATCTTGTTCTTTTTAAACGCATTCTTACGGGTCTGAATGGGTGGTCCTCAGAAAGAAATTGTCTATGGCAATCGAACCAACATGGTTTTCCGAGTGCGTGAGCGTGAAAGACTTTGTGTCACTCATACAATACGGACGGAGCCCGACTTCCGTGGGTGCTCCAACCCGATAACATCCCGTATGCGGGGAAGTCATTAGCGTCCACATCAACGCAGCCTTCAATCTTTGAAATTCTCTCGCTTGAAAGCATCCCACGTTTCGACCCCATCCTCTCAAAGCTACTTCAATTCGTCCATGAGGTCGGAGATAGACGTCAATGTTCCTCCCGAGTACATTTGGGTCGGGGATGAATAATGACAAGAACATGTAGGGATCGCTCATACACAACCGGGGTGGAAGATTGTAGGCAGTGGCTATAGCAGGCCAACAAGAGTAAGATTTTGCCCCGAGGACCAAACGGATTGAAACCATCGGAGAAGATGCATAACCGTATATTTCTTGCTTCGACGCAAAGTCATGATAAGTCTCATCAAAGTGTTTCCATTGCCTCCCCATCGGGATGAATCAACACACCCTCTTCACGCAAACTTTCCTTATCCCAACGCATTGCCTCTGCAGTAGATTTAGACGCGTAGAGGCATTGCAGTCTTGGAATCAACGGCATGTAACGCAACTGCTTATGTGGTTTGTTTTTCTTGTGTTTTGAACTCCCCCTTCGATTTGGCTTATATCTACTTTGTCGCAAATTGAACACTCTGTCTTCTGTGAATCTTCCTTGTAGAATAGCATGCACTCATTCTTATACGCATCAATCTTTTCATAACATAGCCCAATCTGCCCTACCAACTTCTTTGTCTCATAAAATTTTGTAACCATCTTATTCTCTTTCGGCAACATCCGCTTAATTGCTTTCATGATACGATTATAAACGGAGCGGCTAATATTGCAATCGGCCTTTATGTTAAGGAGCTCGGCCACGGCCTCCAACACACCGATCTCGCAACACTGGATAGACCTTCTCTTTTGCGAGTCTATAGCATTAATAAATTTCTTAGGCTGCGGGGTTGGATCTTCTTTGTTGGTTCTCGACCAATCGAATTCGGGATGGTGCATCCCTAACCATATCTTCCATATTCAAAGATGGTTCTTCATTGTCCTGAATAATAGGTTCGGGTTCGAGAGGTACATGAATATTCTCGAGGGGATTATTCGCAGCATTTGTGCGCAATATCATTTGCTCACCATGACGAGTCCACCGTTTGTACCCAACTTCAAACCCGTTATGCAAAAGATGTTTCTGAGTATCGATCAAGCTTAGATACCTGACATTACAACAGATGGTGCATGGACACCTAATCTTACCATCTTTATTCATGTGACTGGGATTTGATTTAGCAAATTTAATAAACCCCATCAACCCTCTTATAAACTCAGGATTGATACTGCAATGATTCGGCAACTTCCGCTTGTACATCCAACTACGATCATCGTTAACAGACATCACTCCTGCATTGAAATCCATATATTATACGTACACTCAATTTAATCGACGGATGAAACAAAATTGGGATGTTAATAATTATTTGATTTCATAATATATTAACAGTTTAGAAGTAATTAACGTATTATCATTCCCTAAATTTGAATTATAAACTTAAAAGCAACACATATCTTCTTAAAAATTTGAATTATAAACTTAAAAGCAACACAGATCTTCTTAAAGTAAATTTAAAGCTTCTAACTCATATTTAACAATATATTAACAGATCTTATTAAAGTGTCTAGGAACTCGTTCCCGCTCCCGTACTCAAATATCTACTCTTCCTCCGCCTCGGTCCCAGGAGGTCTTTGGTCTAGGTATGTCGAAAAGTCGGTCGACCTCGTCTGGCTCGGGTATCGTGTGAGTGGTGGATCAATCCGAGTCAGTAGCTCTCGGTCTTGCTCTTTCTGCCTCGAGGCCTCTCTGCGAGCTATCACTTCGGGATCATTTCTCAAAGTAGCTCTCCCGAAGCTCCCGTCTCTCATGTCTGGCTGCAATGTCGCTAGTAATTTCATCGGGGTTGCTCTTGGCCTCTATGTCTCTTAATGTCAGAATTTGGAAGAATAGTACGCCCCAAAATACTCTCGGCATCGAGCCTCTATCATCAGCCGTATAGGACCTTCTTTGCTCCTCGTACTCATATCAGATACTCGGTGGTCGAAATATGCTACCTCTAGTCGACGGAGTAGTGGTCGTATCGGAAGAAAGCCCTCTAGAAATGCTGCGCCAAAGAAATGTGTAGTCGAGGCTCGGTCATAATCATCGGCATGGTATTAGTCATCAAGTCGCTCTCTCGAAGTCAGAGATAGTCTGCTGCCGGGTATCCGTCTTGTCTGCTCACTAGAGATGGAATGCAAAAGGATGATACATGTAGTCCAGAAGTCGGACAATCAGCGACTCGTCCCGAATATCTCTCGTAGTCTGCAATCCCGTGCCGAAATCCAATAGTACGGGTTTGCGGTCTCATATCGGGCGAGCCAACCTCGTATGCCAACTCTCGGTAGCGGCATCCCTCAATATCTGCGCTGTCCGGTCACCCAAGGTAATTCCGTGCGCCCTGCAGCGTGGTGAGATCAAGCGCAATCTCTCATACGGCTACAATGATAGTAATGCAGAGTGCTGAAACCATGTACTCGGATCCTCAGGCTAATCTATCAATGACGTGGTATGTCTCAGCTAGCAGCCGGTGGAATGATGTGCATCGCTCTGTCCAGATTGAATATGCAGGATGTCAACTCCTCGATCACCTCTCAGTTTGCTGATGATCTCTATGCGTAGGCTGGGCACTTTCCGATGTAGCCGCGAAGTAGTGCGCGAGACGGAGATGAGCAACATGAATATATCTAAGGAAGTGGATAGATCAAACGGACAGATTTGGTCGACTCAATACGGCTATATGAGTCAAGTCTATGAATCTATCGTCAACGACAATGTGCGATACCCGGTCTGGCGATAATCCCAAGAATTCGAGATAGTTGCTCAGTGGCGAACGTCTGTCTCGGGAAATGCCACAGTCCTCGACTCGGCCACACCGGTCGGTGCTCGAAAATCCTCCATCGTTGGCATCGGATCGTTGTACGATAGGGTGAACACATGTCTCTCCGAATCCCAAAAGCACGAAGCGGCTCGGAGCGGATCCCAATCAATCTTCCAATCTTTTAGAGACCGGATGCATGGCATGCTATACCTCCCGTCAATAAGTTTCCGAGTGTTGTTTTTGGTGAAAGCGCGAGAGTTCAAGAATGTCTTGTTGAAATTGATACTCTCGGGAAACAATTTCTCCATTGTAATGCTCCATCTTTGCCTTAAATTAGAAATTTCTTGAGATTTTTTACCTATTAATATTGTGAATAATTGTAAATTGTTAATATTTAAAATTAGGTTTAGAATTGGGGTTGGCTTCTTAGTATCAACAAATCTTGAGCTCTAGTTCAAACTAAACTAAAGGATAATGGTGTCCCTACCTAACCACCTACTCTATCCTTTAAGTGCACATTTGATAAACCTATCCCATCCCGAAATGTACGATTATATAAATGCAAATATCACTTTGTCTACTTGCTTTATAATCGAAAATAAAGAAATTTCGGCTTTTGGATAGACCTAAATTATTACTATTGTGAATAATTTTAAATATTAATATTTAATTCTTTGTTGTAAAATATATAATTTTACAATGATGAATTAAATTAACATTTATAAACAAAATGAGAGTCGTTCTCATCCACAACTATCAAAACCCTATCTCATCTTAGACCAAGAAAGACGGAAGCAAACAAGTTCTCATTTGTTTGAGCAAATGATTTTTTGTTTAATAAGAATTTTTTCCAATTTCATCGTCCTCCTCTCTAAGGATCTCAAACATAATAACATGTCATGATTGACGGTGCTTTACTCTTTGCGGTGTTATATGGTCACAAGTAAAAACAAGGTAGCAGTATAACACCAGTGAAGAGAAAACAGAACTTTCCTCCAATTTTTTCAATCTCCACCTTCCATTTACTCAAGATCCTGATTGCAGAATCTTCCTCATGAGCTTGAAAGCTGTCGGTGTTGCCCTCAATCTCACGGTTGCTTCGCATGTTTTCTCACGGTTGCTACCGTGAGATTGAGGGCAACACCGCCATCTTTCAAGATCATGAGGAAGATTCTGCAATCAGGATCTTGAGTAAATGGAAGGTGGAGATTGAAAAAATTGGAGGAAAGTTCTGTTTTCTCTTCACTGGTGTTATCTTTGTTACCTTGTTTTTACTTGTGACCGTATAACACCAAGTGAAGAGTAAAACAGCCTTGTCACAAACATGGCCGTGATGTTTGAGATCCTTAGAGAGAAGAGGACAGTGAAACTGGAAAAACTCTTATTAAACAGAAAATCCTTTGCTCAAACAGTAGAGAACTTATTTGCTCTATCTTTCTTGATCAAAGATGGACGGATTTTAATAGCTGTGGGTGAGAAAGGCTCTCATCTTATTTATATTTTAAGATGTTAACCACCAACCACAATACTCTAAGGTGCATCTAGGGTGCCAGGATTGATATCAGGCGCTCAAACGTAGGCGATATACATCACCGTCCGCGATGCCGTCAATCGCCCCAAAATGGGATCTAGAACCACTAAGGTAGTGTGCAATTGAATATGTTACATTATTGAGACATTCACCCCCCTTCCTCACCCTTTGACTTTAAAAGACTTGAAAATTAGATATTTAGTAACTTATCTAATTGTTGCATATGTAACATGTTATGTTTACTAAATATGTAACATGTTATATTTACTAAATATAACATGTTACATATTTGATTATGAGTACGGTTATTTATCGTTTTCTTTATAGTGGCATGTGTTTTCTTCTATTCGTTAATATTACTAACATATCGTTTTCTTTTTGTCTTTTCTGATTCGGTATAACTAAATTGATTATTACCACCATTTAGATTACGCATTATTCATTTTTTCTTTAGCTCTTTATCAATTATTTTTGTGATTTTCATAGATACTCTTTATTATCAGTTATGGTTCTCAAAGCACATTTTATGATTTCAGGTACTACACCTTAAATGTTGGTTTACTTATTTACGCGACACGTATATACAGAAACTGTATCCTAGTTTGTTTCATATAAGGTGCATCTAGGGTGCCAGGATTGATAGCAGGCGCTCAAACGTAGGCGACATAATCACCGTCCGCGATGCCGTCAATCGCCCCAAAATTGGATCTAGAACCACTAAGGCAGTGTGCGGTTGAATATGTTACATTATTGAGACATTCACCTCCTTCCTCCCCCTTTGACTTTAAAAGACTTGAAAATTAGATATTTAGTAACTTATCTAATTGTTGCATATGTAACATGTTATGTTTACTAAATATGTAACATGTTATGTTTACTAAATATAACATGTTACATATTTGATTATGAGTACGGTTATTTATTTTTCTAGCTATTGAAGACGGAAGCTTGTAGAAACCACGCCATTTAAAGTTATAAAAAATTGTGATTAATGTTTCCTACCATCTGTTGGATGACATTCCCAAATTTACTTTTTTGATAAGCGTTTTTATTAAGTTTGAGGAGGAATGGTAGAGACACATTTAAGAAAGATGTATACACTCTCATTCTTAATCTTACTTACTTTTTAACAGAAAGTCATAAGCTAATATTCCCAATATAAGAACTCCAACACAGTATCCTAGGAGCCCAAATTCATGTCACTAATTAAAAGTCACAATAACCTAGAACCATTCTCTCTAATACCTAATGACTGCAAAGAACCCAAGCTAACTTTCTAACTAAATCAAAGTAAAAGCAGGAAAGGCAGTCATGGTTTATACTCCCTCCGTCCCATAACAAGCGACGCAGTTACTGTTTCGCACGGAAATTAAGAGAAAAGTGAAAAGGTTGATGTGTTGTGAGTGTAGTTAGTTGAGTAGGAGAAAGAATGAGTGGAGAGAATAGTAAATTATAATGGTGTTGTGAGTATTATAATAATGTAGGAGAGAGAATGAGTGGAGGAAATAGTAAAGATTCTTTTCCATTTTAGGAAGTGTGACTTATCAGTGGGACGCCCAAAATGGCAAAGTGTGTCGCTTGTTATGGGACGGAGGGAGTATATACTAATCAGCCATTTTCTGCAATGCACAAGAATCACATCAAGATCATCATATGAAACCACAATAACACATATATAGAAAATCATTATATCCATACAGGGATAAACACGAGATTGAAACAAGCAAAATACCCTTAACAGTGCAGCAACCTTACTGACTTTATTCCATAAATTGAGATTGAGTCAAAAATATATTCAAATCATAATCTTACTCCACTGAGAAAGAAATAAGTTTCAACAAAATTTGTGCTTGAGAATGTAGATAAAACGTGTGCTTTCGTGTGGTTAATGTTGAATTATCATTTTCAATTTCTTAATCTCATGGTGCTTTATATAGCCTGTTAGTCCATCTTGACTAACATTTTTGGCATGCCCATGTAAACAATGCCACACTTAGAGAAAAAAAAACAGAATGTAACCATGTTTTTAACTGTAGGCCTGTCAGAATGAACCCTAATTCCACTTCCAAAACCAAAATCAGAAAAAATTTAACACAACAAAAAAGTCCACTATCCTCATCAAAACGAACAACATCAACAAATAGGGGGTTCAACATGAAATCTCACCCTATCCTCGAATTAATCACTACGTATTTGAAAGAAATTGAAGCATTTACCTTGATTAGAGCAAGAGAGAGAAACACGGTGGAAACAGGGCCCGTGAGGACGCCGGAGTGCGAGTGAGACGCCGGAGTGCGAGTGAGACGGTGTGGAGAGGGTGGACGGCGGCGGTGTGAGATCGAGGGAAGAGAGAGGTGAGATCGCCGGGTAGAGAGAGATAGCAGGAAGAGAGAGAGAGGAAAATAATGGCGTAACTGATTTCAGAATCTCAAAATTAGTATTTATAATTACCCTCAGCGACGGAATATTCCGCCGCTAAATATTAATTATAGCGGCGGAATTTAAATTCCGACGCTATAATTAATATTTAGCGGCGGAATATTCCGTCGCTGTTAAACCGACGCTGGAAATTACGTTCACATGGATCGATGACGTGGCATGTACACCGATGGAAATTTCCGCCGCTGGTTTAATTAACCTCAGCGACGGAAATTTCCACCGCTATAATTAATAAATATCATTGTTTTTAATTATATAAAACATGAAAATTATTTTAAATTACTCTCAAAAAATAAATATGAGTCAATAAATATTATTTTTGAAAAAATAAATAAATCATAAATATTAATTAATTTTAATTTAATAAATATCATTATTTTTAATTATATAAAACATGAAATTATTTTAAATTACTCTCAAAAAATAAATATGAGTCAATAAATATTATTTTTGAAAAAATAAATAAATCATAAATATTAATTAATTTTAATTTAATAAATATCATTATTTTTAATTATATAAAACATGAAAATTATTTTAAATTACTCTCAAAAAATAAATATGAGTCAATAAATATTATTTTTGAAAAAAATAAATTAATCATAAATATTAATTAATTTTAATTTAATAAACCCTAACCCCTAAACCCTAAACCCTAAACCCTACACCCTAACCCCTAACCCCTAACCCCTATACACTATACCCTATACACTATACCCTATACCCTATACCCTATACCCTATACCCTATATCCTACACACTATACACTATACCCTATACACTATACCCTATACACTAAACCATATACCCTATACCCTATCTGTTATACTATACTTATACCACATACTTATACACTATACCCTATATATACCCTATATCTGGCTATACATTTATACCATATATTATACCACTATACATATACCTATACCATTATACCACTTATACTTATACTATCTGTTATACCACTATACACTTATCTGACTTTATACCTATACCGTATACCACTATACCACATACTCCTATACTATACCTATACACTATACTATACATACCACATACCCTATACACTATCTGTTTATACACCTATACTTATACTATACTATACCTATACCACTATGTTTACACTATACACTATACCCTATATAAACCCTATACACTATACCCTTAGGGTTTAGGGGTTAGGGTTCAGGGGTTAGGGGTTAGGGTTTAGGGTTTAGGGTTTAGGGTTTAGGGTATAGGGTATAGGGTATAGTGTATAGGGTATAGTGTATAGTGTATAGTGTATAGGGTATAGGGTATAGTGTATAGGATATATGGTATAGTGTATAGGGTATAGTGTATAGGGTATAGTGTATAGTGTGTATAGTGTATAGGGTATATATAGGGTATAGGGTATAGTGTATAGTGTATAGGGTATATGGTATAGGGTATAGTGTATAGTGTATAGGGTATAGTGTATAGGGTATAGTGTATAGGGTATAGTGTATAGTGTATAGGGTATAGTGTATATGGTATAGTGTGTATAGTGTATAGGGTATATATAGGGTATAGTGTATAGTGTATAGGGTATAGGGTATAGTGTATAGTGTATAGGGTATATTGTATAGGGTATAGTGTATAGGGTTTAAAAAAAAAATTAATTTAAAAAAAAAATTAATTTAAAAAAAAAACATTTAATTTCACCGACGGAATATTTCTGCCGCTGATAAATTAAAAAAAATTAATTATTCAGCGGCGAAAATATTCCATCGATGTTTAATTTAAAAGTAAATAAATAAAAAACATTTAATTTCACCGACAGAATATTTCCACCGCTGATAAATTAAAAAAAATTAATTATTCAGCGGCGGAAATATTCTGTCGGTGTAATATTTCAAAAAAAAAATAATTGATTTTCACAGACGAAATATTTTCATCGCTGATAAATTAATTTTTTTTAATTTATCAGCGGCGGAAATATACCGTCGGTGTATTATAAAAAAATTAATTTTCACCGACGAAATAATTTCGTCGCTGATAAAGAACTAGCGACGGAATATTCTGTCGGTAAATTTTGCGCCAAAATAGTGGCGGTAATAAAACGAATATTCGAGGAATATTCGTTTCAGCGACGGAATATAGCGACGGAATTAAATTCCGTCGGTAAATTTGACGCCAAAATCTTTTCGTTGCTAAAGCTTAATTTCCGTCGCTAAATAGCGACGAAATGAGTCCGTCGCTGTTTATTCCGTCGCTAAAACACCAGTTTCTGGTAGTGCTACACCATTTCCACCTAATAAATATAATTCATAATCATCTTATCTGTATATAATAATACAATCTTGATACGATTATAGAAAATGGTTTGGGGCCAATCAATAAGGTTAGGCCCAATAACGAAAAATGGGCCGGGCCTGCTTAGTCCAGGTTATGTAAATGGGTTCATAACGTTGATGCAGCAATGGGCTGGGCCTGCTTAGTCCAGGTTATGTAAATGGGTTCATGGAATGTTGTCTTAACCTCTCGAAGAACTTTCGCAGGTCAACAAAGTGCTGCCCATCCTCGCCTTTGGAATGAATTATCATGTCGTCGACATAGACCTCAATCTCCTTGTGGATCATGTCATGAAAAAGCGCGGTCGCTACCCTTTGATAAGTAGCCCCGGCGTTCTTGAGCCCAAATGGCATTACTGTATAGCAGTAAGTTCCCCACGGTGTGGTGAAGGCTGTCTTTTCTTGGTCTTCTTCGGCCATCTTGATCTGATTGTAGCCTGCAAAGCCGTCAACGAAGGATTTGACTTCGTAGTTGGCGATGGAGTCCACGGGATGTCTATGTTTGGCAAGGGTAATCGTCTTTGGGGCTGGCCTTGTTCGAGATCCCGAGAAATCTACACAGCAGCGCACCTTCCCATTGGCCTTGGTTACGGTCACAATATTGGACAACCATGTCGGATATTCGATGACTACGATGAATCCTACCCGCAGTAGCTTCTCAATTTCTTCTTTGACTGTAGAGACCATTACGGCTTGATCTTCCTCAATTTTGCTTCACCGGCTTAGCATCTCGGTGCTAGAGGGATTACGTGCTCTACTATTGAACCTGTCTAGCCCAGGCATATCCTTGTACGACCACGCGAAGACGTCCATGTATTCTACGAGCGAGATTAACCGGTCTATCCCTTTCAACCCCCTGGAAGAAGCTTCCAATCTTGTGTCTCTTTAGGTTCCTCCACAGTACCCAAGTTAACACTCATCAAAACCTCCTCGGCGACTTGGGCCCGATTTTCCTCTTTTACGTAACTTTGCTTAAAGATTTCTTTAATGTATTGTTCGTTTAGTGTGTTTGCATCTTGTTCAAATGATTCAATATTAACTGTTGTTAAGTTTTGAGTTAATTTATCATTTGTTAAGTTGGCAATAAGAGGATACTCAGAAAGATCCGTCATTTCATTCAAAGCAAAGGGAAAGATGACATTGATTACATGTTCATAATCCTCGGGCGTGAGGCCTTCGGATGACTCGGAAGGCCGGAATTCAAAGATTCTGACTCACCGACTCTTGACCCTCTACCGACTCTGGACCCTACACTACTTATTGACTCGAGGGTACTCGACAAGGGTTGGGTGGGGTTTACTCTTTCTGTGTTGCCACAGGGGGTAGCAGTCTTGTCAGCATTCTTCAGAAAGTTGGAGACTTCAAACTGATCAAAAACTTGCCGGAAATCATTGGTAGGCCGGTACCTCGGAAAGATGGTGAGAGGAGCTAGAGTAGCTTGATGCAATCTCTCGGCGAGCTCGTCTGTGACAACTGGACTCATTGACTGGAGGGTCTGGCTCATCTTATCAATACACTGCTGATAACTCATTTTCTCTTTACTGATCTTTGACACTACGACCTTGTCAGTATAGCCAACAGGAGGGTTGGCCTGGATAATGCTGATGAAGTCTTCTTCAGAAGGGACCTTGATTCTTCCTTGATTAGCCACGTATTCTATAGGCTTTCTGTATTCTGCTTCTAGATCTGCTAGCTTCTCATTGAACTTTATGATGGCAACGGAATTCTCTGTTTCAAGAGGGTCACTGATCACAGGGATGTCAGGCTGGACTGTGCTTTGAATGACGGGTTCCTTGGCGGGCTCCTTGGCATAATTGACGTAGTAGTCAAACTTGCCTGAAGGTTCTCCTAAGGTTCCCACGCTCTTGTCCCCGACTTCATACCTTTCCTTTAATTTCTGCTGCGTGGACTTCCTCCTCTTCTTCTTCCTTGAAGGAGCGTCTTCATTAATCCATTCTTGATACTCATATTCCAGACAGTCTTCACAATCACATACATCATACCAGATGTGGGGCACGGTTGAGCTGGAATGGCCTCTCCAGCTTGCTTGGTCATTACCATTGTTGATTACCATGTTGGCCATTTTGACACTGGAAAGCTAAGACTCGAAGATTTTAATGGGTTACTTGAGATCTTTATGTCGACAAACTGCTGTACCGGTGCTCTCACCTACTTCTTTCTCGCTGCGGGAAAGGGATAGGAGAGGTTTAGACTCGGGGTAGGTGTTTAGGCTGAAGGCTCAAGCAATATGCAAATTAAGAATCTTCCAGTTTACTTAAAACAGTGTCTTTTATTAATTTCTATTTGGTTGGAAAAGGGGTTCTGCCCTTCTTTTTCGCAACTATTCTAGATCCTGGATCAGTGGGTTCCGTCACTACGTCTATAAGCCCCTCGTATTCCACCGTATTTCGACCTCCCGGGGTGGACGGCCCGGGCGAGGGTCCTATAGGGCACGCGGATCCCACCGACCGAGAGAGAAGAACGCTCCTAATGGGTCTAGCGGGTCATAGGAACTTTTAACGCATGAGCGATGCGGATTATAGTCAAGGAAGTACCGGGAAAGTCTCGTCTTTCAGCCTTAATGGAATTTCGGCAGAATTTTGCTTGCGCGATTGACGTTTTGACTTTTCGGTAATGTCCGAGAAGATAATAGGCATGGGTCGGGCGGTAAAAGCCGGATGACACGGTGTCACATTGAACTTCGTTGCATACGCCGTGCGTGAGTCAAAATCGAAGTCAATGCCGGGTCAAGATCTTGCCAATTTTTCCGTGTCGGAATTTTGGCAGAGCTTCGCTTGAGCGAAAGATCTTTGGATTTTCTTGGCATGGACTCGGTCTCGACTCTTACACATTCCGTACAGGTCAAGGTCGAAGTCAACGCTGGAGTCAAGATCTTGCCATTTTTTCCTTTGTCGGAATTTTGGCAGAGCTCCGCTTGTGCGGAAGATCTTTTTACTTTTGGCACAGACTTGGTCTCGACTCTTACGCATTCCGGGCAGGTCAAGGTCGAAGTCAATGTCGGAGTCAAGATTCTACCAATTTTTCCTTGTCGGAATTTCGGCAGAGTTTCGCTTGAACAAAAGATCTTGACTTCCGTTATGGACTAAGGCTTGACCTTTACGGGGACATGCAACTGGGCTATATGACACGGACTAGACCAAAAACCAACCAAAAGTCACGGTTTTTTGAAACGTGTGACACGGACTGTGCATTGGTCGACACTGGATGCCATGGGGAGTTTGGGGTGATTCCGTGCGCGCCCGGGAGCATCGTAAGGCTGTCCGTGATGCGGTGAAAAACCACCCGGGTTTAAAGGGACGTGCGTGCAAAGTGTACAGGATATATAAGGTGCGTGTAGTGTGCGGCCTCCTAAAAATATTCCTTTTTGAGTTAAAACAGAGATTTTCATAAATGTGTTTTAAAGGAATGATTTTTCGGGATGGGGGAAAATGCAACAGATAAGGCACGTAAATTTTCTGGGAGCCCCAGTCAGTCTTGGAACTAAATAGCCCCAAGCTGCCAAGGCTGCCAGATTAACCTCAATTTTTCCTGGTGGAATTGCCACTGAGGCCGCCCGGTCAGAATCCAAGGAGGATTGAGCCGTACGACTGCATGGATCAATTTTCCAGGTTCCACTCCTTTGCTATTTCAGGTTGTTTCCCAAACATTTTAGGCACCTTTTAGCCTTGAGAAGGCTTTCTGTTCAAAGTATGCACAATTTCCAAGATGCAAATGATGCGATGCAAGACAAAGAAAGCAAGCACGATAATTGGAATCCGCGATGGGAGTCTAACCCGCTCAAAGGAAAAAAGATTTCTTATTATTTTATTTTTTTCGAAAAAGGATACCGGTACGTGGTGTAGCGTTGTGAGAAAGAATTTTATCTTTTAGAGTCGCCACCTATATTATTCGTTTGGAAACATAGGAAAACCATTTTGAAAAAGAGATTTGAGTTCGGGGCTTAGGTTATGGAATGGGTAGGTCGAGGAGCATCCATTCCACCCAATCCGGAGATCGGTCTTGCTAAAGAAAAGAGAGGTTTTCAATCTTTACAATATATAGAATTAAAGAAAACAAGTAAACCCTAATCAATTTCTTGATTAGAAATGTCGGATTGTATGCTTCGAGATCGCCTTCATCGATTGAAGGGACTCTAGGCCAATCCTTTTGATGGGATTACACCACTCTAAAAGTCAATAGAGAGATTTAGAAGAAGAAGAGAAATAGAGGATTTTACCTTGGGTTTAGGGAGTAATTGATTTAGAACGTGGTTCTAAGATGTCTTCTCGATCGAGAAGTGATTCGGGCAGAGTTTCGACTCAATATGAGAGCCAAATCTTGATGTGGACAGAGCTTCGCCTTAATGCTAGGCTTGAGCCTTGATATTCGTCAATCAACGTGGTTGAAGGACGAATTTAGGAGTTGTTTATGAGTGATTTGAAGGAGTCTTTCGTGGAAAGAAACCAACAAATTGTGTGTGTTGTGTGGAATTCTGGACCTTTGAAACAGTGGAAGTCACTAAGTATTTATAGGGGTTTAAGAGGTAGAGGTGGAGAGGTAAAACACATCTAGGAAGGTTCTAGAACTCAATCATCATTGGATGACCGGATTGATAAGGTTTTATCCAGAAAAGAGGTTGAAACGGAGAAGGAGAGTGATTTCTGCACATCCTGCCGAGGGGATATCTCGCGCGAGATATGATATCTCGTGCGAGATAACTAGTCTGATGACTATTTTGCCCTCTTCGGTTGTTCCGTTAGTCAGTTAGGTCCAAAACTAACGAGGTTAGTTAGAAACTTAACGAAAACATGACGAAACAGATATGCTTTCATCAAAACATAAAAGAGAGATGAAGAGTAGTGTAATCATGATTTATTGGTTCAGAATGGGGTGTCTACAGAGCCCCTCGGCGACAGGTCTTATGAAAGAAGAAGTGTCGTCGATAGAAAAGACATCATTCTGAACATTGGGATGGTCGTGCCGCACGGATGCCTACATATCTCTAAGAGAGAATCAGACCAAACGTAGTTCGACTCCAAAACACTAAAAAGGCTATTTTAGGTATTTTGAAAAGCATTTTGAAAATCGAAGAGGGATTTTTTTTTTGAAAAGGTAAAATCATACTGAGGAATCAAGGACTTGACCCAATTCT
Source organism: Adenophora triphylla var. japonica (assembly GCA_022495995.1). Taxonomy (NCBI): domain Eukaryota; kingdom Viridiplantae; phylum Streptophyta; class Magnoliopsida; order Asterales; family Campanulaceae; genus Adenophora; species Adenophora triphylla. The sequence continues at coordinate 316,637 of JAFEMH010001787.1, read as the reverse complement.
GAAGATACCGATTTGTTGATGAAGTTGTTGAAGTGTGCCGCCCGAGGTTACTGACGTAGCTTGTTGTTGCCGAGGTCGCGGACTTGAAGTTTGCTGCCGTCACAGACTTTGAAGTTGTCGCCGAGGTCACGATCTTGAAGTTTGCTGCCGTCACAGACTTTGAAGTTGTCGCCGAGGTCGCGGACTTGAAGTTTGCTGCCGTCACAGACTTTGAAGTTGTCGCCGAGGTCACGGTCTTGAAGTTTGCTGCCGTCACAGACTTTGAAGTTGTCGCCGAGGTTACGGACTTGAGGTTTGCTGCCATCACAGACTTTGTTGATGTTGCCGAGGTCACGGACTTGAGGTTGCTGCCATCACAGACTTTGTTGTTTTTGCCGAGGTCACGGACTTGAAGTTGTCGGTTGAGGTGGAGGTTCTGTCAGCCCCTGTAATGCAAGGATATATGCATGATGGTCTTGGATAGACCCGAATGATTCTTACCTTCTTGTACCTGTCAGCACATAAAGATTCCAAGTAGATTTTGCAAATTTTAGTTGTTCAATTGGACTTACGTGGTGGTGCTCACGTCTGTTCGTGTAAATGGCCGGTCGGACATTTTGGTGGTGAGTTTATGTATGAGTATATGGTTATGTAGGGACATGTGTATGTATTTGTATTTGAGAGGGGTGAAATATATGAGTGAACTTGTGTTTGACAAGTTGGGACCAAATCAGGTTTTGCAGAATCTGTTGCTAGTCAGCGAGGTTGTATTGTTGTAGAATTTCGTTCGATGAGTATCCTTGTATGAACACATCTAGGTCTGTTGAGAATCTTCATTCTTACTTCCCCTTGAGTCGTGTCTCTAGGAGGCAAACGACTACAAATCTGTCGACTGTCGTAATGGTTCTATGTCCAAGGCCTTTTGCTGTCTCAAGCCCCAAGTTGCTTGCAAGTGGTAGATGACTTTGTGAACAGGCTTGTGAGTCTGCTCTCTTGATTTGAAGATGATTTAAGAAGGCTCTCCTTGTTGATTTGATTTGATTTGAAGGGGATCGAATGATATTTGATGAAGAAGGCTGAAGAATACTCTCCCTTTGTCCTTGATTTTTTTTCTTAGTGACGCACCCTGGTTTTTGCCTAGACCGCCCTTTCGGGTTTTCAATCTAGCGGGCATCTCTTTTGCGTCTTTTATTTTTGTGCTCTAACTTTTGCCTAGGCCGCTCTTTACGAGTTTTCAACCTAGCGAGCTATTTTTTTTTTAATAGTATGTGTACTCGAAGAGGACTCAGTCGGAAGAATCTCATTAATGAGAAAGATGAGATCTCAAGTTTAGTCGAGGAAAGACGGACTCTATTTTTGGAAGGTGATCCAAGCATTGACTCTTTAAAGAAGTGTATTCTCTGATGATGAGAGTGAGGAGCAAAGAGGAAAGCCCCTAATGCAGATTCGATTGTTTTGAAGAGTTGAAGTAGAGATTGACTGGAGGAGGAAAGGTTAGGAAGCCCCAGTTTTGACGCTTGGATTTCAAGAGTGTGTATGAGAGAGGCTAACAGGAAGCCCCTAGACTTAACAAGAAACGCTACTTGGCTCAAAGATCTAGAAAAGTTATTCTACCTTTTAATGGACCGTGCATCATCTAGGAGTTTCTAAATAAGTTTGAGGAGAAAGCCAATCATTAGTATGACTTAAGGGTAAACATTTTCTTGATACTGAAAGTCTTCTTCACTTGATGTAGGAGGATATTGAGGAATCCTCTTTTCTTTTGTTGGTATTACTTGACTCCTCTTCTTTGTGGGAGAGTTCTTCTTGCCTTTGTTGAAATTCCATCCTTGTTGTGGGGCAATGGAGGCTTGAGAGTTTTATTTTTTTTTGTTTTTTTTTTTTTTTTGATGCTCTATTTTTGCCTAGGACGATTTAAGGAGTTTCGTCCTAGCGAGCTTTTAATTTATTTTTGTACTCTCAAAGCCTTGAGTTGAGTAGCCCCACTCTTCTTGGGATGAATGTTGATAGCAGTGCCTTTGGCTTCCTTCGTTTGTTGACCTTTGACTTTCAGTAGGGTAATGTTTAGTCCTTAAGCTTCCTAAGGATAACTTTCTTCGTAAACTCGCTTAGAAGTCTCTATTTTTGCGATGATTTAGGGAATGGAAGGTCCATTATTTTTCATGAGTTAAGTGATATTCATAAGGTAGAACAACCTTAGGGAAAGTGTTTAGGAAAAGAAAATTACTTGAATTAATTGAGAAATTTAAGAACAGACTCGATAGTTTAGAGGACACAAACTAGAGGAGGTGAGAAGTACTAGAAAGACAGAACGACTCTTCGAGTTCATACTTGGAAATTTAAAACTTAATCTACTTCTATCAAAGGAGAAAGGGAGAGGATAGTTGTAGCCCCAAAGTGGTAAGTGCAGCTTTCTTCTCGGAGCTTCATCTTCTTCATGGAGTACGAGGGAGAGGATTGGTGATGACGTTGGGACGTTCTAGATCTCCATTGTCAAAGAGGTCTTGGATGATGTCCTTCAAGTGGTGGCATGAGTTGGTGTCATGGCCGGTGAAGTTGTGGTACTTGCAGAATAAGTGATGAGCATGATTCGGACCCATATCCTTCGGAGGACCACCTTCCCTTGGTTTGATCTTTTCATTCTGGACAAGCACATCGAAGAGTTCCTCTTGAGTGATTCCTTCAATTTTGTCGTAGTGCCTCTTTTTCTTTTCGGGAGGAGGGACAGCAGAATACTTGCCGGTGTTGGAGCGGTTGAATGCAATGACATTGACTGAAGCATCCTTACTTGTAGCGGGTTTGTTGTAGCGGAAGTTACTTTCCCTCTTTTTACTTTTTAGGAAGTCGTCAACCCTAATTCCGGACTCGAGGAGTTCATTGAAACTAGGAAAGTAATTACCGGCGAGCTTCTCTTGAAATTCATCACGGAGGCATTGGAGGAAGATGTGGATTTGCTCTTTGAGAGTAGGCCTTTCGACGATTTCAGTGAGTTTGAGTCTCCATCTTCTAGAAAATTCAGCAAAGGACTCATTGGCATGTTGCTTGGTTTGTTCAAGATCCCTCCTAGTAGGGCGATAAGTGGAGTTATCTTCAAACTGCCTTTGGAAGACTAAACATGCTGATGACCAATCAAGCCTTGTAGTCATAGGAAGAGACATGTACCAATCCCTTGCAGCACCCTCTAAGGTTTGAGGAAAGCATTGGGCCAAGATCGTGTTGTCAACGCCCATTGGAAGCATAGCCCAAGTGTAGGTCTCAACATGAGCTCGAGGACAGGTAGTACCATTAAACTTGGCAATGTCGGGTGTCTTGTACTTGCGAGGAAACTTAGTGATGGATTGTTGAAGAGCATCGGGATCAAATGGAACGAATGACCCTTTTGAAGTGTCAAGAGTTGCAAGTTTCTTCTCGAGGTAGTTCTTAGTAACATGGTCACCAAGTTTAGTAGTTTCACCACTGCCTTCTTTCTTCGTTTTAGCACCCTTGGAGGTATGTTCCTCATCATCAGAGGAGGATGAGGAAGAGGAGGAATCAGATTCTTCCTTTTTCTTGCTTGACTTCTTGGTTTTTCTATTCACTTTGGTGTAGGATTCCTCTTCATCGGAGGAGGATTCCACTTCTACGCTTTTGTTTTACGCTCTTTCTTGACTTTCAATTCGTGGAGTTCTTTCATGAGGGCGGCCATTTGGACATTTTGCTCATCAATTTGCTTACTTTGTTCATCCAACCTAGTCATGGCTTCGATGAGTTGGGCCTTAGCGTCGTTGATATCGGCCTCGGTGGTAGAAGGAGAAGCAGACATCGTGGCGAAGAACCTAGACGTGTAGCAACCGGGTTAAACCATGATCGAGTCCCAACAAGTCGGCTGAATAGGGTTTATGAAGGCTTGAAGGTTTGAAGGTTTTGGCCAAAACACGAAAAGATAGAACACTTATCTTGCACGGGACAAGTAGTCTCGCGCGAGACAACACCACGGGAAATCACAATTTTCTGATTTTAATCCTAATTTTGGTCGGACGAAAAATCCGTTTTGGGAGTTCCTAACATTCAGAATCCAAACCTAAAGACCTAGGGGTCGAAGTAATCTCAAGTAACATCGAGTTTTGTGCAATAATTTTGGTGAGAAAATTTTCTCTTTTTAGGGGCAAATCCGAAGGGACAACCGTAGGGACGTTTCCGAAGGGACAATTCCGAAGCGACAAATTTTTTTTTGACATGGGTTATTGCACAAAATAAGATCTTGACAAGGGATTACAAGGACTCCAAGATCAAACCGACCGGTCACGGAGTGTCCTTAAAAGTCAATCTACATGATATGTGGCGATGCAGGGCTGGAAGGCTAGGCTCCCCGCGATATGACAATCTAGATGGATTGAATACGCGGAGTGGGATGATCCAACTTCGGAGAGACCGGCGACTAGGTGGTTACCGTCATCCGTCCTTAGTGTGGGTCCCGAGTTTATAGAGGGTATGTAGTGCAATGACAGTTATAATATGAGTGCGCGTGTGTGATAGTCAATCTAGGTGATAGAGTAAAATAGAGATTTTTTTTTTGAAAAAACAAAAGAAAAACAGATAGTGGCCGCACCAAGTGGTTGCCTACGTTTCTCCCAAATAAGGAAGACTCAGGCCGTCGTAGTTCCACATAAAGAGAGAAAAAGAGAGATAAATAATTCAATTTACAACTCTCGAATCCCCAATGGACCGGACTTTAATTAAATAAAACCCAATCGCATGCAGTTTATAAATAATAATCCATTATTTAAATGAAATAAAGATTCGAGTTCTACACCTTAAGGGAGGCCTTAAGATGTGGGAACTCTGCAGATAATGAATTCTGGGATCCCCCTTGCGTGTTCGGCTCTCGTCTTGGATTATGAGATGAACGGGAAAAACCAGAAAACAACCAGATTGCCGAAGCCATATCTCGCGCGAGATATGATATCTCGCCGCGAGATATGCTTCATCTGAGAGCAAAAAATTCGAATTTACAAATTTTTTTTGAAAACCTCTCTTTTTAATTTTGACGCAAGTTTAAGCCTCTTAATTTTAAGTCCCCAGCGGAGTCGCCACTGTAGCGTTGTGAGAAAGAATTTTATCTTTTAGAGTCGCCACCTATATTATTCGTTTGGAAACATAGGAAAACCATTTTGAAAAAGAGATTTGAGTTCGGGGCTTAGGTTATGGAATGGGTAGGTCGAGGAGCATCCATTCCACCCAATCCGGAGATCGGTCTTGCTAAAGAAAAGAGAGGTTTTCAATCTTTACAATATATAGAATTAAAGAAAACAAGTAAACCCTAATCAATTTCTTGATTAGAAATGTCGGATTGTATGCTTCGAGATCGCCTTCATCGATTGAAGGGACTCTAGGCCAATCCTTTTGATGGGATTACACCACTCTAAAAGTCAATAGAGAGATTGAGAAGAAGAGAAATAGAGGATTTTACCTTGGGTTTAGGGAGTAATTGATTTAGAACGTGGTTCTAAGATGTCTTCTCGATCGAGAAGCGATTCGGGCAGAGTTTCGACTCAATATGAGAGCCAAATCTTGATGTGGACAGAGCTTCGCCTTGATGCTAGGCTTGAGCCTTGATGTTCGTCAATCAATGTGGTTGAAGGACAAATTTAGGAGTTGTTTGTGAGTGATTTGAAGGAGTCTTTCGTGGAAAGAAACCAACAAATTGTGTGTGTGTTGTGTGGAATTCTGAACCTTTGAAACAGTGGAAGTCACCAAGTATTTATAGGGGTTTAAGAGGTAGAGGTGGAGAGGTAAAACACATCTAGGAAGGTTCTAGAACTCAATCATCATTGGATGACCGAATTGATAAGGTTTTATCCAGAAAAGAGGTTGAAACGGAGAAGGAGAGTGATTTCTGCATATCCTGCCGAGGGGATATCTCGCGCGAGATATGATATCTCGTGCGAGATAACTAGTCTGATGACTATTTTGTCCTCTTCAGTTGTTCCGTTTGTCAGTTAGGTCCAAAACTAACGAGGTTAGTTAGAAACTTAACGAAAACATGACGAAACTGATATGCTTTCATCAAAACATAAAAGAGAGACGAAGAGTAGTGTAATCATGATTTATTGGTTCAGAATGGGGTGTCTACACGTGGGATTGTTAAACCACCGTTTATCCCAAGCCCCGGGTTAGGGAGCGATACAGGAAGGTTAGTGGTTTCCACCTATATACCGGGTGTCGTTTATTTTAAAAATAAAAGCTTTTCTCCTTTGGGATGTCCCCAGCGGAGTCGCCAAACTGTGAATGTGTGCCCAAATTCCAAATTTTTGTTTTTAGATCGGATTCACGCGAGTTTGAAAACATCCGGTTTAATTTGAAAAACGGAGTCGCCACGCCATTTTGATTTCCTCAAAACTTTGAAAAAAAGGTTTTTTAGGGTTCGGAGGTTAAGTTACCCCTTGGGAAGAACGGATCGTCGTTCACCCAAGGTGCCTTGCCGTAGCAAGTCTCCCTAGATTCCATTTTATCGTGCTTGCTTGCGTGCTTTCTTGTGTGCATGTGTTTGAAAAGAAAGGGGGGAATGTCCTAAGTTGTCTTCCGGACGTACAAACCATTTATTGGTTGTCGCTCGGGATTCCTTGGATTTTTGTGTATTCGGGACTTTGATCCCGTCCTCATCTTGGACTTGTGATCATCGCATTTTAACCTTGGGACTTGCGTGATCGAGAGAAAGACTCTCTTTTATAGTCCAAAATGAGGTTCTTTAGGAAAGGAGTGACCTTAGCCCATCAATCATCCTACGCCTTGAGACGATTGAGCTTATATTGGAGCTATCATGCTCGTCTCAAGCGATAATCGGAGATATAGGTTCAAGGTTTATCCCTTTCTAAGGAGATTATGGCACATTTTATGGAAGAAATGATGTAAAGATAGGATCTTTACACCGGTCCGTTCCAAAGGTTACTAATGGGGACATGGGGAAATGCATGTAAAAATGACATTTTTAGTGAAAAGATGACATTTTGGGTTGCAAAGAATGCTTTTGATTTGCAAAGGATGCTTTTTTGGTTTTAAAGGAATGATTTTTATGCAAATGATGCATTTTTATGAGGGAAATTAGCATTTAATATGCAAAGGATGCACAAAAGGATGCTAATTCAAGATAAAGTAATGACTTTTAATGCAAAGGATGCATGAAAATGGGTTTTAGGGTGCAAAGGATGCAATTTGAATATAAAGATATGATTTTTATGTGCAAAGGATGCATTTGGAATATAAAGATTGCATTTTTATGAGCAAAGGATGCATAAAGATGACATTTTTATGTAAAAAAGGGATTTTTTTGGTGCAAAGGATGCACCTTTAAATATAAAGATTACATCTTTAAAAAACAAATGATGATTATTTCATGCAAATGATGCAAAGGAAAAGGGGGTATGATTTACATGAATAAGATAGGATCTTTAACAACAAATGCCAAGTCCCAAGCAATATGATGACAATATATGAATGCAATGAGCAATTAAATCACATAGAACAAGTATAATGCAAGGAAAGGGAGTGAGAGGTTACCAATGGTGGTGACCTCTTCTTCTTTGGATCTTGCCTAGTGGATGGACCAACTTGGGAGGCTTCAAGGAGGAGGGAGGTGGCTTCTTGGCACTCTTCACCTTCTTGGAATTTCGCAGCAGTGTTTGGAGAGCTTTTGGGACTGAATATGGTGTGTTGTTGTTTTTGGTGGTTTCTAAAATGGGAAGAGGAGGGCTCTATTTATAGGCAGTCTGGATAAGGCTAATGAGGCCGTGCGGCTAGGAGTTCTTGGCTAATGCAGTCGTGCGGCATTATCCTGTATGACTCAGCATGTTTCTAGAATCATGCAAGGTGGCAATTCTAGAAGGATGCCTAAATCAATTAAAACGTGCCCTTTTAATTTAGAGCAATCCCTTCAGCCCTTAGGAGGTTTGGAACAGTTCCGGAATTGCTCCGAAACTCTAGGAAAGTTCGGGGAATTACCGGGAAACTTATCCGGAAGGCATGAGCCAGATTTGGGTACTTACACCTAGCGGCAAAAATCACTATATATTTGTTCTGACCCCCATTTGGCGAGAAGCTCGGCAGTGATGGTCGGAATCTCACCAGAGCTCGCAGCCGCGGCTCGCATAGCGTGTAGAAGAGCTTTGTCGTACATGTCCATAGCATCTGTTTCCGCCTTGACCTTGTTATCGGAGATCTCTTTAATCAATTCACCATTCAAAGCCGCCTTAGCTAAGTTCTCAGCCTCCAAGGCCTTGATTTTTTCTTCTGACCTTAGCTTCAAGGCAGAGATCTCGTCGTTCAGTTCTTTTTCCTTGTTCTCGCTGGCCTTGAGCGCATCAATCATTTTCAATTTTTTCGCTTGGGAAGTCACCAGATCTTTCTCCATATCAAGACATTTACTCTTCAACTTATTTTTCTCGCCAAAAGCCCGCTTGCGAGATTTCTCGAGCTTCTCCGATTCACGAATCAAACGTCTGCATTTGTTCCTTAACCCATGCAAAGTACTAGTGATCTGCAGAGAGTATTAGAAAAGAAAGGTTATTAGAAAGTAAAGAAAGTGTAAAGCATAGGTAAAGTAAGGAGCGACAATCCTTACCCACAAATTTGAAGTCCGGCAAAGTTTAGAGACAGGTCAGTATCTTGCTCCTCAATCTCAGCTATAGCTGCTTTGTCGCCAATGCGTTCAATGATACCCGTGCCAATTATGCTGTAAGTGGGGTCGCGGGAATGGAGATCAAAGCCCGTCAGGTTAGGAACAGAGGCAATTTCTACGCTTAAGTCATACAAGCCATCTTTGTCGGAAGGCATCTCAAAGCCTTCTTGGAGCCAGCTGGCGAGTTGTGCATCAGCTTCCGTGGAGGGTTCGTCAACTGTGATTACATCGGGGTCCTCAGAGGTGCGACCGCGCTTGTTGGGGCGGGAATCAGATGGTTTGGGGGAAACAGTAGGCGGGATAGGCTCAATGTCCTCAGTGGCGGCATCAGCCTCTTTCTCGAGACCCTCTCCCTCAGTCAAGTCCTCATCTCTGAGTACAAGGGCAGAAGATCGCATCGGAGTCTTGGCCCTACTGGTTTTCTTGGTATGACCAGCGGCTTTCTTGGCGGCAATAGCAGCCTTCTCACGAGCAATGGCCTCAGAGTCATCACCATGCAAGGAAATGGGAATTTCCAATTCAGCAGTCTGTAACAGATTAGCTTGGCGGGAATCAGCAAGTCGCTTACAGCGACCATCAGAGCCTGAGGCAGCAGCGCGCCTATCTGACACATCCATAAGCCTAAATTCTAAATCAAAAACGATAAACAGTTATTAGAAAGAAAGTAAAGAAAGACAGCAGGAAACGAAGATAAAGGCGAGAAACATACTTAATACGTCAAGCATAGCTTTACAGCAGCGACCTTCCATGTGAGCACCCCAACCCGGGACCTAACGCGTGTCCCGAGCTTGAGAAGCTCAAAGTAATAAAACCCATCTTATATTTTTAAAACTTTTATTTGCCTTTATAAGAAAACCAATTCTAAATTTTTTCCATAAACAAAATCAAATAAATATATCTCCACTTGGAGGAATTTAAATAAATACTCTAAGAACCATACTTAATTAATTACATTGAGAACTCTAATTAACATTGTTTAACAAAAGAGTTTTCCTTACAACTTATAAAAGAGTAATACTTAAATATGACTCCCGACAACCCACATATATACCTATCCTGACAAGTCCCAAAAGCAAGAGTCCAAACTCTTTTCCCGGCCTCACTGGTTCAGGTCACCTGTCTCAGCACAATCTGAAGCAGTAAAAGGGAAGGGGTGAGAATAAATCTCAATAAGCTATTATGAATGCAGCAAATGAGGGCAACACTTAGCTAATTCCTCAAACCTGACTGAATACTGATTCACTGTCATGTCCCCTTGTTCTAGTCCTAAGAATTCGATCTCCTTCTTGTCCCTTGTAACCATCGAAATGAAATAATCCTCGAACTGTTTGGTGAAATTATCCCAAGTCTGGGGCGTATGATCCCGCTCCCAATTCCCTTTCAAAATCTGCCACCACTGATCACCGGACCTTCAAGTTTGAAAACGGCATACCTAACTTTCTCTTCGTTGGGACTTTCTATAACCTCAAAAATCCTATTCATTTCGGCTAACCATTTTTCTGCCTTTAACGGATCCGGATCTCCGTTAAAGCTCGGTGGGTTCATCTTCACAAGTCTTTCCAATCCATCACTTTTACATTCCTCAGGTTGATTCGGAACTGATCCTCTAGTCTCAATATTATGTATAAACATCCTGAATAACTTCATCATCTCTTCATTCTGAATTTCACCTATACCCATATCTCCTTCAATTTCTAGAATTTTTCCCTGATCATCATTGCTTCCGGCCATTGGAACCAACTCCTGCATTAAACACTCGACGTTAATTACCACACATTCCCCCTTAGTTTAGACATCTACCCTTGACCTCTAAACTAAGTTTTCCGATATTCAACTGTGGAGCACCCCAACCTGACCTAACGCGTGTCCCGAGCTTGAGAAGCTCAAACTAAGAAAACCCATCTTATATTTTTAAAACTTTTATTTGCCTTTATAAGAAAACCAATTCTAAATTTTTCCATAAACAAAATCAAATAAATATATCTCCACTTGGAGGAATTTAAACAAATACTCTAAGAACCATACTTAATTAATTACATTGAGAACTCTAATTAACATTGTTTAACAAAAGAGTTTTCCTTACAACTTATAAAAGAGTAATACTTAAATATGACTCCCGACAACCCACATATATACCTATCCTGACAAGTCCCAAAAGCAAGAGTCCAAACTCTTTTCCCGGCCTCACTGGTTCAGGTCACCTGTCTCAGCACAATCTAAAGCAGTAAAGGGAAGGGGTGAGAATAAATCTCAATAAGCTATTATGAATGCAAAGAAGATGCCAAACAAGATGCAACACATATCATGGTAGCACATAACACATTATGAAAGCGGTAAACACCTTACGTTACCTCATTTTACCTTTCCCGTCCGAACAATAAGTCGTACAACGTGGGAGTAAAACTCCGCTCTTTGGTGAATTGCCCCGTACGCACATTCACCGCTTATAGGTCTCATACCCCAGCAGATCCATATAAGAAAATAGGATACTTATATGACCCTTATTCAGAGTATCATATAATATCATCGCTCTTGTAAAGCTTTTGGCTTCATACGAGCATTCCACCGGTACACCAAATTGCAGCGGCATGTAAGGCTTTTGGCTCAATACAGCTAGCATCCCCACTCTGTGGCCACAGAGGGGGCAGTCACGTGTATAATGAACCTTCAATCATTTATAGAACAAATCAATAATTGATTGAATTCCATTATACCCCTAATCATATATACTCGCTCAAGCACATGATAGATACTTGAAATAAATCCACAAAGCGGGATAAGAACATAACAACATGGTAATGTATACTCATGTGAAATCAATACTATAGTGCAACAATTCATGTAATACAAGATGTATACTACCATTAACGAATATACATTCAAGTAAGGTATCCATATAACCACATAATCCACATTTAGGGATACAATATAATCAACATGCCATATAATCCACAATCGGGATACAATACAAGCAACATGCCAAATAATCCACAAATGGGATACCATACAACCATATACCAAATAATCCACAATTTGGGATACAATATATTGATGTAACACACATATATTCCTAACCAACACAATAGTGTGATTATGGTCTCTACACTGTTCAACTAATCACCAAGGTAATGGGAGCAAGTAAGGCCACCCTAAACCATAAACCATTATTACGAAGTCATTACTCATCCTTGAATAATATTCATAAAGGCAAGACCTACTTCCAACAATTCCATTTTGATCAAATAAGACATCATGGCCTAGCCAAGGTATTCTACTTTAACTTAGGTTAAAAAGGATTAATTCATATTCATGGGGGACTATGTTCTACTCATTTATAAGGGTAGGTATTCAAGCCACGAGGTTATTGGTGAAAATCGCAAGAAGGGAAACCGAGGAAATTCAGTGACACGGGCGACCGCCCAAGTCACTACGGGCGACCGCCCAAGAGGGTCTAATAAGGGTTACACCTTCTCGGTGGGTTGGGCGGCCGCTCAAGGGCCATGGGCGACCGCCCAAGGGAGATTTCAAAGACTTCGAAATTTCTAACTCCTTTTCACATATTTTCTTTTCCCCATTTATAATCTTTCTTAAAAATACCCAAAAGGATTTTCTAACTTTACAAACCTCATTTTAAATCATTAAATCCCCAAATAACATAACCCTAAATCATTTACCCCTTGATTCTCCACCCATTTCACTACCACAATTCAAGTTTAACCTCCTTAATCTAACTTAATCCATTTTCTTGCACTATTGATCATCTTCCTTAAACACCCACATCATTCTATAACATAAACCCATTTCTTAACTACAAGAAGGTTTCCAAAGCATCTAATACCCTCATTCCTTCAACTTAAACCCCCATATCATAACTAAAATCAATTAAATCTTGAATATTCATTTTACTCAAATAACCATATTAAAAATACAATATACTTTTTCTTTTCATAAAATATTCATTAACACGTAAAATGTGCAATATTTAGAAAGAAGTCATAATAACTTACTTTAGGATTTTTGGATGAAAAGATGATCTTCTTAGCTTGATTGATTCCTCTAGTTGTCCCCACCTCAAAAGTACTCTTGGATTTGAAAATGGATGAGAAATGGACTTGCTAGAGATCTTGGAAGTGAGGCTTTCAATGGAGGTTTTCCATGGAAAATGGTAAGAGAGAAATGAGGAGAAGAATAATGGAGGAGGTTAGAGGAAGTATGGAAAGGGTAAGGGTAAAAGTGTAGGAGGTATGGGTTGCCTTGACTTGGGGAGGAGAAAGGAGAGGATTTTAGGGAGATGGTCCCCTCCACCCTAAAATGCAAGGCTTTCAACATTTTAATTAAACTCCACTTTTCCTTTATTTATTTTACCCATTTTAACCTCCTCTTACTATTTATCAAATTTCTATTTTTATTTTCTCCTAAAGTTCTTTATTTAATTTCTCTATCATTTTATTCTAATATAAGAAATAAAGTATATAAAAATGGACACATAATATTAACAATAATATTAAAAGCTCACAATATGATATTAAAATTAGGGCCTAGGGTTAGGGTCGTTACACTCACTCCCCCTTAAAGAAATTTCATCCCGAATTTTAAACCTGATTACCTTAATGATCAATAACAAAGGCTACTTCCCCAAGCATTTCAAATTACAACCTTCAAATAGTTTCCTTAATGTCATGATTCTTCTATACATTCTCACAACCCAAATATTCTAGAATTTAATCCCGAAATTGTAATTCTAATAACTCTTCAACGTTTTCCCCACATAGGTCAAATCCGCCTAAACATCATTAATTGAAGAACTCCATACGTACGAAGGATCATACAAATAAATTTTTCATATCACGTTTTATACAAGCCCTTCAATGCTAAACCAAAACTCGCTATTATACTCGGCTCTCCACTAAGATTAATAAAACCTTTCAAGTGGAAAAAGAAATCTATCACTCCACATACCATCTATTCTTCAAGAGTTTGGATAGTTTTCTCATTTTGAAACTATCCTCTAATCCTATTAAATTCGAATCACCGCCGAACTTCCCTTAAAGTCTCCACATTCTATGGGTCTAACTTGACTATTTGCAACAATATCTCACCTTACGACTCAAAGGATACACTTGACGACACCTAAGCCTTTCAGCTAATCGCATTCGAAGTCACAATAACTTTTCCGGATAATATAAAATGACGCAATTAAAATCTTTTAATAGTTCCACCCATCGCTTCGGCTTGTTAATCTCTTCCTTTCGAATAACTAATTTCTCCAAACTCATAGGGTCGGTCACAAATCCCAAAAGGAAACTTCAAAAAGATAAGATTCTTACTTAGATAACGCAACACAATTGTAGTCACTCTCAAGTGAGGAATAAGAAAATTTCACTTATCTAAGTTAAATTCCTCGAAGCATACGTTATCACTTTCCCATTTCGCATAATATCATAATCTAATCTTCCTTTAATACACACTTAAATTTTCACAAAGTCCTCACATCCCCTAGGTAATGTAAGGGCCGGATCTATAATCAATCTATTCTCCATCTCTATCAATATAATTCATCCTTATTACATCCCACACCATTCATACATCCATTAGAGTTAACTAAAGCAACGATTGTTCAATTTTCAAGAACTCCTTAAAAATTCCTCTGATAATACTTACCAACCCAAAGATCACGGACTCAATCCTTGTAAGATTCATGGTAACCTTCAAGCTTAAGACTATATAACCCAAAATATAAAATCCTTGCGAGCCAACTCATACTAGCTACAATTTGCATACAAGGACTCCTCACAAGGAATCATTAACCCAACTCTCAAATGATTTTCATGATCTTCCCGAAACTTTTATTAACAAAGAGACCACCAATCCTAACTACCATAAAGCCGTCAAACTAAGGATTAAAATTTTGATCATCATACTTAGAATCAACACATGAGATACCTTGATGGAAACACAATTACCATCTACTCACAACTAGCACGTAAAATTTCTGAAAAGACTTCTTATGCAAGTCTAACACATACTAAATATCCTTCACACTTTTAACCAAAACTTTCTGTCTTTAATGCTCATATAACAAGAGTACCACATAAAGGTTCATCTCGAATCAATTACCAATGGAAACAATTTAGGCTATGTAAAAGAAGACTCACTTCGTATGATAGTCTACCAATGCATAACAACTACTTAACCCTCCAGGTCAAGTATATCTCAAAATCATAAATTAATAATCATACCAAATCAACTGGCAATACATGCTCAGTCATAACCACATCACCATCGTGGTAAACCAAAGGAGATTCGAGGTATTCTCTCATAAGAGCAGAATCCTCTAACAATAAAACAAAATCTCAAGCAATGTATGCCACATAGAAGCAAAATGCTATGCCACACATAATGATATGAAACAAGATCTATAAAATATGACCCCTAACTTCTGAGACATGGAATATACCTCTAGTGACCTCTGGGGAATCTATCTCTCCTGGACCCGAAACACATACTCGACCTTGGACCTTCTCTTTTGGTTTCCTTTCCTTATCTCTTTTGGTACCACCTCTTTGTCGTCCACCCGGCTGACCACTGCTTGAAGCTCGTCCCCGCTGAAACTTTAGACAATTTCTCCTAAAGTGTCCCATTTCTCCACACTTAATGCACCTACCTTGCTTACTCCAACAATGATCTTCGGTATGTCCAATCTTCTTACAAAATTTACAAATCATCCCATACTGTTTGGATATTGACCTAGACGAAAAAGCTACAACAAGTTTCCCTCTCACACTTCCTGAAGTTAAAGTCCTTGGCTGTCCTCTAATGATTTTGGATCCTTGTCCTAGATACTTTGGCTTATTTCCACTCCCACCTTCCGATTTTCCACTATTTTCCTCAATGCTATTCTCGATCTTATAAGCTCTCTCTAAGACTGTCTGATAATTGGTGAAGCTATCAATCACTAATTTCTTCCTAAACTCAATCCTCAAACCTTTTATAAACCTATGAACTCTTCTCGCTTCATGCGGTACCAAATGAGGGCAACACTTAGCTAATTCCTCAAACCCGACCGAATGCCGATTCACCTGTCATGTCCCCTTGTTCTAGTCCTAAGAATTCGATCTCCTTCTTGTCCCTTGTAACCATCGAAATGAAGTAATCCTCAAATTGTTTGGTGAAATTATCCCAAGTCCGGGCGTATGATCCCGCCTCCCAATTCCCTTTCAAAATCCGCCACCACCGATCACCGGACCTTCAAGTTTGAAAACGACATACCCTAACTTTCTCTTCGTTGGGACTTTCTATAACCTCAAAAAAATCCTATTCATTTCGGCTAACCATTTTTCTGCCTTTAACGGATACGGATCTCCGTTAAAGCTCGGTGGGTTCATCTTCACAAGTCTTTCCAATCCATCACTTTTACATTCCTCAGGTTGATTCGGAACTGATCCTCTAGTCTCAATATTATGTATAAACATCCTGAATAACTTCATCATCTCTTCATTCTGAATTCCACCTATACCCATATCTCCTTCAATTTCTAGAATTTTTCCCTGATCATCATTGCTTTCGGCCATTGGAACCAACTCCTGCATTAAACACTCGACGTTAATTACCACACATTCCCCCTTAGTTTAGACATCTACCCTTGACCTCTAAACTAAGCTCTGATACCAACTGTGAGCACCCCAACCCGGGACCTAACGCGTGTCCCGAGCTTGAGAAGCTCAAAGTAAGAAAACCCATCTTATATTTTTAAAACTTTTATTTGCCTTTATAAGAAAACCAATTCTAAATTTTTTCCATAAACAAAATCAAATAAATATATCTCCACTTGGAGGAATTTAAACAAATACTCTAAGAACCATACTTAATTAATTACATTGAGAACTCTAATTAACATTGTTTAACAAAAGAGTTTTTCTTACAACTTATAAAAGAGTAATACTTAAATATGACTCCCGACAACCCACATATATACCTATCCTGACAAGTCCCAAAAGCAAGAGTCCAAACTCTTTTCCCGGCCTCACTGGTTCAGGTCACCTGTCTCAGCACAATCTAAAGCAGTAAAAGGGAAGGGGTGAGAATAAATCTCAATAAGCTATTATGAATGCAGCAAGATGCCAAACAAGATGCAACACATATCATGGTAGCACATAACACATTATGAAAGCGGTAAACACCTTACGTTACCTCATTTTACCTTTCCCGTCTGAACAATAAGTCGTACAACGTGGGAGTAAAACTCCGCTCTTTGGTGAATTGCCCTACGCACATTCACCGCTTATAGGTCTCATACCCCGAGATCCATATAAGAAAATAGGATACTTATATGACCCTTATTCGAGTATCATATAATATCATCGCTACCGTAAAGCTTTTGGCTTCATACGAGCATTCCACCGTACACCAAATTGCAAAATAGCGGCATGTAAGGCTTTTGGCTAATATGCGGCGGCTAGCACCCGACTCAGCCTCTGTGGCCGAGAGGGCGCAGTCACGCAGTATAATGAACCTTCAATCATTTATAGAACAAATCAATAATTGATTGAATTCCATTATACCCCTAATCATATATACTCGTTCGAAGCACATGATAGATACTTGAAATAAATCCACAAAGGGGATAAGAACATAACAACATGGTAATGTATACTCATGTGAAATCAATACTATAGTGCAACAGTTCATGTAATACACTATGCATACTACCATTAACGAATATACATTCAAGTAAGTTATCCATATAACCACATAATCCACACCGGGATACAATATAATCAACATGTCATATAATCCACAACTGGGATACAATACAAGCAACATGCCAAATAATCCACAAATGGGATACCATACAACCATATACCAAATAATCCACAATTGGGATACAATATATTGATGTAACACATATATATTCCTAACCAACACAATAGTGTGATTATGGTCTCTACACTGTTCAACTAATCACCAAGGTATGGGAGCAAGTAAGGCCACCCTAAACCATAAACCATTATTACGAAGTCATTACTCATCCTTGAATAATATTCATAACAGTGCAAGACCTACTTCCAACAATTCCATTTTGATCAAATAAGACATCATGGCCTAGCCAAGGTATTCTACTTTAACTTAGGTTAAAAAGGATTAATTCATATCCGGGTTGGACTAGGTTCTACTAATTTATAAGGGTTGGGATTCAAGCCACGAGGTTATTGGTGAAAATCAGCAAGAAGAGAAACTGAGGAAATTCTGGTGACATGGGCGACCGCCCAAGTGTTGGTGTAATGCCCTAGGCTTTAGTTATGTTTAACTGAAAACCGTTATGTATCATCTTTATCGTTTATGTTTATTATTTGATTATTATATAGTTTGCATATTTATTGTAATAATCTCCGTCCCTGATTATTAAGAGAATAATTAGTATAATTGTCAATGGATAATCATATGATGATTATATGCATAGAGATGCACATTGAAATTATGGGTACTTGTTAGAGAACAAGTGACTGGACTTGACCCGTATGAGATTTATGTCATGGTCAAATGTCATAATTAAATCTCATATGGTCACTTCATTTAGTCCCTAGACCTGAGATTATCATGACCTTACATATGATGAAAGTTATGTTTGATTTTAGTCAAACGGTATCTTAACACGATATCTATAAAGGCTATCTTTGGCATGATCAGATTCATGATGGGAAGGATGATAAGTCGAGATGGAATTTGTCCCTCGAAAGAGAGATGTTTTGCTTGGGCCCCTCGATGAGTGATAATGATGAAAGCGTGTGGTCACACCCCAATATGATTGGACTATCATTATACTCAAGATCGAGAAAGCATTGAACAAATACAAGTTGATGTGGACCATGACTTGTGTTCAATATAACATCATGAGACAAAGGGAAAAATGGAAGTGTACCATTGGAAACGTGAACTCTTACGTTGTGTTATTTGGGTAGACATAATGGCTTGCTAGAGTCCGCTTATGTCTTATGAGGGTCGATATGATCGGACTCATTGCCAACATAATACAATCCTATTGGGTCACACACAAATAGAATGAGTTGGTTGTACAAAAGGAAGAATGATTGAAAGTTCTGTAAACTGGCTAATTATGTCACGCGACATAACTAGCCACTGGCTAGTTATGTCACGCGACATAACTAGCCACTCGCACGCGTTTGACGGCTCGGTCTCCTAATTCGATTAGGAAACATATTCATACTAAAGTAGTATAAATATGAGAGGTGCATTAACCCTAATGGATCGCCGAAATTTTCAAGGGAAAATCATAACAAAATACTCTCAATATTCTTCCATAAGTTTTAGGAATCTAGCAATTCCCAACCCGAGAATTGTTCTCGACATTCATATTTGTGTGGATTACCAAAAGAGGGTCTTAGTTTTGTTCAAACAAATCAAAGACCTAGTGTTCAAATCTGAAGATCCAAAGGAGTTGAAGATTCGAAGATTTGAAGATCAAAAGTTTGTGATTACGAATCACATAATTATCCGTTCGATAGCTCAAGACCGGAAAGCAATTTAGGTTGGTAAATTCTATCTCATAGCAATTCAATTTAATCGTATAGAACGGATCTTAGGGCTTGGGTTTTGTGTTAATTTTATGCTTAATTCAGCGCGTGGACCCATAAAACCCAATAGTGGTATCGAGCCCCGTTCGTATGGTTAAGTTTGAATTAACATGCTAGAACGATTATATAAATTGTTTATATGTTCGTTGCATGTTTTTGTATGCGGTAGAATTTTGATTGTTTATGTGAAACAATGTGAAAATCGTTTTCGAATTATGTTGAATTAAATCTGTAAAAGGGTTGTTTTATATGATTTAATTGCATGTAATCTGAATTGATTGAAATCTGAAAATCCTGCGAACTGGCTATCTATGTCGTGCGACATAGTAGGCCACAGAGGAAATACGGTAATACGGCCGGTTATGTCACGCGACATAACTAGCCACCGGCTAGTTATGTCACGCGACATAATAAGCCGAATCTGGCGAAATTAGTTTGTTTAATTTTACGCTATTCCGTGATTGTGTTTACAATCGAGATGTTTTATGTCTTAATCTGGATGCTATAAATTTGGAAATAAAATTTATAGGGCTATGCTAGATTAATTCATTGTTTATGATGCATGCTTAATTAATTTAAATGTGTTTTTATTAATTGTTGCGATGCATGAATTATTTGTTCTTAAGTGTTAAGAATTTTATTAGATGTTTAGTTGAAACATTGAATTGTGATTTCCTAAAATGTTTAGTTGAAACATTGCATTATAGTTTCCTAATATGTTTAGATTTAGACATTGTAAATTTTGGATTTTATGATTGTTTATGGAAACAAGTCATAATTACGCGAAATTTTAAAAGGAAACTAATTGTTTATAAAAGGTAGTGATTATGTTGCCAAATCAGAGTTGATTTCTAATTGTGCATGACTAGGAGAGTTCTGTCTAAGGAAGAGTTGGTACTTAAGTAGTCCTTGTGGCTCACCTATCTTCCTGGGAACTTACCTGGTGCATGATTATGACTATCTTTGCTGATATGCTTATAATCTACCTTAAAGAACCTTCATTTAACTTTTAAGTTCTTTATGCCAATCCATGATTTAAACACTTGAGACCACTTGGATAGTTTTGGGTGGGCTTGCCATAGCAAGGTGCTTTGATTCTATTCCGTTTGCGAGCAAGATGAGGAAATGGTGGTTCCTATACGTTTAAAGTGGATGAACTTAATTGGGTTATCGAAATGGTTTTGGACCCAAGTGTGATGATGTGTCGCCATTTCTCGCGGGAAGGGAATTCGATTCCTTTCGTAGTTTCTTTGAAAAAAACCAAATAAAACCCGGAAAAAAAAGAAGGAACGGAGTCGCCACGCCATTTTTGTTTTAAGGGCCAAAACTTTGAAAAAAAGCCCGAGATCAGAAATTTGGGTTCGGAGGTCATGTTACGCGTCAGGAAGGACGTTAGTGTGCACTGAAGCGCGCCTCGTAAACGAGTCTTCCAAGCTGAAAATCATTTGTGTGTGTGTGTGTGTGTGTGTTTTGGCCAAAATAAGTTGAAACTCAGAAAAGTAAAAATTGGGATATCTTTTTAAGACTTTTAAACGAATTCTCGACCCCATGATTTTTTGGAAGATTTTGGATTGAGATTTGGTACTCAAAAGACCTTTTGAAGTTGAGAGCCATTTCTGCCAGAATGAAAAAGGCAGTGGACCTTTGATTTTGAAATAGATTCAAGGGTCTTAAAACTTCATAATCTGGATAAACTCAGAGAATGAAAGTTGTTCCAGACACCTTAAATAAGATTTGTGCGAAGGAATTTTCCATTTTGGAGAAGATTTGAGGGGTCAAAACCTTCTGGAAACCTCAGATATGAGATCTGGATTCCCAGAAGGTGATGAACTAGCCTCTGAAAGAAAATTTGAAAAGAGGAGTTTTACTCACCCAAAAAATAAAGTAAAAATATGTATGGAAAGATCTGGATGTTGGCTACAAAAAGTGTTTTGTAGTCAATACCAAATTCCACATTTATCTGTGTCCAAAAGATTAGACCATGGACTGAGGTCTGAGAAAATTGCTACTGGACAGCAACTTCTCAAGAAAGAAAATATGATTTTAAGGGGGGTTTTGCATCCATGCTTGTCCCCATTTCCCTAGGTTTTGGTTAGTGATCACTTGACATTTTAGTGGTGAATCGACTATACCAAACCATCCTTGGGGTACATTAGGACTAAGCATTTCATTTGCTTGGGAAGGGGATTTTTATCCTTTGAAAATGAGATTTGATGCTTGAAAATGGTTTTTAGGGTTTTAAAAATGAGTTTTCTTTGCAAGAAAGTAAGAGAACTTGAAAATAATTTTGATCTTTGTAGAAGATCATCCATGGAGATGGTCTTCCATGGTGATCTTCTTAGATCTAAAGCAAGAAGATGAAAGAACTACATTTTGTAGTTTGCAAATGCATGCATGGTTGGAGTTTAGGGTAAGGAGAAGGAGGGTTTACCAATCTTCCTTGTGTTCTTGAGATCTTGGCTTGAGTGTATGAGTGTTTAAGGCTTAAATATGAGAGTGAGTGGATGAGTGTGAGTTGGGAAAGATTGGAGAGAAAATGGTGACAATTCTTGAAGAATTCTCACTGTTTTCTCTCTATATTTCGCCAGAGGTTCGGTGCAATTGGTGTTGTTGCTTCTTATTTTTGTGACTGGAGGGCTCAATTTATAGCCCTCTGAATTTGACAGACTCATCCGCGCGGATAGGGTTGCTTGGCGTGCACTGTTCATTAAATGCAGCTCCAGCTTTGGACAGGAAGAATATTTCTTTTGAAAATTCAAATTAACAGCCAGTTTATTGTTTCCAGCCATTTCTATTTGTGGTTTTATTCCTTTTGTTTTACTTTTTGAGATTCTTTTTGAGGTTTAACCTTAAATAACAATGCCCATTTTACCCTCACTTTGTTAGAAATGTTAGGATTGTTAGGAATTGTTAGAAATGTTATAACTTTCGTTAATTTTCTAACGAAAATTCTAACAAGCTCAAATTGGAGCACTTACACCAAGGCATAAGATGAGATTAAAATATGCTTAGACATATGATGTCTTAAATAAATCTCATAAGAGTCATATACGATATGATTGATGTTTTCTACCTAATTAGTTTAATCTTGAGCGGTGCGCCATAGCGTACTTGAGATTAAATTAAAGTTGGATCTTAGCCCTAAGAGTCATATACGATATGATTGATGTTTTCTACCTAATTAGTTTAATCTTGAGCGGTGCGCCATAGCGTACTTGAGATTAAATTAAAGTTGGATCTTAGCCCATTAAATGCATATTATGCTTATTAGCATTAGAAGGTGTATGATTTAGTGGGAGTATTTGTAAAATACATTATTTGCTCTTAAATGATAAATGTGTTGATATTGATATGTGTTCATATAATTTGTATATTTTGTTGTAGAAGTAGCATTACATAATGATAATTGCGATTCGTCCTTATGAAGGACAAAGTTCGAAAGGAACGATACATTTAATTCTGATTGGATCAAAAAGCCTAAAGAATGGTTCTTAGGTAAATGTGTTCGTTCTTAACGAATCCGTTCCTACTGAACCCATTGCAAATGTTGCAAAGGGCAAATAAGGAAGCAACATTAGAAACATATTGATGATTCTGACAATATTGCTTGCCTTGTAATTGCCATCATGTTTAAAGGCTCTTGTGAAGAACCTTGAGTACATGATAACTATTCTTCTGTTCTAGCATAACGCAAAAGGGGAAATGTTCCAAGTGCAAGCTAGCAAAAGATATATGTTGTGGTAAAGGCTCTTAATTCATGAGATGAAAGAAGGAGCAATCCGCAAATTGTGTTAATGGTTGACACAAGAAAAGGGTTCATAAAGGAAGGAAAAGAAGGTAAAGCAAAGGTTGCTAAACCTAAGGCAAAAGTTGCAAAGCCAAAGAGGCTAAACCCAAAGTGTCTCGAAAGGATACAGTTTGCTACCAATGCAATAAGATTGGTCATTGAAAGCAAAGTTGCAAGGCTTATTAGGAAGGCCTAAAAGGTGAAGAAGGGCAATATGATTGCTACTACTTCAAGTATCTATATGATAGATATTTTCTTTTCGACTTCTTGTTCTTGGGTATATGATACCGGATTGGATCCCACATTTGTTTAAATGTGCAAAGAACAAAGAATAGAAAGCTACTCAGAGAAGGTAAATTAAACCTATGCATAAGAATGGAGCAAGGGTTGCTACATTAGCCATAGGGACTTATGAAGTCACTTTACCTTGTGAAGTAGTACTTGTTTTGAACAAGTATGACTACGTTCCGAATTTGAGTAGGAGTATTATTTCTGTTTCTTAAATGGATGATGAAGGATATAATTTTCTTATTTTCAATAAGAAGTTTTATATTTATTTAATGATATGCCTTATTGTATTGCTTATGTCATTGAATGGTCTTCATATCCTTGATGTTAAGAAACAAAATAATATTGAAGATATCTAAAATATAAATGGGAATTCTGAACCGAACAATATGAACAACGCGTTCATATGGCATTGCCGGCTTGGTCAGATAAATAAGAAACATATATCTAAACTCCATTAACATGGACTTTTAGACTCATATGACCATAAATCATTTGAGGAATGTGGATCTTATTTATTGGGATTATCGACCAGACCACCCTACACTAAGAGTAGTGGGAGGGCTAGTGACTTATTGGTCATTATACACGAGATGTATGTGGACTGTTAAGTAGCATTGCTAGGGAAAGACTTCGGTATTTCATCACATTTCACTAAAGACTTATCTAGATATGACTATGTCTATCTGATGAAGTCCGAAGGTGAATCGTTTGAGATGTTTTGAACATTTCAAAGATGAAGTACAAAACAACTTGGTAAAACTGTTAAGTACTTCGATTAGATCGAGGTGATGAATATTTGAGCCAAGAATTTGACAATCATCTCAAAACTATGAAATCGTTTCAAAGTTGACTCCACCCAGAACACCACATTGTATGGTGTGTCTGAAAGGAGGAATTGAACCTTGTTTGACATGGTTCATTCGATGATGTGTCAAGTTGACTTTCCTAATTCCTTTGAGGATATGCATTAGAAATGATGGATTACACTGAATCGAGTCCCTACTAAATCGGTTCCTATGGCCCCACATGAGATGTGGCATGGAAGAAAACTTAGTTTGTCTTTCATGAAGATTTGGGGTTGCGAATCTTATGTAAAGAGACTTGTCTCTTATAAGTTAGCACCAAATTTGACAAAGTTATTTTTGGAAATTAATATTACAACCGCAAAGAGAACAAAACGTTTGTTGCTCTACACGATTTGTTTCTTGAGAAATAGTTTCTCAATAAAGAATCTAGTGGGAGTAAAATTAATATTGAAGAGAGTTCAAGAACCCGAAAATAATATGGAACCAAGAGTAGAGACAGAACCAAGTTCACAAAGGAGTTGTGAAACCGGTTCAAGATGTACAAGTCCATCGTAGATTGGATAGGTTACGATCCGAACTCAAGAAATAGTGATTTCTCGTTGCGGAAAGTGATGAAGTGGAAGTCATTAAGAATGACGATCCTACTTGCTATCAAGAAGCGATGTCCTCTCCTAATTTGGATAAATGGTTAGGAACCATGGAATCCAAATTACAATCCATGTTTAACAATCAAGTTTGGAACTTGATTGGGTTACCTAAAAGTGTAAAAACTAAAGGGTGCAAGTAGGTCTTCAAAGACCGACATGGATGTGAAGGTGTATACTTTCATGACTAAGGATTGTAACAAAGGGATTTAGGCAAATTCATAGTATTGACTATGTTGAAACCTTTTTCGCCGATTACAATGTCGAAGTACATTAGATTTTCAATTGCCATTATCACATATTGTGACTATGTGATATGACAAATGGATGTCAAACGACTTTCTTTAAATGGAAAGATTATTAAGGATGTGTATAGTACACAACCCGAATAGTTTGACGATCCAAGAAACTCTAATAGAGTATGCATGTTGCAAAGATCCATGAGATGGGTTGAAGCAAGCTTAAAGGAATTGGAATCTTCGTTTTGATGAATTGGTCAAAGAGTTTGACTTTATCAAGTACGAAGATGAACCTTGTGTATGCATGAAATTCAGTGGGAGCATGGTATTATTTCTATTGTTTATTACAATGATATCTTACTCATTGGAAAAACAAGTTCCGACACTTAAGACTGTTAAGTCTTGGTCAAGGAAAGGTTTCTCAATGAAAGATATGGGTAAAGCCGCTTACATCCTTGGCATCAAGATCTATAAAGATGGATCTAGAAGGATAAATTGGTTTGAGTCAAAGTGTTCACATTGACAAGATTTTTAGAAGAGTCTAAGAAGAGTAGCTTGTCAATGGGTCATGGTATTTCTCTTAGCAATATTCATTGTCTTATGACAACTGATGAGCAAAAGGGAATGAATGAAGTTCCATATGCTGCGGCACTTGGATCTGTCATGTATGCCATGATTTGTACTAGACTCGACGTCTCGTATGCTATAAGCATGATGAGTCGATATCAATCTGATCCTGTTGAGAACCAATGGATGGCAGTCAAGATGATCCTAAGTACTTAAGAAGAACTAAGGATACGTTCTTGGGATTTGAAAGATTGGAAGTTAATCTTGTTGTAAGGGTTACAAAGATGCTAGCTTCCAAACTGACAAAGTTATTTTAAAATCGCAATTAGGATTTGTGTTTGTGCTTATTAGAGGTGCAATTTTGATTGGAAGAGTTCCAAGCAGAAATTGTAGCCGATTCTACTACTAAGGCCATATTTTAGCAACATATGATGTAGCTGAAAGAGGCAGTTTGGATCAAAAGTTCATTTAGTGTTTTGAAAACACTTCAAGTGTTTTTCCAAGTATCACTAATCCATGGAACTTTGTTGTGATAATTATGGTGTCATTTGTGCAAACAATGGAACCAAAATCACAACGGTGATCCAAACACTCACTTAGACGTTCTTCGAGGAATTCATAAAGAATGAGAAGACGTTAAGATATACAAAATATCAACCGATGATGACATAAGGGATTCACTTACAAAGACCCTCGCATAGGCAGAAGCATGATGGGCATGTTAGATCCATGAGTATTTGATACATAAATGGAGCCTAGTGCAAGTGGGAGACTGTTGGTGTAATGTCCTGGGCTTTAGTTATATTTAACTGAAAACCGTTATGTATCATCTTTATCGTTTATGTTTATTATTTGATTATTATATAGTTTGCATATTTATTGTAATAATCTCCGTCCCTGATTATTAAGAGAATAATTAGTATAATTGTCAATGGATAATCATATGATGATTATATGCATAGAGATGCACATTGAAATTATGGGTACTTGTTAGAGAACAAGTGACTGGACTTGACCCGTATGAGATTTATGTCATGGTCAAATGTCATAATTAAATCTCATATGGTCACTTCATTTAGTCCCTAGACCTGAGATTATCATGACATTACATATGATGAAAGTTATGTTTGATTTTAGTCAAACGGTATCTTAACACGATATCTATAAAGGCTATCTTTGGCATGATCAGATTCATGATGGGAAGGATGATAAGTCGAGATGGAATTTGTCCCTCGAAAGAGAGATGTTTTTCTTGGGCCCCTCGATGAGTGATAATGATGAAAGCGTGTGGCCACACCCCAATATGATTGGACTATCATTATACTCAAGATCGAGAAAGCATTGAACAAATACAAGTTGACGTGGACCATGACTTGTGTTCAATATAACATCGTGAGACAAAGGGAAAAATGGAAGTGTACCATTGGAAACGTGAACTCTTACGTTATGTTATTTGGGTAGACATAATGGCTTGCTAGAGTCCGCTTATGTCTTATGAGGGTCGATATGATCGGACTCATTGCCAACATAATACAATCCTATTGGGTCACACACAAATAGAATGAGTTGGTTGAAAAAAAGGAAGAATGATTGAAAGTTCTGTAAACTGGCTAATTATGTCACGCGACATAACTAGCCACTGGCTAGTTATGTCACGCGACATAACTAGCCACCAGACGCGTTTTTGACCACTGGTCTCCTAATTCGATTAGGAAACATATTCATACTAAAGTAGTATAAATATGAGAGGTCTGTTAACCCTAATGGACTGGCCGAAATTTTCAAGGGAAAATCATAACAAAATACTCTCAATATTCTTCTATAAGTTTTAGGAATCTAGCAATTCCCAACCCGAGAATTGTTCTCGACATTCATATTTGTGTGGATTACCAAAAGAGGGTCTTAGTTTTGTTCAAACAAATCAAAGACCTAGTGTTCAAATCTGAAGATCCAAAGGAGTTGAAGATTCGAAGATTTGAAGATCAAAAGTTTGTGATTACGAATCACATAATTATCCGTTCGATAGCTCAAGACCGGAAAGCAATTTAGGTTGGTAAATTCTATCTCATAGCAATTCAATTTAATCGTATAGAACGGATCTTAGGGCTTGGGTTTTGTGTTAATTTTATGCTTAATTCCGCTGCGCATGGACCCATAAAACCCAACACCAAGTCACTATGGGCGACCGCCCAAGAGGGTCTAATAAGGGTTACACCTTCTGGTGGGTTGGGCGGCCGCTCAAGGGCCTATGGGCGACCGCCCAAGGGAGATTTCAGCACTTCGAAATTTCTAACTCCTTTTCACATATTTTCTTTTCCCCATTTATAATCTTTCTTAAAAATACCCAAAAGGATTTTTTAACTTTACAAACCTCATTTTAAATCATTAAATCCCCAAATAACATAACCCTAAATCATTTACCCCTTGATTCTCCACCCATTTCACTACCACAATTCAAGTTTAACCTCCTTAATCTAACTTAATCCATTTTCTTGCACTATTGATCATCTTCCTTAAACACCCACATCATTCTATAACATAAACCCATTTCTTAACTACAAGAAGGTTTCCAAAGCATCTAATACCCTCATTCCTTCAACTTAAACCCCCATATCATAACTAAAATCAATTAAGTCTTGAATAATCATTTTGCTCAAATAACCATATTAAAAATACAATATACTTTTTCTTTTCATAAAACATTCATTAACACATAAAATGTGCAATATTTAGAAAGAAGTCATAATAACTTACTTTAGGATTTTGGATGAAAAGATGATCTTCTTAGCTTGATTGATTCCTCTAGTTGTCCCCACCTCAAAAGTACTCTTGGATTTGAAAATGGATGAGAAATGGACTTGCTAGAGATCTTGGAAGTGAGGCTTTCAATGGAGGTTTTCCATGGAAAATGGCAAGAGAGAAATGAGGAGAAGAATAATGGAGGAGGTTAGAGGAAGTATGGAAAGGGTAAGGGTAAAAGTGTAGGAGGTATGGGTTGCCTTGACTTGGGGAGGAGAAAGGAGAGGATTTTAGGGAGATGGTCCCCTCCACCCTAAAATGCAAGGCTTTCAACATTTTAATTAAACTCCACTTTTCCTTTATTTATTTTACCCATTTTAACCTCCTCTTACTATTTATCAAATTCCTATTTTTATTTTCTCCTAAAGTTCTTTATTTAATTTCTCTATCATTTTATTCTAATATAAGAAATAAAGTATATAAAAATGGGCACATAATATTAACAATAATATTAAAAGCTCACAATATGATATTAAAATTAGGGCCTAGAATTAGGGTCGTTACATTCCAACTGGAAAGGTCCACGCTCAGAAGCAAAACAATCCCCAGAATGGAGGTCCCAGCCAGGATAGGGAGCGATATGAACAATGGAAAGGCGAGGTTCATTGTCGGAGCAGGTAAAATTGGGAAGGCCAACTTGTCGAAGCAATGAGGGGCGGGATAGAATATCTCACCATGAGAATAATACCAGGCCCGTGTCGGTGGCATCGGCGAGAACTTTAAGAATCCTATCTTTCAACCTGCTGTCGCCAGAAACTATGGCCTTTCGGGTCTCAATTTTTGGAACGATGTCCCCAAGGTCGCTTGAATGGGTCCAGCCCATGCGCGATGTAACAAAAAGGAGATTGGATTGCCAGTTGTGAACTTTTCAGGGTAAGGGAGTCAGAATTTTGGGTTTTCTATACTTAATGGAGAGGCGATTTTCGATAACGCCATCTCGCTGCGACACAGCTGTATAGCCTTCAAATAAGTGAACAAGTAGGGGAACAGTGGGCTCCTCTCTTAAGGCCCTACAGATTACTAAGTAGCTAGTAAGGATCCTAATTGCATTAGGGTGGAGATCAACAACGGCGGCATGAGCTTTTTGCATGAAGACACTAATAAAAGGATTAATGGGAATCCTTAGGCCCGCATAACTGGGAAGGATAGACAATAATGCCATCAGTTTTATGCCGCATAGAGGCAAGAGATAGGTCGCCTGTATAAGGCTCTATGTGGTACATGTCGTGGTTGATACCGTATTTTACATGGAACGATGTTTGGAAATCCTTTGAAGAAGAGCTGCTGGTCTCAGCGACATCAGTATTAGATATACCCTGCGAGAGTTGATGTCGCGACGACGTTTCTGCGGCTAAAGTATCTGAAATGTCGTGATTTGACGTAGAATTGGAGGAAGACATGTTGCTCCTATCACTGGAGCTGGATAGCACCTGTTTAGAAGTGACGACTATGTAAATTGGGGGCTGCGAGATAGTTAGTGTCAGAAAATTCAGTGTCAAAGAAAGGGCGGTAGAAGTCGCAGATATGAGTACAAAGTTCATTAGTCGTGAAAAAAGTTTTCATAGGAACTGATTTGTGCTAGAAGGGGGGACCCCTAATTTCTAAGGCATTTAGTATGGCGACATCCACTCCATGTCGCATAAGCATGAAGTTGAGATCCTCTCGCGAGATTCGAGCCCAAACCCCCATATCCATTCTGTAAAACCCCCAGTTCTCTTATTTTGGCCAAACCTAACAGTCTTAGAGCAGGACTTGGTCCTAGCCATAACATGCGAGATATGAAGAACGAGAATTAAAGCGAGAATTCAAAGGATTTTGAAATAGTACCTGGGAATTTGCAGAAAAGGGTAAAAGCTTGAAGATCGGCCGAAGAATGGTCGAAAAGCCTCGAAAACTGTTGAGTTCCTCCGAAAATGCTCCAAGTTAGCTGGAAAGTGAAGCACAACGCTGGTGGAACAAAGGGGAGCATGTACGAAGGAAAAAGAACGTTGAAAATGGACGGAATAAGTGAAAATGTAATGGCCGGAAAGTGAGTCGCCGGTGGTCTCTCTAGATTAGGAGAATAATGAGCAATGGAGTAGGAAGCGAAACTGATAGAGGGATTTTTGGTTTCCAAGCCAAGGAAGGTTAAAGGGTTTGGGGGAGTTTCCAAGGCATATTTAAGAGAAAGATCGAATTTTGAAACTCCCCCCACCCATTATTGCTGAAGGTAATTTAATAAAATGACACGAATTCCTAGGGGGCGTACGACGCTGCCTAACCGCCCTATCCGATCAACCCTGGGGTGACACGTGTGAGCGTGGGTGTCATTTGAGGCCTATTTCTTGCCAAAAGGGCGTGAAATGGCGAAAACCATAAGCGACCGTGAAAGTTCTCGCCTAGACCATGAATAGTCCAGGTCTTTAACAGGGGGACTCGATACGATTATAGAAAATGGTTTGGGCCCAATCAATAAGGTTAGGCCCAATAACGAAGAATGGGCCTGGCCTCGCTTAGTCCAGTTATGTGAATGGGTTCATAATGTTGATGCGGCATTGGCGGTTGAGGCGGCATAGGGCGACCATGCGACAAAGGTAAGATGGTGCGTAGTAGTACGGCTGAGTAAGAAATAATGCTACGCGAGAAACGTGGTGTTGTCGACAATTCGTAATGATGAGACATAGGGAGGGGAACCCGCCCTCTGTGAGGTGCATGGTTGAGGGCGACCGATAGAATGTCGCTTTTCCCTTTGGTTGTCGCCTGGGCGACATGTATAGTTGGGCGCCTGCCTGGGCCATTCCGGGCTGCCTCTTGTGTTCTACCCTAACCGCCTGTACTAAATAGTTGATGTGACAAGGTGAATAGTATTTTTCCACTAACTTTGGAGTTGGTTGAGGACCCATGGTGGATGATTGACAAGTGTCCTCCCCCATGTGCAAGGCACATGGGGGCTTGGGAGTATAAATGAAGGAATAGTGTCATTTGCATGGGTAGGTTCTCTCTCTCTACTCTCTAAGCTTTCTCTCTCTAGCCTCCATTGTTATTATCAGCTTTGTGAACTAGTAACCTTACTCTCACGCCGGAGGGGTTTCGCCGGAGCCACCCCCGGCCTAGTTTACGAGTTTGCATGTGTGTAGGTGACCTAGCAAACAAGGAATCAGCCGGAGTACCCTGGCTCATACCCTGGCTCAGTTCCTGTGCAACCATAAAATTTGGACGGCAGCATCAAATCTTGTACTCCAAAACAAATACTCTCTCCGTCCCTCCCGAAAGGGCAAAGTTTGTGCCTTGCACGAAAATTAAGAAAAGTGATGTAGGAAAGAGAAAAAGTGTATAGTGGAATAAATGTTGTGAGTGAGGTGATGTAGGAAAGAGAAAGTGGGGTAGGGAATAGTTATTGGATATTTATTGTGAGAGTATGACAAGTGGATCACACAAATAAAGAAGTAATAAAAAACTTTCCATTTTTGGGTTGTGCCCTTTCAAATGGGACGCCCAAAAAGGAAATTTGTGCCCTTTCGAGCGGGACGGAGGGGGTATACAATAAATCAAGCGAATTCCCTATTCATTTTTGATCCATGTCTCCTCCACCAAAACCCATCGACCGTAACAGCATATTAACTAGCAGTTTAATTTGATGTAATCTTAGTGTAATAGAGATCAATAATTATATGTGTTCCATGGATATAGTTTCTAATGTACTAGAGATCAATAATTATAGGTGTTTCAAGGGTTTATTGTCTCTCTGTTTCTCTAGATTTAGGGTTTGCAAATTTGTCAATTCTTGTGATCAAGAATTCGTAAATTAGATTAGATATTGTATTTGGTGATTGTCAGTTGATAATAATATTATTACCTTCTTCCCGTTGACGTAGCCAAATTGATGAATCACGTATATCATTGTGTTGTTTGATTGCTTGTTTTATATTTTCTAAATATACTCTGTTCTAACAAAAGTCTAACATCTTAAGCTGAGTTCTTGTAACGAGTCTTTTTTAGTATATTCAAAAAAATGACTTATCTTTGTCCCCAGAAAACGCTGAATTTGTTATTCTTGACCTTTCAAGCCACAAATCAAGACTTTTTCCAATCACCGTGTAAAATTCATTACATCCTACACCCTTTCCACCTAATAAATAACATTTATGATTATCTTATGTCTATATAATAATCCAATATTGTACTTCAAAAACTATACAATAAGTCAAGCAAATTCCCTATTCAATCTTTGATCCATGTCTTCTCCACCAAAACCCATCGACCGCAGCAGCATCTTTGCCGAGTCACACCGTATAGTTGGCACCAACTATGGCCACTTCCTTATCCTCTCCGTCTTCTTCATCTTCCCCCTCTCCATCTCCCTCAACTCCCTCCTCTCCTTCCTCCATTTCAAATCATCCGTTCTATCCTACTACACAAACTCTACATATTCCATAGCCGTATCTCTCCTCTACGCCCTCCTCCTCCTCTCCCTCTACGTTGCAGGTGTAGCCACAATCACCTACAGCACACAACAGGGTCTTTACGGTAAACCGCCCAATCTCCCCTCCACCATCAATTCTCTTTCCAAATCATTCTTTCCCCTCGCTTCCACCACACTCACTTCGGTTGCATGCCTTCTCTCTGCCTCTATTGCTTTCCTTCTTTTCGTTGGCTCCCTTCTGAACTCACTCCAAACCCTTGGGCTCCAGATAAACTATAGCTTAAAATTCCCTGTTATGACCTTTGTTTTCATCACGGGATTTTTCACAATTTTCTTCCACGTGCACTTGATACTTGCTGCCATTATTTCCGTGATTGAATCAAAATGGGGGTTTGAGCCTTTACGGCGGAGCTTCATTTTAGTCCAGGGAATGAAACGATCTTCTATATCAATACTTATGCTAAACGGGATTTCAATTTGGGTAATAGCTTTTGGTCTTTCCACACAAATTTTCACCACTGATGGTCCATGGAGTTATTTGCAAGTCTTACAAATTTTTTATATTTCTTTGTTTTGGACTATACTTATGACCCCATTAGTGGCATCATACCCAGTTCTATATCTGAACTGCAAGGATTTGCACAAGGAATCGGGGTTTGATATTGCAACGGATATATCTAAGGAGTGTGTCAGCTTGGCCATTGATGATATGAAGCTTGTCAGTGAATCAAACGTTAAACATTCTGTTCGCTGTGCTCTGGTAATGGTGGTCATTATTACAGTAGTTTTGGTTGCAAGATCTGGAATTGTGTGATTATAAGTACAAAATTTAGATGTTCATTGAAGAAATCATGTGATTTTTTTATATGAGTATTATGTGATAGTATTGAGCTTGTTTGGAAATGTATATGATGAAGTTTCGAAGGTTGTTCTGTAATTTGTTATGTGCCATTAGTTGAATTTGCGCGTAAACTAATTTTATTAGTTAATTTTGGTGAATGTATTTCAAGCACAGTTTTTGGACAATCATCCAACCATTTCATTTTTTTTTTAATTAAGTTTCAGCATAAACTATTTACAGAACAATTAACAACCAACATTACTTAAAAACATCATTTAAGAACAAAAAAAAAGTATAAACCTAGTTACAATAGTACCTTTTAGCCACATTCCGTCGATAGATATTGAAGGATCCCCCCATCTAGTGGTTTGCAGTAAAACCATCTTGAGCCCTTCCTCTTTATGTGGCCTTTCTCCTTGCTTTCAAAATTTCCAGTTTGAGTAGGCCTCTAAATCACTGGTGGGTATTTGGAAAAATGAAATTAGAGTACAATTGAAACAGGGTAATCAGAATTTAATGATAAAATTGAATTAGTCATGCAGCTTATGCTATCCTACAGCAGATTCTGAAGCTAAGGAGATCATTTACTTAGAATGGGAAATAAAGGGTGTTTCAGGTCAGGCATTTTCACACACACCTTACCTCCATAACCACTAGAGGAATCAAGTCAACTTCTTAGTGATTTCTCGACATCTCCATATTCTTTCGATACTCTTGTTCTTTTCTGATTACAAGCTCCATTAGCAAGATATTCTGCAGCTAAATACCTCGTAGAATTTTCTTGGAACCTAGCTGTCATCTAAGCTCATTATTTACTGCGCAAAAACATTGCTTTGTTATTCTTGAATAGGTAAACACCAAACTAGCTTTAGAGAAAGCATTTAAATTGAACCTAAGTTGGAATTATCATCCCAGGCAAGCCAACCTGAACCCTACTTTCTCCATTCCCCCACAAAGTGCATTCCTTATTCATAAAGTCAAATGCAGGAAATGACTAAGCTTAAAAGACAACGCTTCTACCGAGTTCATTATTCCCTCAGTCCCAAAACAAATATAAAATTCACGAGACTTCTCAATGTTTTTAATAAATATAATCTACTTGTTTTCTTACATAATAAAATTCTTCTTGTTACAAGTTTACTAACAGAATGACAGTAAAAGAAAAAACTCTAATCCACCAATGGCAATGATTTAGAATTTTAATTTACCAAAAAAAGAAGCAAATATACCTCAACAGTAATAGTTGAAACTACATTAAATATGCCGGCCTCCAAAACTTGCAACTGAGGTTAAACTCCACTAAATATGCCGGCCTCCAAAGCTTAGCTTTAAAGATGATACAGTTAATGTCAACAATGTCCAGCACGGAGCAAAAAAGATTTGGTATTAGGTCTGTCAGACAGCTGCTGGACCATCCTAACCGGAAACTGGCTAAGAACGATCATCTACTGCACCAGTGTACAAGAACCACTGAGCTGTCAATCACGCTCTGGTCCAGCAGCCATGGTTCATCCACCAGACTTGGTTCACTGTCTCCTTAGGAATCAAGGATTCAGAGGTACGATCCTATAGAACATATCCTGTTCAAGTAAGGTCGTGTCTGTTGATCCTACAAGACAGCCTTAAATACATCATCCATGTTTAGTTTATTTCCGATTTGGGATATTGCAGCCAGTTCTGGTAGAGGTTGCATCCTCTTCGGGGAAATCATCATCGGAATTGGATTAATTCAATGGGCCTATTCAGATTGCAAATGGTTAAGGGTCGGGCAACTTGGCTTTTGATCATGATCAAGAGAGGGAATCACCCTTGGTTGATGTGCAGGATGGAATAAACGGTTGATATTCAATTTAATCAGGATTCGGAGAATTATCATAGGATTATGAAAGAAAGGGTTATTGCTAAGGTTCGGGCGATACAAGATGCGCCTAGTTTACGTCCCCCTGCAGCTTGTAAGCTGAACCCAAAATACTATAATACCGAGTTTATAAACCCAAAAAACCTAAAAGTAGCTCACTCCTCGGGAAAAGTGTGATTCTGATCCAGAAAAAGGAGGTCTCTCGGACACATCTCCCACGGCATTTGAAGAAGCTCGTCTTTATGGAGGTATTGTTGGAGGAGCTCATGTTGATCCTTGGGCGCCAAGGCTGATAGCGAAAATTGGGAAGATTTTTACGATGAAGATGACGGTTTTCAACCAGTAAAAGGAAAACGAGAAAAATCTGCTTCTAAAGCTAAAGCAAAGAAAAATAAGCCTAAGAGGCAATGGAACTACTCAAGGCATTTTGGCTAATCTTTTATTTAATTTTCTTTCATTGCACTTTGTAATTTTTATTTCATCTTAATAAAATTCTAGGGGGCAT
Organism: Adenophora triphylla var. japonica; assembly: GCA_022495995.1. Classification (NCBI taxonomy): domain Eukaryota; kingdom Viridiplantae; phylum Streptophyta; class Magnoliopsida; order Asterales; family Campanulaceae; genus Adenophora; species Adenophora triphylla. The sequence continues at coordinate 280,674 of JAFEMH010001787.1, read as the reverse complement.
TGCCCTCTTCGTTAAAAAAAAAAAAAAGTCATTAAATTTTCGCAATTCTTAACTCCACTATTCTTGTGTTAGCAGTAGCACTGGAGTAAATTCCAATAACAGGATTTTTTGCTTAAAACTACAGCCTTAGCTTGAAAAGTTCTACTATATCTAAACGCTTTAGTGCCACAGTCCAGTGGATGGCTTCTGCTCTTTCAAGGAGAGGCACTTTTAGAGGCTTTTTCCTGGAATGTAGACGATAATAATGGTTAGCAAAATTTGCCTATAAACAGATTAGAAGGCGTTGGAGTTGATTAACTTTCAGCATCACATAATACTATCAAGAGCTCAATCAAGTTTGATTTGTGGCGCGTTTCATTGCTTCTACTCTCTCATACAGTAACATCATACACGTTCCCTCTCGCAGTCTTGTTGCTTCATCAATGCCTTTGCGTTTCTGGTCTTACTCGAACCTGGTAGACTTGTAATTACTTCCAAACCAAAGTTGTACTTTCCTCTCAGCAGTAACTCTTAAATCTCTTTTTTTTTTCTCTAAAAGAAAATTTATTTTTATTCTATGCTCTGACATTATATGTACCTAAATATACATTCATAATATGTTCCATGCTATATTCATGTATTTCCATGCAGATATATTCTTAATAAAAAATCCGGGTATACATTATTATAAAAAGAACTTTTTGTGGTGAACGGAAAAAATAAAAAAGGAAACAAAAAAAAATTAGAAAGTTAATGCGGTGAAGGTGGATCGAACACCTGACCCTTCAGATCTTCAGTCTGACGCTCTCCCAACTGAGCTATCCCCGCAATTGGCATATAACTGACATAATCATTATCTAAACTGTAAATGTAACAGTTATCAATATACAAGAAAAGTTTTAAAACACTATCAAATAAATTGAACAGGTTTCTGAAAGGTTTCAGTAAAAATTCGAATCCATTGAAGAATAAGGATACAGTTAAAATTCAATCCATTAATAGCAGACTTGTGCTTGCATCTTACTCAATTCATATAATTTACCATCAGGTTTTATCCTTGCAATTAGTCATGCATCTTATGCTATCCTACATCAGATTCTGATGCTGAAGAGATCATTGACTTAGAGTGAGTAATAAAGGGTGTTTCGGTCAGGCATTTTCACAAACACCTTACCTCCACAACCACTAGTGGACTTAAGTCAATTTCGTGGTGATTTCTGACATCTCCAAATTCTTTCGATACTCTAGTTCTCTTCTAATGACAAGCTCCATCGGCACTACACTCTGCAGCCAAATTCCTTGTTGAATTTTCTTGTAACCATGCTATCATCTAAGCTCATTATTTACTGCGCAATAACATTGCATTGTTTTTCTTGAATAGGTAAACACAAAACTAGCTTTAGAGAAAGCATTTAAATTGAACCTAAGTTGGAGTTATCATCCCAGGCAAGCCAACATGAACCCTATTTCTCCATTCCCCCACAAAATGCATTCCTTATTCAGAAAGTCAAATGCTGGAAATGACTAAGCTTAAAAGACATTTATAATGGAAAAGAGAGATTACATTCATGGACTAAAGGAATTTTAGATGCTTATTGAATTTTCCATTGCATGGCTTGTGTTGCAACACTCATTCTCCGTATTACAATATTATTCATCTTATTATAAAATGTATGTTATATTATAATAATATATATAAAAAATGTAACTCATTTTTACTCTCCTCCATAAAATATAACTATCTACTAAAAAAAAATTGTTGTGATGAGCTCACATCCCTCATTCTCCTCCTCCTCACAATATAATTGACCTTTCAAGCCAGCAACCATGACTTTTCCAATAACCAAGTAAACTTCCATCCAACACTCATACTTCCCTTCACTCCAAAAACAATCTGCCATTGATTTGAATCATCCATACATCCATGTCTTCTCCACCAAAGCCTATCACCCAAACCACCTTCTTCTCCAAGTCAAAAGAAATAGTCAACGCTAACTATGCCCATTTCCTCTCCCTCTCCTACCTCTTCTTCTTCCCTTTCTTCATCTCTCTCACCTCCCTCCTCTCCTTCACCATCTCCAAATCTAGTCCCATTTCCTTAACCCCTCAATCCATACTTCTCTCTTTCCTCTACGCCCTCCTCGTCCTCTCCCTCTACGTTACAGCCATAGCCACCACCACCTACAGCACCCAACAAGCGCTCCACGGCAAACCCCTCAATATCTCCTCCACCATCATTTCTCTCTCCAAATCCTTCTTCCCCCTCGCTTCCACTACCCTTGCTTCCACAGCAATCCTACTCTTAGATTCAATCCTGTTCTTGCTTTCCTCTGCTTCCTTTCTCAAGATCCTTGGGTATACCTCAACCTTCTCCACCTCATTCCTTTTTATTGCCTCCGCCGTCATTATAACAATATTCTTAATATCATTCCACGTGATCTTGACAATCGCTGCTGTAATTTCCGTGGTGGAATCAAAATGGTGGTTCGGCCCTCTACGACTGAGCTTCTCTTTAGTCAAAGGAATGAAACGATCTTCTAGTTCAATACTTCTGCTACACGGGATATCAATTTGGGTAATAGTTCTTGGAATTTCCACACAGATTTACACCACCGTTGAACCACAGAGTTATGTGATCTCGCAAATCTTGACTGTTTCTATGTTCTGGACGATGTTGATGACTCCATTAGTGAATTCATACACAGTTCTATATCTCAACTGCAAGGATTTGCATGAGGAATCAGGATTTGATATTGAGGTGGAGATTTCTAAGGAGTGTGTTAGCTTGGCCATTGATGATAAGAAGCTTGTTAGTGAGTCTAATGTTAGGATTCTTGTTTTTCTTGCAGCATTGATGGTACCCTGTGGTACATTAGTTGTGTGGTTGAAAAATTAGGAATTTCATAATTAAATTTACATTTCACCCTCGTGGTGGGGACCCTTCCCGAACCCTCGGGGATGCTTTGTGCACCGGGCTTTCCTTTTTTTTTTTTATCATTATATCTACAATTTTGGGTGCTTACTGTTAATTAAATCATATTAGAAATCATGTGCGTATATGAGCTATGGATTATATCACTGTAATGAACTTGTATGGAAATGTATAATGAAGTTTTGGATTCTGTTCTATAATTTCTGCTCATTTCTTAAAATGGTGGCCGATGCAGCGAGCAATGGACTGCAGAGCAGAGGTGCAGTAATCAGTAGTGATTAGGCTGTCGAGCCTTTTTGGGCAATGATCGGTCTAAACACAATAACAGAGAGTAACTTGAGCTCATTTATTCTTATTATTTCAATATAAAACGTCAGGTCCTTTGAATCTTCTATTATCTTAATGGCTTGAGCCAACCTATTTTCCTTCCTGTCATTATAGCTCGAAGAAGACTTTTTCATTGATGCTGAAGGTTTCGTGTTAGACTTTTTCCAATTACCCTGTCAAAATACTTTTCATCCTACACCATATCCACCTAACAAACATCATTCATAATCATCCTAACTTAATTATAATCCAAACTTGTATCCTATTCTCCTTCTCTCCAAAAGTTTAGCATTCTTGATTCAACCTTTGATCCATGTCTTATCCACCAAATCCCATCGACCGCAGCAGCATCTTTGCCGAATCAAACCGCATACTAGCCGCCAACAATCCCCACTTCCGCGTCCTCTCCTTCCTCTTCATCTTCCCGCTCTTCATCTGCCTCACCTCCCTCCTCACCTTCCTCCATTTCATTCTATCTCAATCCAATGCTGCATCCTTAGACCCCTTCTCCTTCGTTTTATCCTACTACGCAAGCTCCACATATTCAATAGCCTTATCTCTCCTTTATGTCCTCCTCGTCCTCTCCCTCTACGTTGCAGGTGTAGCCACAATCACCTACAGCACCCAACAGGTTCTTTACGGTGAACCACCCACTCTCTCCTCCACCATCAATTCTCTTTCCATATCATTCTTTCCCCTCGCTTCCACCACCCTCACTTCGCTTGCATGCCTTCTCTCTGCCTGTATTGCTTTCCTTCTTTTCTTTGGCTCCCTTCTTAACTCGCTCCAAATCCTAGGATTCCAGATAAACTATAGCTTAAAATTCCCTGCTATTACCTTTAGTGTCATCATAGGATTATTCTTAATTTCCTTCCATGTCCACCTGATACTTGCTGCAATAATTTCTGTGATAGAATCAAAAAGTGGGTTTGAGCCTTTAAGACGCAGCTTCATTTTAATCCAAGGAATGAAACGATCTTCAATATCAGTACTTTTGCTACGCGGGATTTTAATTTGGGTAATAGCGCTTGGACTTATCCCACATATTTTCACTACTGTTGGTCCATGGAATTATTTGCAAGTCTTACAAATTTTGTATATTCCTTTATTTTGGACGATGTTTATGGCCCCATTGGTGATATTATACACAGTTCTATATCTGAACTGCAAGGATTTGCACAAGGAATCGGGTTTTGATATTGCAACAGAGATATCTAAGGAGTGTGTTAGCTTGGCCATTGATGATACGAAGCTTGTCAGTGAATCTAATGTTAAGCTTTATGTTTGCCTTGCTCTGTTGATGGTCTGTTGTACAGTAGTTTTGGTTGCATGACTTGGAATTATGTGATTATAAGTACACGTTGGGATGCTCATTGTTCTCAAGAATAGGAATCATGTGATATGATCAAGTGATTAGTTATGAGCTTGTTTGGAAATGTAAGATGAAGTTACGCAGTCTGTTCTGTAATTTGTTCTATGCCAGTAGTTGAATTTGTGCGTAAAATTTTCTTATAAAGTTTTCTAGTTTGATTTGATATTGGCGAATTGGATGATGAACAAGTAAAATCATATTCATCTGATCCAATCAATGTAATTTTCAAGCAGGGGTTTCTTACGATTATCCAATCAATTTCATTTTTTTGCATTAAGTTTCACAGTATAAACCTATTTATAGAACAAGTAACAACCAACATTACTTATAATATCAATTAAGCATACACAAAAAGTACATGTTTACAATGGTACCTCTTGCTGGCAGTCCGCTTATAGGGATTGAAGAATTCCTCCATCTACTGTTTGCAATAAAACCACCTTGACTTAGTAGGGAGAGCTCTGACACCATTGTAATCGTACATGACTCGAGCTGGATTAGTCAGCACTCAATGTGGTCACAGAGAATCGGTGGCTCAGATCAAAAAGTAAAACCACCTTGAGCTCTTGTTCTTTCTGTTTTCTCAACAATTTGCGACAATCCAGGCAGAAAAGCCCCGAGGCTGTAGGAGGTTTTGGGATTGGTTGGATTGTGACGTATAGTACATCTTGGAGGTTCCATTGAAGTTACTCGTTCGCCGCGGCCATTTCCTTGCTTCAATAATTTCTAGTTTGAGTAGGCCTCTAAATCAAATAATACAATTGAAATAGGGTAATCAGAATTTCATGATAAAATTGAATTAGTCATGGAGCTTATGCTACCCTATAGCATATTCTGAAGCTGAAGAGATCATTTACTTGGAGTGGGTAATAAAGGGTGTTTCGGCCAGGCATTTTTACAAACACCTTACCTCCACAACCACTGGAGGAATTAAGCCAACTTCTTAGTGATTTCTTGACATCTCCATCTTCTTAACTGCGCAAGAACATTGCTTTGTTTTCATTGAATAGGTAAACACAAAACTAGCTTCAGGGAAAGCATTTAAATTGAACATCTCCATCTTCTTAACTGCGCAACAATTCATATATTTAGTTTTCGATAAACTACTAATGTACACCTTCCTTTTAATTTTAATTAGTTTGAAAGAAATTGAGCAGTTAAAATTGACAAGTGAATACAAAAATGTGAAAATCTCTTGTAAAACGTGTTATATGCTCGTTTGAGTGTAGAACGTGTTTTTAAATAGGCGCGGTGGCATTTTTGTAAATAAATAGAACTTCTCAAAATGTGCGGTGGCATTTTTGTAAATAATTGAAACTTATAAGAGACAGTTTTCTACCCAACAACAGGCACATTTTAACATTGTAAATAATTGAAACTCACCTGGCACTTTTTGATACTGTAGAAGGCACTTCTGAATACTACAAGAGGCATATTTTAACACTACAACAGGCATGTGTTTTTTAATTCACTTTGACACTTTTCAATATTACAAGACATTTTTCAATACTACAAGAGACACTTTTTGATACTGCAGAAGGCACTTCTGAATACTACAAGAGGCATATTTTAACACTACAACAGGCATGTATTTTTTAATTCACTTTGACACTTTTCAATATTACAACAGATATTTTTCAATACTACAAGAGACACTTTTCAATACTACAACAGGCACTTTTTAACACTACAACAGACACAATTTTTCAATAATATCACCGCATTATTTAACATTACAACTAATTTAAATGTGTTTATTAGTGTCATAATTGTACTAGAAAAGACACTTTAGCAAAACAGGTTCTAGGATAGCTTATCCTAGAACTAGTTTCACACAAGAACAACTCTACAAAAATACCTAGTGTGAGTACTGGCGTAATAGCACCAGCACTAATACCAATACAAAAAGCAGCGGAAATAGAACTTTAATAAAGTAAAACTCAGATTTAAACACTTATCTACAGTACTTGTTGTATATAATAAAAAGCTTCTATTTATAAACTTAATTGAGTGACGGTTACACGAACAATGTTAATAAGAGAAGAACAAAACAAACTAAATAACCAAACAATTTCGCACACTAAAAACACTTTGATTCTTTGTGACTTCAGAGATTTATAGCATAAAAACCACAAGTCACAATGATATCTGCATGCAGCTCCAATTTAGGCCCCGTTTGTTTGGGCGTAAAATAACTCGCTTTCGTAAAATAACTCGTTTTCCATTGTTTGGTTGAGCCCCCGAAAAATATTTTCCGGAAAATAACTCATTTTTCGTTGTTTGGTTGTTTTTCGGAAAATGGAGAAAACGTTTTTCGAAAAACATTTTACGCCCTTCCTAAGTAAAACGACTTACTGACCTTGTCCTAAGTAAAACATTTTCCGAAAAATGGTGCCCCTCATGTACAACTCATATTTCACAAGGTACAACATAATAATAATAATTAAAAAAAAATAAAAAAATCACCTCTACCCCTACCCCTGCTACCCCACCCCCTGCCTACCCCACCCCCCCCCCCCCACCTACCCCACCCCACCCACCCCCCCACCCCAATTTTTTTTTTGTTTGTAGCTCACCCACCTCTCCCTACTTACTCCCCCCCCCAAATTTTTTTTTTGTAGCCCACCCACCCCCCTGCCTACCCCACCCCACCTCAAAATTTTATTTTTTTTAATCATTACAAAAAAATTTAATTTTTTTTTTGGAGTTGGGGGTGGGGGGGTGGGTGGGGTGGGGTGGGGTAGGTAGGTGGGTGGTTACAAAAAATGATTAAAAAAATTTTTTTTGGGGTGGGGGTGGGTGAGTGGGGTGGGGTAGGCACGGGGTGGGTGGGGTGGGGTAGGCAGGGGGTGGGTGGGGCGGTTACAAAAAAAAAAATTTGGGGTGGGTGGGGTAAGGCGGGGGGTGGGTGGGGTGGTTACAAAAAATAATTAAAAAAAAAATTTTTAATAAAACATTTTACGCCCTTCCGAAAAATATTTTTCTTACCAAACACCCGAAAACATTTTACACCCTTCCTCCGTAAAACATTTTACGCCCTACCTCCGTAAAACATTTTACATGAAAACATTTTACAGGAAAACATTTTTCGGAAAACGTTTTTCGAAAAATGTTTTACGTCGAAACAAACGGAGCCTTATAGTGAAAAAAAGTCCTTGTTTGTAGGAGGTAATTTGCTTGACAAGATTTTCTACAATTAGACTTCTACCTTTCTTAGTCAACCAAGCCAATCATTGCTTATCATGGACTCTTTCCTTGTGTTATAAATACCTACAAAACAAACAAAATATACACTAAATATATCCAAAATTTGGTTAGTAGGTTAGTTAATAAAATAAACCTAAATTATAATATAAACAATATATATTTATTTTAACTAATATTAATAAAGTAATAAATCTAACTTAAGTCAACCTTTTGACTTGTCAATGTGTGTGTGACATCACACACTTTCAATCTCCTCTGATTTTTTGATTTCTGGTAAAAAAATGTATCATAAGCCAATAGACTAATACTTCCTCCGTCCCATTTGAAGTTTCACCTTTTGCCAAAACGGGTGTCCCGTTAAAAGCTTCACCTTTCCTAAAATGGACATTTTATATTATTATTTCATCCACTAATTCTCTCTTCAACTTTACTTTTATACTCACAACACCAATCAACTCATTATTTCCTACCCCACTTTCTCTTTCCAACCTCACTTTTCATACTCACAACATTTTCTCCACTAATTTTTTCCTTAATTTTCGTGTCACCTTCAAAATGGTGAAGGTTTAAATAGGACGGAGGGAGTATTAATTATCAAACTCCCCCTAAATAAGCAAATATTAAGATAATTCAAAAACAAACAAACACACCAATTCATCATTGTTCCTAACACACACAAAATACGAAATATTGTTAAAAAAACAGTAAGCAATTTATAAAGAGCATTTAATCAGTTTTCTCCATTTCAACCCTTGTTTCTTGAAGCAGCTCCCAACGAAAGTTCTGGCTAATGTCTTAAAAAACTTGGCTTGTGCTAGCTCCTCCTTTTTGTTCAGAAAGACTAGCCTTGTCAGCCAACAGTATGTTCATTCTAGTTACCAGAACTTTGAACTGCACACGAGCCTGTAGCATTAGTCTTCTCAAGAAACTTGATCTCTTCATCATAGATGTCTACTGGATCAATTGGTGGTATTGGAGATGTGGGCACATCATCACCCATACCATCCATATCATCATCATCATCCTCATGAATCTCGATAACTGGATCATCTGAGAACTCAACTGGTAGATCAATAATACGCTTGGTGAATTCTAGAACAGGTTGAATCCCAAACGGTTCAACTTTTTCCCATAGCCTGTTAGAAGGAATGATGTCCACCCCTTGTTCCAAGCATATGCCATAAATTAATCAAGGAAAAGGAAGATCAGAGGGAAGTTCCTTTTCAGCAAATTGGACTATACTGGCAAACACTATCTCCCCAAGATTGAACTCAACATCCTAGAATATCCTATAGATGAGGTTTGCATGGGCTGTGGTGACAGTGTTTCTGTTGGATGTTGGTTTCTAATTGAGTTTCAGTGTACCTCATCTCATAAACTATTTACAAAACAATTAACAACCAACATTACTTAAAAACATAATTTAAGAACAAAAAAATATAAACCTAGTTACAATAATACCTTTTAGCCACATTCTGTCGATAGATATTGAAGGATCCCCCCATCTAGTGGTTTGGAGTAAAACCATCTTGAGCCCTTCCTCTTTATGCTTTCTCAAACATTTTGAGAGATTCAGTGTACCTCATCTCATAAAGACGTTACGTCAAGTACGAGCACTTGCATAGTTTATAAACAAATGAGTTGCTTACATTCTCTCCATATCTATTCATATGAACTTTGTTTCCCTTTGTGCACCAGCGTTCCATTATGCTGCTCGATTAGAAACAGGGTTCCAAAAGGTTTTTGACAAGCCACAAGCCCCGAGGATGAGTGTAAGTACCCCAATCTGGATCACTCCCCTTTCGACGCACGGGAAACACCGCAGACTCACACAAACTTGATCTCGAACACCCGTAGCCTTCAAAAACCCTTAAAATCACCAACCAAACCAAGGTAGGGACTTTCTGCGATAAAAAAGTACAAAAGGACTTTTTAGAAATTTTGGAAAATATGGAAAAGCATTACTAGTCCGTGTGGACCACTTTGCTTCCAGACATCATAATTAAAAAAATTCCCTTAAAGTCCACAATATTCTCCTAAATCCAGGAAAACCAAAAAAATGGTAATGGCATGTGGTGTCCCGCGACACACTTTGCCAGAATCTGAACCCTATAAATAGAGGGCTCCCCCTCTCATTTTTCACACACCTCCTTTCTTCTCTCTCTCCCCCAGCTTTCAGGCCCCCTTCTAAGACCCTTCGGAGCAATCCCTGTCCCTTTCGGTTCCCTCCGGGGCATTCCTAGGCCCCTCGTGGTACTCCGAAGCCCTGCCGAGCATTCCCGAGATGCTCCCGAGCTGCCCCGAGACACTCCCGAGGCATCCTGAAGCATTTCCGGTCCATCCTGAAGCCTTGCTTCCATCCCGAGGCATTCCGGCCCATCCCGAGGCGTCCCGATCCATCCCGAAGCCCTGTCGGACAATCCCGGTCCATCCCGATGCAAGCCGGAACTCTGCCCGAGCACAACCGACGATCCCGAGGCACGCCGAACCTCTGCTCGAGTCCAGTCAACAATCTCGACAATCCCAACGCACGCCGAAACTCTACCCGAGTACACACCTAACACTCCTGAGGCACGTCGAAGCTCTGTCCGCAGACACCGGTACATCCCCGAAGCAATCCCGGTCCATCCCGGAACACTATTCAAACTCAAACACTATTCCCAAGCGGAAGAAAGACGCGAACCAACATTGGTAAGGCTTCCTTCCATTACTATTTCAATACATAGTATACAATGTAGATATCATATACAACATGCATTTTTAAAAGCACATACACACACACACAACTTTTAAAGAAAGAGGGGTATCGAAAGACTCGTTTTTATGAGGCGACTCGGGTGAGCTCTGCTATTCTCTTTCCGAGGCGTAACCTGACCTCCGAACTCAAAATCTCATCACACAAAATGCTAAACTACAATAGCAATAAACTCATACCTCCAGTGCAAAGTCAAAGCATCCCAGGGAACTGGCCGCGCCCCGGCTGAATCGGTCCATGGAGAAATAAAGCTCGGCTAAGCCCGCCTCCCCCCAAGCAATCTAGCAAACCCTCTCCAAATCCACCAAACTCTCTAGCAGAGGGAAAAGAGCGGAAGAGGCGTCATTCGAGAACAAAGTCTCGGAAAGAGCAAACCATAGAAAAGAGCGCGCCAGCTGCTCAGCCGTCACTACCCCGGTGCCCCGGCGATAAGCCCCTATGTTAGCCGTGATTTGCGCCTCTACATCGTGGTACACCATGCCCAAGCCCTTACGGGGATAAGGCGCAAAGCCAAGCAGCTCCGCTAGCACAGCATCGCCTGTCTCGCATCTCACTGGTCCCCCCTTGAAGGAAAGCTCGGAAATCGCCGCAAAATCGGTAGGAGTCACCGTCACCTCTCCCCAGCTAAAGTGGAAGGTATGCGTGGTGTCCCACCAGTACTCAGACAGAGCCAAGAACACGCCCTTGTTCTTCTGCGTCTCCGCTATCCCGGCAAGGTTCTCCACGAACACGTTCAGCCCAGTAGCGATCACTAGCCTCCGAGGACTAGGCCTCCTATCCCGGGAAATGTCGGGCAAGCTCCGCCACAACTCAACTACGGCCTCAAGCGACCCCTGTGACTTCATCTTTTTCGCCTTCCCAGACGAAGGCACCTCATCCTGCAGGTAAACACTGCGAAGGTATGTCAATAACAGTACTTAAGCGAATAAAAACAAAAAAAAAATATACAAATTACAAAAGTCTGTCCCAACACGGCAAAGCATAAAAGTCCGTCCCAACACAGCAAATTATTCAAAACAAAAGTCTGTCACGAAAACACGGCACGTTACATAATTTTCTCAAAAGAGGGATCCGCCCCTACATGACACATTTTCAGAGTCCGTCACAAAAAACATGGCACACGTCACATTTTTCAAACAAAAGTCCATCTCTACACGGCAATTTTTCAAAAAAAGATTCGTCACAAAACACGGCACACATTGCACATAAATTTTCCACACAGAGTCCATCACAAAAAACATGGCACACGTCACATTTTCAAACAGAAACCGTCTCTACACGGCAATTTTTCAAACAGCCCGTCACAAAAACACGGTACATGACACATTTTCAACACAGAGTCCGTCACAAAAACACGGCACCCACGTCACATTTTTTCAAATAAAGACCGTCTCTACACGACAATTTTTCAAACAGTCCGTCACAAAAACACGACACATGACATATTTTCAACGACAGAGTCCGTCATAAAAACACGACACCCACGTCAATTTTTCAAAAAAAAGATCCGTCACGAAAACACGGCATGCACTACACATAAATTTTTACAACACAAAGTCCGTCCCTACACGACAATTTTTCACAATGTGCATACGAAAATAGCATAAGGTACAAGTCACCAAAGCATGCATTTCAAAAGAGAGGCACTTTATTTTCACAAATAAGAGCTAATCTCCACATTTTTGCACAAAAATCACATACCCACAATTCTTACACATTCAATTTCAATAAATCAACATCAATTTCACAAATTGATCATGGCAACAACAAAAGCCCCAAATTGCGAAAACTAAAACCTAGTTCTAGCATACAACATTTCAAGCAAGAATCAAAGCAAAAATTGACTTCTTACCTCCCTTACGGTCCTCCCCCGCAAGTTGTGCACCTCCGAATCCGGATACAACACATCCGGATTCCTTGTTGAAGGCACGAAGGAAGAACAATTCCTTTGGAGCTCCAATCTCCTCTCCATGGCCTCTTGGCCCCTTTGGCGACGACCTCGTCTGATTCTTTCCGCCATGATAGCAATTCAAGCAACTCGAAAGAATTCCCTAGGAATTTTTTGAACAAAATAAAAAAAATTATCTCTCTCTTGTTCGAACAGAAGATGAAAATGGGGAGGAATGGCGTTGCTGAAGCCTGGTTTGGATTTGGGGGAAATCAAATTCCCATGACAATCCGCACGGACCACTTTGCAAGGCAAGTGGATCCGTGCGGACCACTTTGCATTTCCAGGCAAGATTACCCTTTTGCCCTTATAATCTTTGCCCCTGGCCGTCCAAAGGCCATTTTCAGCAGATTTAATGCAGTTTGGTCCTTAACCCAACCAAACAAACACCGGCCGTCATCGTAAGCCCGAACCTCACCCACTAAACGGTAAAACAAACACCGGCCGTCATCGTAAGCCCGAACCTCACCCACTAAACGGTAAAACAAACCCCGGCCGTCATCGTAAGCCCGAACCTCGCCCATTAAACGCCCACTAAACGGTAAAACAAACCCCGACCGTCATTGTAAGCCCGAACCTCGTCCACTAAACGGTAAAACAAACCCCGGCCATCATCGTAAGCCCGAACCTCACCCACTAAATGGTAAAACAAACACCGGCCGTCATCGTAAGCCCGAACCTCGCCCACTAAACGGTAAAACAAACCCCGGCCGTCATCGTAAGCCCGAACCTCGCCCACTAAACGGCAAAATAAACACAAAACGCACAAAATGCCTTCAAGCACAATTCTCAAGGCACAAAACGCCTCCAAAACACAAAACATGAAGAAAAAACGGCCATCAAAGTAAGACCATACAAAAGTACAAATCCCCAACAACCATTTCCCCGGCAGTCATCGTAAGCCCGACCTTTCCCTAGAGGACAAAGCACAAGGTAATCTTGCCTCTCAAAATTAAAGCACAAGGCAATCACGCCTCCTAAAATCAAGCACAAAGCAACCACGCCTCACAAAAGGCCCTACCAGGTTCATACTCACGAACCAAAGAACAAACACTTTCACTTCAGTCAGAGGAAATCACACGTCCTCATGCACAACACAACTTCAGTCAGAGGACATAACACGTCCTCATGCACGACATCACCTCAGTCAGAGGACATCACACGTCCTCATGCACGACATCACCTCAATCTGAGGACATGACACGTCTTCATGCACGACATCACCTCGGTCAGAGGACATCACACGTCCTCATGCACGACATCACCTCGGTCAGAGGACATCACACATCCTCATGCGCGACATCACCTCAGTCAGAGGACATCACACGTCCTCATGCACGACATCACCTCAATCTGAGGACATGACACGTCTTCATGCACGACATCACCTCGGTCAGAGGACATCACACGTCCTCATGCACGACATCACCTCGGTCAGAGGACATCACACATCCTCATGCGCGACATCACCTCTGTCAGAGGACATCACACGTCCTCATGCAAGACATCACCTCAGTCAGAGGACATGACACATCCTCATGCACAACATCACCTCAGTCAAAGGACATGACACGCCCTCATGCACGACATCACCTCAGTCAGAGGACATGACACGTCCTCATGCACAACCTCACTGCGGTCAGAGGACATCACACGTCCTCATGCACGACATCACCTCAGTCAAAGGACATCACACGTCCTCATGCAGGATATCACTTCAGTTAGAGGACATCACCCGTCCTCATGCACGACATCACCTCAGTCAGAGGACATGACATGTCACGACCCTAAAAATAGGCACTATTTTAGCACTCGTTGAGCACATTGGGTTGGGTTAGTAGTATTTCATATTGTGCCTTTTATGCTATTTGCTATGTTTATGTGTTCATTTTATGCAGATGAGTTATGTGAAGTTAGGATGAAAGTGAATTAAATTTAATGATTTAGGGTCTAAATTAATTAAATGTGAAATGTTATAGTGAGATAATAATAATTGAAAAATTAAAGAAAATGCTTATATGTTTTGAGGTGCTTAATTGTAAAAGATGATAGTAGAAGTGTTAGTGGTATTGATTTGGAGTTATAGAGGAGCTTTACTTAAAACCTTCCATACTTATCCTTGGCAATTAGTTAATGAAGTCATTTTTACTTTCTTCCTCAGTATTCCTCTTCTTAGAAAAGCCATGGAACTAAAACCCTAACCTTCTCTTATAAAAATTCTCTAGCCTTCGTTTCTTCTTCGTTTTCAAAATGGTTTGCGGATTCTTGTTCGTGGCGGCAAGGGGATCGTTTAGAGCCGGTCAAATAATTATTCCATTTTTCACTATTTAAGTAAGTTATTATGATTTTCTTTCAAAAAGTGTTTATTATATGATTATGGTTGTTGTTATTATGATTTAAAGGAATTTTGATGTTTTGGAACACTTTTATTGAGTAATATGGGTTTTTGGAAAAGTGGAATTGAAAGGAGTATGGGTTGGTGGTTGTAATGGCAATAAAAATGGTTAGGATTGAATTTAGAGTGCGCATGAATTAATGGGAAGGGTTGCATAGGAATTGGAAGCAAAATCTTGGTCATAAAATGTTTTGGGGTGGTGTGGTAATGTGGTGGAAAGAGTATGAATTAGTTTGGAGTTGTATTGCTAAGGTTGGTACTGATTTTGGTCACTTGGAAAACAAAGGAAACTTGGTTTGGGACAATTTGGTGTAGTTGCTGATGTTGTTGCAAATCTGTTCTAGATTCTGGACAGACGGCACGACTCGTGCTCTGGGGCACGAGTCGTCCCTTGGAATTTGGCCTAAGCCGTGCCTAGAGGGGACGAGTGTATCTGATGGGGTGTTTAAGGGGCACGAGTCATGCCCTGGGGCACGAGTCGTGCCCTTCCCTGCAGTCTCTGAACCACTTTCTAAGGCCTAGAAACCTATTCAGCCTAGAACCAAAGTGAACCATCTTTAACTTAGATTAAAGTAGAGCACTTTAGCTACACAATGGTGTCCTACTTGGTTAAAATGGAATAGTTGAAGTACTTTAAATATTGTTCGGAAAATGCTTGACAACCTTGATTCGTTACTTAACCAAAGTGAATCCAACTTGGTAAATGGAACTTGGACCTTTATAGAGGTTATATATTATTGCATATTGTTCATGTAGGGTTGGTTTATGATACCTTGCACCCTTACTTGAGTTCATATGCATTGGTCGTTATATACATAGTGTGTGAAATGTATTGTTGCACTATGGTATTGATTGAACATGAGTATGCTTTACCATGTTATATATTCTTATCCCTTTGGTGGATTTCATTTCAAGTAACTATTATGTGCTTGAACTTGTGTTAATCAGCTGATGTTTAGGGGTATAACGGAATACGATCAATTATGGAAAGTGTGACCTAATGTGATCGGATTACGTTATACCTGTGACTGTCCCCTTCTGTGGCCACAGATTGGGGTTATAGCATCTGTATTGAGCCAAAAGCCTTACAGAGTTGCTAGTATCTTATATGGTTCCCTGAAAAATGGGTCTTATAAGATGTGAATATGCTCAAGCAGTTCACAAATGAGAGGATTTTTATCTCCCGATGTTGTACGACTTATTGGTCAGACGGGAAAAGGTAAACCAAGGTAATGTAATGTGTTTACGGCTTTTCCAATGTGTTATATGCACCTTGTATGTGTTGCATCTTACTTGGCATATTGTGCATTCATAATAGCTTATTGAGATTTATTCTCACCCTTCTCCCTTTAATATTTTAGATCAGACTGAGACAGGAGGACCCGGCAAGTGAGGACGGTGCGTAGTTTGTACTTGTCTTTTGGGTTGTTGGGTATGTTATGTTTAGAGGGGTTGTATTTTGGTTATTACTCCTTTGTTGGAGTTTGTTTATAAAACAAATTTTGTAAAGGTTTTATTTGTGACTTGAACTTTTGTAATGTGTAACTAAAGTTAAGTTTCAAAGTTGGTTTATCCCCTTTTCCACCAAGTGGAGATGACCCCAAGTTGTTATTTGAATGTTAAGGTTAAAGTTTGGTTACTTTCAAGTTAAGTCAAAAGTTTTCAAAAATTACAGGTGGTCTTTCTTAAGTTTGGACTCTCCGACTCGGGACACGTGTTAGGTTCCGGGTTGGGGTGCCCACAGTTGGTATCAGAGCCTCGTCTAGAGGTCAAGGGTAGATGTCTAGTTTAAGGGGGAGTGTGTGATAACTGACGCCGAGTGTTTGATGCAGGTGTTTGTTCCAATGGCCAGGAATGAGGATGATCAGCATCGAGCACAGGGTAGTGTTGGTAATGAAGGAGGAAATGGTAATCCGAATGCTGAGATGATGGACATGTTTATGGTCTTCTTACAGAATATGGCCAACCAAGGTAGAGCTCAACAACAACGGAAGGGAGGCAAGGGCATGGACTTGAAAAGTTTGTAAAGATGGCACCCCCGAGTTTCAATGGTGATCCAGATCCGGTGAAGGCAGAGAGATAGCTCAAGGCAATGAACAAGATCTTTGCGGCAATGGAGAGCCCGGATGATGAAAAGGTAAGGTGCGCCGTTTTCAAGTTGGAGGGAGCGGCAGAGCATTGGTGGCATATAGTCAAAGATAGTTGGGACCGAGATCATACACCACAGACATGGGATAACTTCACCCGTAAGTTCCGAGACCATTTCATTCCAATGGTGACAAGAGACAGAAAGGAGGTGGAGTTTCTTAGACTGGAGCAGGGAACAATGACAGTGGCATAGTACTTGACCAAGTTTACGGAGCTAGCTCGTTATTGTCCCCATTTGGTGCCGGAAGAAGAGAGACGGGTATATAGGTTTGTGAAAGGGTTAAGGCTGGAGTTCTGTAAGCAACTTTTGACGCACGACTTCGCGGATTTTCAAGCAGCGGTGAACCGAGCCTACCGAATAGAGAATGACATTGAAGAGCACAAGGGTAATTTCGAAGGTGGAAGTGGAAGCAAGCAGCGGTTCCAAGGACAAGGTTCGGGACAAGGTAGAGGACAACCAAGGTTTTCAAATCTTGGTGTAGCAAGAGGCGGAATTGTAGTGACTCCAGTAACTCGTACTCCTTCAAGACAGTTCGGTACTGTTTGTGGTTTTTGTAAGAAGCCGGGTCACTCAGAGGATAGGTGTTGGAGCAAGCTTGGGAAGTGTTTAGAATGTGGAGGAGATGGTCACTTTCGGAAGAATTGTCCCAAGCTTCGAGGGCAAGCTTCCGATAGTGGACAAGGTGGACCACGAGGAGGAATCAAAAGAGACAATGAAGGAAAGACTAAGGATAAAGTTCAGGGGCAAGTGTTTGCCATAGGAAGAGGAGAGGTTGATCCTAATGCAGTCATTAGAGGTATTGTTCTTGTTTCAGGAGTTAAGGCCCGCATCCTTATAGATCCCGAGTCTTCCCATTCGTTTGTTGCATCTCATTTTGCTTTTGCATTGCATAAACTACCTGATTTTATGCCTTATGTGCTTGAGGTGTCGACTCCTATGGGAGAGTGCCTCACTTCTTCTTTGGTATATAATGGATGTGATGTGGTTATTTGTGGGCATGTATTGCCGGCGGATTTAGTAGAGTTACAAATTCGGGATTTTGATGTTATTCTTGGTATGGATTGGTTGAGTCATTACCATGCCTTGGTTGATTGTCGTAGGAAGAAGGTCACATTTGATATACCTGATATGCCTACTTTTGTGTTTGATGCCGACAAGTCTATGTTTGGTATTCATGTCATTTCTGCTTTAAAGGCTAGGAAAGTGCTTTCTAAGGGGTGTGCGGGGTATTTGGCTTATGTGGTAGATTCCAGTAAGAAATCCCCTGAATTAGTTGATGTACCGATTGTTAATGAATTTGGTGATGTGTTTTCCACCGAGTACTCTATGCCTCCTGATAGGGAGGTCGAGTTTTGCATTGATCTATTGCCCGGTACCACACCTATTTCTAAAGCGCCTTATAGAATGGCTCCGGCTGAGTTGAAGGAGTTAAAGACTCAGTTGCAAGAGTTGTTAGACCGGGGGTTTATCCATCCCAGTGTGTCATCGTGGGGAGCCCCGGTTTTATTTGTCCGAAAGAAAGATGGTATCTTGAGATTGTGTATCGACTACCGTCTGTTGAACCAAGCAACCATCAAGAACAAATATCCTCTTCCGCACATTGATGACTTGTTTGATCAGCTTCAAGGTTTCATTATTTACTCAAAGCTTGATTTGAGAAGAAGATACCATCAGTTGAAGATCAGACCCGACGACATTTCCAAAACAGCTTTCAGGACGAGATATGGTCATTATGAGTTCGTGGTTATGCCTTTTGGGTTGACTAACGCTTGTTCGGTCGAAACCTAACGGTTTATTTTATATCCGCAAGCGCACGGGCTATTGTAATATAGCGGGTGCAAGTACGAGTCGATCCCACAGAGACAGGGTTTACTTAAGGGATATTTTTGTCTTTAGAAAATATAGAAAAGATTGGGGGTAGATAAAATTTGTTTTAGAATAATAGAGAGAGCATAAACAGAAAATACTTTAATTGAAATCTTATAAAACGAATCATTCTCGGGATTGGAAATCATACACATATTCTTATTCATCAAATTGTCATTGTCTTAGAAATAAAAGGTTTTCATAAAAAGCAAGGATGGTATGTTAAGCCTACGCTATTTCGGGCTAAGACAATAGCGTTTGTATTCTTCACTAATTATGTCCTAACTGTTTGAGAAATCCGTTTATGTTTGCCCCCGCCCCGTCACAAACGGGCATTCCGGCTATCTCTAGCTGACCATAATTAGTAAGAATCCATTAAGGACGGAAGTCAACATACTTTCCATTAAAGGAACATTCCTAGGCCATTGAACTACTCTCGTGATCAATGAACCTAGTTTGTTTATATGGTTCCAGTCAATCGAGATTCTCCGCTAGGTACTTCTCTCAATTGATCAATCATACAAATTGGATATCGTCAAAATGTAAGGCATTTAGAGAATAATATAAAGAGATTGTTTTAGATGAAGAAAGAAGACAAGACTAAACATTTTTGAATGATGAATAAGCATGCTTTTGAGTTTCCAACCCCAAGAATATGGGGGATTACTCACAAGCCATTGATAACATAAAAGTATAAATAGAGATTGAGTAAGAAAGACTTATGATTGCTGAGAATAATGCTTCACTTTTATTGCTTTTCCTCCAAAGTGATTCCAAGAACAAATAATGACTTTGATCTTCAAACTCCTTTGAAAAATTGTTGTTACAAATCTTTGTATCTTCTATCTATCTAATATCGCAATTTCTCTCTAAGAATTCGTATCCAAGACTCGATTACAAGGGTCCTATTTATAAATGGGAGGAGACTCTTCAATTGGGTGCCATCAAAAGGTGCCTTTACATCTGCAGTAACGACTTGCACGGCCGTGTCAAGGATTTTGCACGGCCGTGTACTCTTTGGCGCCGCATTTGGATTTGAATTTGGAGACTTGCACGGCCGCTCCATATATAGCCGCACGGCCGCTCCCGGTTTGGCACGGCCAGGTCACTTCGGTGCTCGGCCACTCCATGGGCCAAGATGGCCTGGCCATGGCCTATGATGCACTGGGCCGCTCCCGGTTTTGCCGCACGGCCGCTCCGACTCGGTTTTCACCTTGGAGTGCTTATTTTGCTTGGTTTTCCTCCAGCCTTTCGGACCAAAATGTCCATGAATCCTTTGTATAAATAAAAAGACCCTAAAATCTGTCTAAAATGTATAAAACATACCAAAAACGTAAAATCTAATAAAATAACAAAAGTAAGTAAAAATACTAAAAACTAAATAAAAAGTGATGATTTATTTGTGTAAAAGTATATAAAAACTAGGATAATTGACTATATAATAGTCACTTATCAAACTCCCCCACACTTAAGCCTTTGCTTGTCCCCAAGCAAACTTAGAATGAAATACGGAGAGGGAGAAAAACACGATTGATCCCTCAGAAATAAAGTAGCAAGCCCTTAAATGCCTTGTAGATAATGCATTTATCTATCTAATCATATTTTGAATACCTTTAAAAATTTATTTTAGGAATAAATATTTTAGGGATATTTTTAAAGAGATAAAATGCAAGACAATAACCTAATATAGCATATATAGAATTTTGACCAAGTAAAGCATGCTAGAAGAAAGAATCTTTAGATTTATTTCTTGGTAGAAAAAGCTGTCACTTTTTAGAGTGATTTTTTTAGAAAAGATGAATTTTATTTCTTTAAGACGTACAAGAGAAGGTATAAACATTTATTCACAATTTAGAAGTTTCGAAGAATTGTATTACATTCTTGAATCACAAGGGTAAAGAATGGATGATGGTAGTGGAAAAATCTCGTCAAAGTCAAACAAATTTATCTTATTTTTGTACGTGTTATATTTTTGCAAAAGACCTAAGTTATTTTTGATCCTTTCAAGTAGGAGACATTGTGGTTGCGAACCCCATGTTCCTAATACTTAGATCAAGAATGCTTTTGGATATTACTTCCGTTTTGGCAAGGAAGCATCGTCGCAGCGAACGCCGTGCCCCGAGTTACTTAGGAGGTAATAGGTTTCTTTTTGATTTTAAGGATTGGTGACAAATGTCACTCTTTTTAGCAATAAGATAAAAGTGTTTTACTTTGATTTGATTTGAAAAATGGAAGGATGGAATTTATGAAAGGGTGTGATTCAAGGGATGCAAACAAAAGGTGCTTCTAAAAAGGAAATAAATATTTAATAAAGATAAAAGATGTACAATCTTAAAGAAATATTTTCAATATTTGCATAAATGACCAAGCATAAAGAAGATTCCTTCTAATCAAATGCATTTTCCTTGATGAGACTCTATATTGTGCTATATCAACTTATGAGGCTTTCAATTATTTACTAAAAATATCCTTTATACTTTTCCTTTTTATAGATTTCTAAGTGTATAGAAAATATGAGAGGAAAGATAAATAGGCATTTATACTAGGGCAAATGCAGTAAAGCATAATGATAATGATTTTTGATCATCATAGGGATTTATATATATTTTTTATTTTATTTTTATATACTATACATGCATAAAAATGAAAATGCAACTAAGTTAAAAAGAAAAATTTACACTAGAAAGCAAGTAAAATTCTTAAACTAGAAAGCAAAAAATAAAAAAAACAAAATAAAGATAGGTATACCCCCCCACACTTGAAATGAACATTGTCCTCAATGTGACAAAGAGTAAATAGATAAGCATGCGGTGGTAAACAAAATTATGATAAACAGTAATATAATCCATCGGTTTACTATTCCGATGATGCTTGTTTAAGGTCATAAGCTCGACCCCTTTCTATCAGTAATAATGGACGGTGAGTGGTATTGTAATGGTCTCTTATCTTTAACAACTCGCCATTCTTTGCCCTTTGGCGTGATCGAGCTCTTAAGATTGATGTAAACGCGACCTCCTGATGTGCCTTTTTTCTTAGGTCCCCTACCCTTTGATTTTTCAATCTTATTATGCTTTTTAGGGTGCACATTTTTTTCACCACTATGATCTAAGGGCTTTTTAATTAAAATTTTTGAGTCCTTGGATTGCAATTTTTCAACCTTTTTGCTATCATTCTCAGGAGTGTTGATTTCATGGCACTGTTTCTTGAGATTTAAGTCTTTAAATTCGACTTTCTTATTTCCAATGTTTAGAGAAAGAGTGTCATTCCTTACATCTATTACTGCACCAGCTGTGGCAAGAAAAGGTCTTCCTAGAATAATTGGAATTTGGTGATCTTCCTCCATCTCAAGGACTACAAAGTCGATCGGGATGATCAATTTCCCGATTTGGCAAGGGACATCTTCCATAATACCCATCGGGTATTTAATGGAGCGATCCGCTAGTTGGAGAGAAATAGTGGTGGGTTTCATTTCCCCCACACCTAGTTTCTTACCTACCGAAAGCGGAATGAGGCTCACACTTGCCCCAAGATCTAACAAAGCATTATCAACATTATATTTACCTATTTTGCAAGGAATAGAGAAAGTGCCGGGATCTTTTAATTTAGGAGGAAGTTCTCTTTGTAAAATGGCACTTACTTCTTCTCGTTAAAGCGAGCGCCTCATGCTCCTCAAGTTTTCTTTTATTTGCAAGAATATCCTTTAAGAACTTAGCATAAGATGGCATCTGTTGAAGGGCATCGGTAAAAGGTATGTTGATATAAATAGATTTTAAGACTTCTAAAAATTTTGCAAATTGTTTGTCAAGTTTGGCTCTTACCAACCTTTGGGGGTATGGTATTGGAGGGTCAAAATTTCTAGAAATCTTAGGGATTCTCGTCCCATTTTCAACATCTTCATTAGTCTCAACCATCGGTGGGGTTGGACTAACTTTCTCCTTACTCGGTTTGATATTTTCCTTAGGGAGGGGATCTATAATTTCTTTTCCACTCCTAGTTTCTACCGCACTAACATGCTCGTCGGGCCTTTGCGATTGACCGGAAAAACTCCCTTGTGGTCTATGCGAGGTGCCGGCTTGTTGAGCTTGCTGATTTTCAAGCATTCTATTGTGGGCGGCTAAATTATCAAACCTAGCATTCAACGACTTAATGGATTCCCTTAACTCATTATTGGTCTTTTCTTGTTCATTTTTATTTTCAATCATAAAATCCATAATAAGATCCAATTTAGACTTAGGGGGAGGGAGAGCACTAGAATTGCCATTGAAACTTTTTTGTGTGAATCCCGGTGGTTGTGTAGAAGATTGCGGGTTTAAAATATTGTTATTCTTATAGGAAAAATTAGGGCGATTTCTCCATTCGGGATTGTATGTGTTTGAATACATACCACCATTTTCCCTATAAGAATTAACAAAATTTACTTGATCACTAGAAGTAGTGTCAAGCAATTCACAATATTCTGTACTATGTGAGTTTGACCCACATAGTTCACAAACAACATTAATGTTGGCCACGGGATTTACATTAAAGTTTTCAAACTTTTTAAGAAGCATATCAACTTTAGAAGACAAGGTAGTAATGACATCAATATTGTACTTACAGGAATCCTCGTGGTTGTTCCTTCTCATTGAACCATTGATAGTGATTCAGGGCTATGTTCTCTATCAAGTTGTATGCTTCATCCACCGTCTTATTCATTAGTGCACCTCCTGCGGCGGCATCAATTGTTTCCCTTGTTCTATATGTGAGACCATTGTAGAAAGTGTGCACAATTAACCACTTTTCAAGCCCGTGGTGAGGGCACGTCCTTAGGAGCTCTTTGAATCGCTCCCAAGCGTCATACAGTGATTCGCTTCCTGTTTGGCTAAAATTTGTAATCTTCGTCCGAATTTGAGCGGTCTTGCTCGGAGGGAAGAAACGTCCAAGGAATGCTGCTTCAATTTGGTCCCAAGTTGTAAAAGAGTTGGGTGGGACTGAAATTAACCACTGTTTCGCCTTATCCTTTAGAGAGAAAGGAAAAAGGCGCATCCGAATTGCTTCCACCGTAACACCTTGAATACGTGTGGTATCACAATATTCAAGGAATGTTTGGATGTGTAGATGGGGATCTTCGAAGGCAGTGCCGCTGTATTGGTTATTCATAACCATATGCAATAATTGCGGCTTTATCTCGAAGTTTGCCGCTCCGGCATTCGGCACAACAATAGGGGATCTAGTTCCCGGGGTACTTGGGTTAACAAAGTCCCGTAGGGTCCTAGAGGGTGTTTGTGGTTCTCCGTCCATGTGTTTCTTCAAAGTTTCTCTGAATTTCCTTAATCTTTCGTGAAAGCTTCTTTCGGGTTCCGGATCAAAGTTGTCAACGAATGTCCGAGACCGTTTCATAAACTACAAAAAAAACACTCGAAGAAAAATTAAACGTAACAGATTATAGGACGAGAAAGCAAAATAGTAAAAATAAAATAAAAACTAAAAATTTTGTAGTAAAGACAAAAATAAAAAGTAAACCGTTGTCCCCGGCAACGGCGCCAAAAACTTGTTCGGTCGAAACCTAACGGTTTATTTTATATCCGCAAGCGCACGGGCTATTGTAATATAGCGGGTGCAAGTACGAGTCGATCCCACAGAGACAGGGTTTACTTAAGGGATATTTTTGTCTTTAGAAAATATAGAAAAGATTGGGGGTAGATAAAATTTGTTTTAGAATAATAGAGAGAGCATAAACAGAAAATACTTTAATTGAAATCTTATAAAACGAATCATTCTCGGGATTGGAAATCATACACATATTCTTATTCATCAAATTGTCATTGTCTTAGAAATAAAAGGTTTTCATAAAAAGCAAGGATGGTATGTTAAGCCTACGCTATTTCGGGCTAAGACAATAGCGTTTGTATTCTTCACTAATTATGTCCTAACTGTTTGAGAAATCCGTTTATGTTTGCCCCCGCCCTGTCACAAACGGGCATTCCGGCTTATCTCTAGCTGACCATAATTAGTAAGAATCCATTAAGGACGGAAGTCAACATACTTTCCATTAAAGGAACATTCCTAGGCCATTGAACTACTCTCGTGATCAATGAACCTAGTTTGTTTATATGGTTCCGTCAATCGAGATTCTCCGCTAGGTACTTCTCTCAATTGACTGAATCATACAAATTGGATATCGTCAAAATGTAAGGCATTTAGAGAATAATATAAAGAGATTGTTTTAGATGAAGAAAGAAGACAAGACTAAACATTTTTGAATGATGAATAAGCATGCTTTTGAGTTTCCAACCCCAAGAATATGGGGGATTACTCACAAGCCATTGATAACATAAAAGTATAAATAGAGATTGAGTAAGAAAGACTTATGATTGCTGAGAATAATGCTTCACTTTTATTGCTTTTCCTCCAAAGTGATTCCAAGAACAAATAATGACTTTGATTTTCAAACTCCTTTGGAAAATTGTTGTTACAAATCTTTGTATCTTCTATCTATCTAATATCAGTAATTTCTCTCTAAGAATTCGTATCCAAGACTGATTACAAGGGTCATATTTATAAATGGGAGGAGACTCTTCAATTGGGTGCCATCAAAAGGTGCCTTTACATCTGCAGTCACGACTTGCACGGCCGTGTCAAGGATTTTGCACGGCCGTGTCCTCTTTGGCGCCAGATTTGGATTTGAATTTGGAGACTTGCACGGCCGCTCCATATATAGCTGCACGGCCGCTCCTGGTTTGGCACGGCCAGGTCACTTCTTCGTGTGCTCGGCCACTCCATGGGCCAAGATGGCCGGCCATGGCCTATGATGCACGGCCAGCTCCCGGTTTTCTTTGCCACGGCCGCTCCGACTGGTTTTCACCTTGGAGTGCTTATTTTGCTTGGTGTTCCTCCATCCTTTCGGACCAAAATGTCCATGAATCCTTTGTATAAATAAAAAGACCCTAAAACCTGTCTAAAATGTATAAAACATACCAAAAACGTAAAATCTAATAAAATAACAAAAGTAAGTAAAAATACTAAAAACTAAATAAAAAGTGATGATTTATTTGTGTAAAAGTATATAAAAACTAGGATAATTGACTATATAATAGTCACTTATCAACGCTCTGGCCGTACTTATGGATATGATGAACCGTATCTTCAAGCCGTACCTTGATAGCTTTGTCGTGGTTTTCATCGACGACATTCTTGTGTATTCTAAGTCCCGGGAGGAGCATGAGACTCATTTGAGGATTGTGTTATCTCTTCTTCGTGAAAAGCAATTGTTTGCCAAGTTCAGTAAGTGTGAGTTTTGGCTCGAGCAGATATCTTTCTTGGGGCATGTGGTATCTAGTTCAGGAATATCTGTTGATCCTTCCAAGATTGAAGCCGTTGTCAATTGGAAGCAGCCTTCAATTGTGATAGAAGTTCATAGCTTTCTTGGGTTTGCGGGGTATTACAGAAGGTTCATTGAAGGGTTTTCTCGCATTGCAACTCTGTTAACTCGATTGACTCGGAAAGATGTATCTTTTGTGTGGGATTCCAAATGTGAAGCTAGTTTTGAAGAGTTGAAGAAAAGGTTGACATCAGCTCCCGTTCTTACCCTTCCAGATGGTTGCGAGAACTTTGTCATTTTTAGTGATGCCTCGAAGGAGGGCTTGGGATGTGTGTTGATGCAAGGGGGGAAAGTGATTGCATATGCTTCTCGGAAGTTGTCACCGGCTGAACAGAATTATCCTACACATGACATGGAATTGGCTGCGATTATTTTTGCATTGCACAAGTGGAAACACTATCTTTACGGGGCGAGATTTGAGATCTTCACGGACCATAAGATCTTGAAGTATCTATTTATACAAAAGGAGTTTAATAACCGACAACGAAGATGGTTAGAGTTCTTGAAAGACTTTGATTGCGTGATTTCATATCATCCGGGGAAAGCCAATGTAGTTGCGGATGCGATGAGCCGGAAAGCCTACTTGTCAACTTTGAGTTCCCGAGAGTCAAGACATGAGTTGATTTTTGCGAATGTTCGAGCCATTCCAACTTTGTATGGAGATTTGATGGAAGCTCAATCAATTGATCCGGAGTTGAAGAAAATTTTGGGACAAGTTCAAGATGGTAAAGACGAGGATTTTGCGTTGAATAGAGATGGACTCCTAACGTTCCAAGGCCGGATTTGTGTTCCTTCATCACCGGAGATCAAGAGACGTGCGCTAGAGGATGGTCCTAAGTCTAAGTTCGCCATTCATCCGGGTAGTACTAAAATGTATCAAGACTTGAAACGAGGATATTGGTGGAATGGGATAAAGAGAGAGATAGCGGATTTTGTATCTAAGTGCTTAACTTGTCAACAAGTCAAGGCCGAGCATCAAAGACCAGCGGGGCTACTTCAACCATTAGACATTCCGGAGTGGAAATGGGAAGGGATTTCAATGGATTTTGTAACGGGTTTGCCTCTTACCACGAAGAAGATGGATGCTATATGGGTTATCGTGGATAGATTGACGAAATTGGCTCACTTTCTTCCCGTGTCAACTAAATTTTCGATGGAGAGGTTAGCTCAGTTGTATATGAAGGAGATTGTGAGACTTCACGGGGTTCCAGTTAGCATTGTTTCAGATAGAGACCCGAGGTTCACTTCGAGATTTTGGAGGGCGTTACATGAAGCTTTGGGTTCCAAGTTATGTTTTAGCACGACGTTTCATCCTCACACAGATGGGAAGACGGAACGAACTATTCAGATACTTGAGGATATGCTTAGAGCTTGTGTGATGGATTTTCAGTTGTCTTGGGAAGATCATCTACCTTTGGTTGAGTTCGCCTACAACAACAGTTACCAATCTAGCATTGAGATGGCTCCTTATGAAGCGTTGTATGGTAGGAAGTGCAGATCGCCTATGTATTGGGATGAAGTGGGTGAAGCCAAGCTTTGGGGTCCGGATTTGGTTAGAGATTCGACGGAAAAGATTAAAGTCATTCGAGATCGTTTGAAGACGGCTCAGAGTAGGCAGAAGAGCTACGCCGACAACAGAAGACGGGATTTATCTTTCCAAGGTTGCGACTTAGTTTTCTTGAAGATTTCTCCGAGGACCGGGATCAAAAGGTTTGGGAATAAGGGGAAACTAGCTCCAAGGTTCGTTGGGCCATTTGAGATCATTGAGAAAATTGGGGAACTAGCTTACCGGTTAGCATTGCCTCCATCCTTTTCCTTGCTTCATGACGTGTTCCATGTGTCTATGTTGAGGAAATATTGTCACGATCCTTCCCACATTCTGAGTTCACCTCCCGAAGAGATCCAAGCGGATATGTCCTATGTTGAGGAGCCATTGAGAGTATTAGATTTCCAAGTCAAAGAGTTGAGAACTAAAAGCATTCCGGTAGTGAAGGTCTTATGGAGAAACCATACCATTGAAGAGGCTACGTCGGAGTTAGAGTCGGAGATGAGGGAAAAGTATCCTTCTTTGTTTGAGAGTGCAAGTAAGTCTACCTAAAATTCGAGGCGAATTTTTCTTTAAGGGGGAGTGAGTGTCACGACCCTAATAATAGGCACTATTTTAGCACTCGTTGAGCACGTGGGGTTGGGTTGGTAGTATTTCATATTATGCCTTTTATGCTATTTGCTATGTTTATGTGTTCATTTTATGCTTTTGATGAGTTATGTAAAGTTAGGATGAAAGTGAATTAAATTTAATGATTTAGGGTCTAAATTAATTAAATGTGAAATGTTATAGTGAGATAATAATAATTGAAAAATTAAAGAAAATGCTTATATGTTTTGAGGTGCTTAATTGTAAAAGATGATAGTAGAAGTGTTAGTGGTATTGATTTGGAGTTATAGAGGAGCTTTACTTAAAACCTTCCATACTTATCCTTGGCAATCAGTTAATGAAGTCATTTTTACTTTCTTCCTCAGTATTTCTCTTCTTAGAAAAGCCATGAAACTAAAACCCTAACCTTCTCTTATAAAAATTCTCTAGCCTTCATTTCTTCTTCGTTTTCAAAACGGTTTGCGGATTCTTGTTCGTGGCGGCAAGGGGATCGTTTAGAGCCGGTCAAATAATTATTCCATTTTTCACTATTTAAGTAAGTTATTATGATTTTCTTTCAAAAAGTGTTTATTCTATGATTATGGTTGTTGTTATTATGATTTAAAGGAATTTTGATGTTTTGGAACACTTTTATTGAGTAATATGGGTTTTTGGAAAAGTGGAATTGAAAGGAGTATGGGTTGGTGGTTGTAATGGCAATAAAAATGGTTAGGATTGAATTTAGAGTGTGCATGAATTAATGGGAAGGGTTGCATGGGAATTGGAAGCAAAATCTTGGTCATAAAATGTTTTGGGGTGGTGTGGTAATGTGGTGGAAAGAGTATGAATTAGTTTGGAGTTGTATTGCTAAGGTTGGTACTGATTTTGGTCACTTGGAAAACAGAGGAAACTTGGTTTGGGACAATTTGGTGTAGTTGTTGATGTTGTTGCAATTCTGTTCTGAATTTTGGACAGAGGGCACGACTCGTGCTCTGGGGCACGAGTCGGGCACGATTCGTCCCTTGGAATTTGGCCTAAGTCGTGCCTAGAGGGGACGAGTGTATCTGATGGGGTGTTTAAGGGGCACGAGTCATGCCCTGGGGCACGAGTCGTGCCCTTCCCTGCAGTCTCTGAACCAGTTTCTAAGGCCTAGGAACCTATTCAACCGAGAACCAAAGTGAACCATCTTTAACTTAGATTAAAGTAGAGCACTTTAGCTACACAATGGTGTCCTACTTGGTTAAAATGGAATAGTGTAAGTACTTTAAATATTGTTCGGAAAATGCTTGACAACCTTGATTCGTTACTTAACCAAAGTGAATCCAACTTGGTAAATGGAACTTGGACCTTTATAGAGGTTATATATTATTGCATATTGTTCATGTAGGGTTGGTTTATGATACCTTGCACCCTTACTTGAGTTCATATGCATTGGTCGTTATATACATAGTGTGTGAAATGTATTGTTGCACTATGGTATTGATTGAACATGAGTATGCTTTACCATGTTATATATTCTTATCCCTTTGGTGGATTTCATTTCAAGTAACTATTATGTGCTTGAACTTGTGTTAATAAGCTGATGTTTAGGGGTATAACAGAATACGATCAATTATGAAAAGTGTGACCTAATGTGATCGGATTACGTTATACCTGTGACTGTCCCCTTCTGTGGCCACAGATTGGGGTTATAGCATCTGTATTGAGCCCAAAGCCTTACAGAGTTGCTAGTATCTTATATGGTTCCCTGAAAAATGGGTCTTATAAGATGTGAATATGCTCAAGCAGTTCACAAATGAGAGGACTTTTATCTCCCAATGTTGTACGACTTATTGGTCAGATGGGAAAAGGTAAACCAAGGTAATGTAATGTGTTTACGGCTTTTCCAATGTGTTATATGCACCTTGTATGTGTTGCATCTTACTTGGCATATTGTGCATTCATAATAGCTTATTGAGATTTATTCTAACCCTTCTCCCTTTAATGTTTTAGATCGGACTGAGACAGGAGGACCCGGCCAGTGAGGACGGTGCGTAGTTTGTACTTGTCTTTTGGGTTGTTGGGTATGTTATGTTTAGAGGGGTTGTATTTTGGTTATTACTCATTTGTTGGAGTTTGTTTATAAAACAACTTTTGTAAAGGTTTTATTTGTGACTTGAACTTTTGTAATGTGTAACTAAAGTTAAGTTTCAAAGTTGGTTTATCCCCTTTTCCTCCAAGTGGAGATGACCCCAAGTTAGTATTTGAATGTTAAGGTTAAAGTTTAGTTACTTTCAAGTTAAGTCAAAAGTTTTCAAAAATTACAGGTGGTCTTTCTTAAGTTTGGACTCTCCGACTCGGGACACGTGTTAGGTTCCGGGTTGGGGTGCCCACATGACACATCCTCATATACGACATCACTTCAGTCATAGGACATCACACGTCCTCATACACGACACAACCTCAGTCAGAGGACATAACACGTCCTCACGCACGACATCACTTCAGTCAGAGGACATCACACGTCCTCATGCACGACATCACTTTGGTCAGAGGACATCACACGTCCTCACACACGACAATGCACTCACGATTTCTTAACTACGATTAGGCTTGATTCCCGCTAGGGATATGTAGGAATCCTATCAAAGGGTCCAGCCAACCGACCTAAACGGTCACCCACAAGACACCACCACGTCCACACACAGAGTCTCAGTCATAAGACATAACTCGTCCTCAAAACACGGCAACGCACTCCCCCCCACATGAACTACGATCAGGCTTGATTTCCGCTTGGTATACGTAGGAATCCTATCAAAGGGTCCAGCCAACCGACCTACACGGTCACCTCCTCTCCCAGCACGCGATCCAAATCGGGACCCTTATCTTATCGACGACCCCACTTCATTCGTAAGTGACGTCGTCGAGGGGCTTCTGTAAGTACCCCATTCTGGATCACTCCCCTTTCGACGCACGGGAAACACCGCAGACTCACACAAACGTGATCTCCGTAGCCTTCAAAAACCTCTAAAACCACCAACCAAACCAAGGTAGGGCCTTTCTGGGATAAAAAAGTACAAAAGGACTTTTTAGGAATTTTGGAAAATATGGAAAAGCAATACTAGTCCGTGCGGACCACTTTGCTTCCAGACATCATAATTACAAAATCCCCTTAAAGTCCACAATATTCCCCTAAATCCAGGAAAACCAAAAAAATGGTAATGGCAGGTGGTGTCCCGCGACACACTTTGCCAGAATCTGAACCCTATAAATAGAGGGCTCCCCCTCTCATTTTTCACACACCTCCTTTCTTCTCTCTCTCCCCCCAGCCTTCAGGCCCCCTTCTAAGACCCTTCGAGGCAATCCCGGTCCCTTTCGGTTCCCACCGGAACATTCCGAGGCCCCTCGTGGTACTCCGAAGCCCTGTCGAGCGCTCCCGAGACACTCCCGAGCTGCCTCGAGGCATCCCGAAGCCTTGCCGGTCCATCCCGAGGCATTCCGGCCTATCCCGAGGCATCCCGGTCCATCCCGAAGCCCTGCCGGACAATCCCGATCCATCCCGACGCAAGCCGGAACTCTGCCCGAGCACAACCGACGATCCCAAGGCACGCCGAACCTCTGCCCGAGTCCAGTCAACAATCCCGACAATCCCAACGCACGCCGAAACTCTGCCCGAGTACACACCTGACACTCCCGAGGCACGCCGAAGCTCTGTCCGTGCATTACTGTACATCCCCGAAGCAATCCCGATCCGTCCCGGAACACCATTCACACTCAAACACTATTCCCAAGTGGAAGACAGACACGAACCAACATTGGTAAGGCTTCCTTCAATTACTATTTCAATACATTTCTATACATTTAATGTTAGATCATGTGTTGCCATGAATGTTGTCCCAAGTGTTGCAAACCAGTGTTGCCACAAGTGTTGCCATTTGGATTTGGCAACACTGAAATAGTTACTGTATTTTTCACAAATAATAATGTGGAAATTAATGTGTAAATAACAGTACTTAGTCTGCTTAAAATGAGCTTGAATAGGTCCTCAGAAACTGCCCAGGTGTGATGTTCGAAGAAGAGGAAAAAATTAACAAATAAACATGTGTTTATTTGTTTAATTAATGACCAAGCAAAAAGAGATATTATTCAGCTATTCAGGGGGAGAACAAGTCAGAGTACAAGGCATCTATAGCTGAGAGGTACAAGCAAGAGAAGCAAGAGAAGACTAAGTCTCCTACATTTGAGGCGAGAAGGCTAAAATGGAGGAAACAAACTCCAAGGCTGTTGCTGATCATTTTGAGTAGGCTCCAAGACTTTGTGGCCTATAAATAGTGCAGTGGATCTTCATTGAAGATCATCCAATTCAGAAAACGCAAATCTGCACAAGAAATAGAATTCTGCTCTCAAGTGTTGCCATTCAGTGTTGGCAACACTCAGTCCGACACTCGAGAATTTCATATAGATTTTCATATTTTTGTGAGGTTTTGAGTGTTCATTTTATGAGAGAGTTCTTTATATGTTGTTCCTTATGTTAATGATTGTTTATCATTAAGGAACTTCTTCGACCTTGTATTGAATTCATATTATTAATAGAAAGGTCTTGCCCTCCTGGCACCCATCAAGTTATATATTTATATAACTTGATAAAAATTATATTCTTGTGTATTTTTTTAATTCTTCCACTGCAAATTAGATTTATGTCTATTTATTTGTGTTTTTCTAGAATTGGTGTGTGTTGTTGTTAGTGTTGCCAACACTAAGGACAACACTTGTGAGTTTCGTCTCACCTTGTGAGTTTCGCCTCACTTGTTCTAAGCCATAGACAATTTCAATTGGTATCAGAGCCTAGCACTTGATATACTAAGTGTTTAGATCATTTTGTCATGGCTTATGATCCTGCCAACCCTAATCAAAAGAGATTACCGATTTTAGACGGATCAAATTATGCTTATTGGAAGATTCGCCTACGCTCGTATATCAAATCAATTGATCTTCGAGCTTGGCGATCTATTTTAAATGGTTATTCTGTTCCAATGCTTCCTCCGGATGATGATGGTGACGTTCAAGTCAAACCTAAATTCGAGTGGACAATTGAAGAGAATAATCTTGCTAGTTTCAATGAAAAGGCACTGAATGCCATCTATGAATGGGTTGACATGCATATGTTCAAGCTCATTCAAAATAGTCCCTCTGCAAAAGATGATTGGGATACTTTACAAAGATTTTGTGAAGGAGATGGTAGTGTCCGAGAAACAAAGCTTAGAGGTCTCACCAGTAAATTTGAAAGATTAAGAATGGATGAAAACGAAGATATTTCTTCTTATTTTGAAAAGTTGATTGATATTTCAAATGCTTGTCAAGTATTAGGGGAACCTTTTACAAATAAACAACTTGTTTCAAAAGCTATTCGTACTCTTCCCGAACGTTTTAATATTAAAGTTTCAGCTATTGAAGAGGCCCATAAGCTTTCAACTATGGACATTAACTCCTTAATGAGAATTTTGAAAAACTTTGAGATGAATCTCAATGAACAAACCGAGGCTTCTAAAGGCAAAAATGTTGCCTTAAAAGTCGAATCTTCGGACACGTGTGTGGATGATGAAGATGAAGCCTTCGAGGAGTTAGATGAAAATACTATTGTAGCTTTTACTTGCGAAGAGATATAATTCCATGCTTAGGAAATTTAACAGTGTGCAGGTAAAGGCTAAGGACCAATCGGCCAAAACACCTAGTTTTGTGCCAAGGAGAGGTCCTCCTCCAAATCAAAAGGATACCCCACCTAGGCGTGCATCCTCGGAAAAGATCCGGTCCGATCCTAAATACATTGAATCCATTCAATGTCATGCTTGTTCCGGTTGGGGTCACTATGCCAATGAATGTGCTAATACCTTAAGAAAGGCGAGCAAAAATTTGTGGGTATCTCTTAGTGATGGAGAGGAGGAAGGAACGAAGAAAGATGAAAAGACTGAGCAAGTGGTCATGATGGCCACGGTAGAGGAGCTACCTTCGACAGAAAGTGTTACCTCAAGTGTTGTCCCAGATTTGACAACACTTAACACAACACTTGTGACTTATTCAGAAAGTGTTGCCCCAAGTGTGGTCCAGGAAATGGCAACACTTGACACAACACTCAGCAGGTATGATTCTTTAAATGATATTTGCTTGCATGATTCAGTTGGTTTAAATTCAGAGGAGACTATAGAGGATGATCTTTGTAAAGATGAGCTCATTCATGAATTAAAAAGCCTCTATAAGTCCCTCCTCGTGGAATGGAAAAAAGAGAACAAGATGGTGGTTTTCTTGAAAAGGGAAAATCATGATCTTAAAAACTCCTTGACTCGGCTGGAGGTTCAACTCAATAGGAGAGATTTGGATCTTGATAAAATCAAGGCCAAACTCAACCTAGCCGAATCCACCTTCAAAAAACTCAACACGAGTTCATCCAAATTGGATGAAATACTCAATTTGAGTAAGCCTCTGAAAGCTGGTCTTGGGTTCCAAGAATCACTAGAAAGTATTACCTCTTCCTTGTTTAATGTTAAAACTAAAAATTGTTTTGTAAAAGAGCGTGTTAAGAAAAAGGATAGTACTCCTAGTGATACTCCTGATCAATCCAATGAATGTGAATACTGTCACAAAGTTGGACATATAAAATCAGATTATTTTTTTCTTCAAAAGAAAATGTCCAGTCTTCAAGTGTTGCCTCAAGTGTCGCCAAATTCTCAGGGCAACACTCACGACAACACTAGTGAACAGAAATTCAGATTTTCAAAAAAGACTTGGTTACCCAAGGAAAAACTGAAATGCTATGTTGTTTACACAGCTTTAAGGGCTAACATTGCAGGAACTTGGTACTTTGATAGTGGTTGTTCACGTCATATGACGGGTACAAAATCATTCCTAACGGAGTACCAACCTATTCAAGAAGGCTCAGTGATTTATGGTGGTGGAGGCAAGAGTGAAATAGTTGGAAAAGGAACATTGGATATTGTTGGTTTTCCTCCTTTGAAAAATGTCTTGCACGTAGATGGTTTACTTGCTAATTTAATTAGCATTAGCCAATTATGTGATGACAATTTGGAGGTAAAATTCAATAAAAATACCTGTGAAGTGTTTGATAATACTAACTTTTGTGTCATGACTGGAATAAGATCAAGCGATAATTGCTACCTGGTTGGTAATAAACCAGTGTGCAATTTGACAAAACTTGATGATATAAGGTTATGGCATCAAAAGTTAGGTCATTCTCATTATAGGAATCTTGAGAAGATTATCAAACACAATGCCGTCAAAGGTGTTCCTAAACTAAACCTCAAAGACACCATGATGTGTGGTGACTGTCAAAAGGGTAAGCAAACTCGTGTTGCTCATAGTGTTGGACAACACAATGAGCAACACTCAGGAACAACACATTTTTTTTAGCTTCTACATATGGACTTGATGGGTCCTATTGAGGTAGAAAGCTTGGGAGGAGAACCAGCTGATGATATACCTCTGACCCTGCTGGAAGATGTTGAACAGAGGGCTGGAACAGAAACTGATTTGGCCAGTACAGCCACAGATTCAAGTGTTGTCCCGAGTGTTGCCCCTGAAACGGTAACACCTGAGGCAACACAGGAGAACAAAACAATGGCTGGAAATTCTGAGAGTAGTGACTCAGAAGAAGAAGATGGATTGGTGTACCATCAAGGCAGGAGAGATCCCTCAGCTCGTATTAGAAATTATCATCCCATTACTCAGGTAATTGGTGATGTTAATGAAGGGGTTCAAACAAGAAATAAGGAGCCAGTTGACTACAGAGATATGGTTAGGTATGTGTGT
The DNA here is from genome assembly GCA_022495995.1 of Adenophora triphylla var. japonica. Taxonomy (NCBI): domain Eukaryota; kingdom Viridiplantae; phylum Streptophyta; class Magnoliopsida; order Asterales; family Campanulaceae; genus Adenophora; species Adenophora triphylla. The sequence continues at coordinate 244,450 of JAFEMH010001787.1, read as the reverse complement.
ATGTCCTCCACATACTCCAAGGTAAAACACTCCTGTTTCATTTCCTCTCTTGAACCAAAAATTGTGATTGAGGCTTTAAATGATAATTTTTGCATACAAGCTATGCAAGAAGAGCTTGAACAATTTACCCGTAACGAGGTTTGGTGTTTAGTTCCACGTCCTTTACATACAAATATTATTGGAACTAAATGGATTTACAAAAACAAATCTGATGATTGGGTAATATTGTTCGTAATAAAGCTCATCTTGTGGCTCAAGGCTATACACAAGTGGAAGGAATAGACTTTGACGAGACCTTTGCACCTGTAGCTAGAATTGAGTCAATAAGACTTCTTCTTGCTATAGCCTGCTACCTCAAAATCACATTGCACCAAATGGATGTCAAAGCGGCTTTCTTGAATGGGTACTTAGATAAAGAGATCTATGTTGAGCAACCTAAAGGGTTTGAAGACCCATTCCACCCAGACCATGTATACACACTTGATAAGGCCTTATATGGCTTGAAACAAGCTCCTCGAGCATGGTATGGGCATCTAACAAGTTTCCTTCTTGAATATGGATTTGTTAGAGGAGAAGCCGATAGGACATTATTTATTCTTAGGGAAAATAAAGAGCTTGTCATTGCTCAGATCTATGTTGATGACATAGTTTATGGCTCCACATCTAAAACGTGTTTACAAAATTTTGTGGAAGCTATGACATCAACTTTCGAGATGAGCATGATAGGAGAACTTAATTATTTCCTAGGATTGCAGATGAAACAGTCAGATGATGGAATCTTTATCTCTCAGAGCAAGTATGCTAAGAGTTTGGTGAAAATATTTGGATTGGAGAGTACAAAGAGCTCAAAAATACCTATGGGATCATCTCTTAAGGTAACCAAAGATCAAGCAGGGGAGGATGTTGACCCAACTCTGTATAGATCCATGATAGGTAGTCTTCTTTATCTTACTGCTAGTCGTCCCGATATTATGTTCAGCGTAGGTGTATGTGCTAGATATCAGTCTGCTCCTAAAATTTCTCATCTAAATGCTGTTAAGAAAATCATTAAGTATGTGTCTGGGACAAGTGAATTGGGAATCTGGTTCACCAAAGACACTAATACCAACTTGGTTGGTTTTAGTGACTCTGATTGGGCAGGGGATATAGATGATAGAAATAGCACTAATGGGGATTGTTTTTTCTTGGATAATAATCTTGTGTCATGGTACAGTCGCAAGCAAAATTGTGTCTCTCTCTCGACTGCTGAATCTGAGTATGTAGCAGCCGGGAGTTGTTGTTCACAATTGATATGGTTGAAACATATGCTTGACGACTATGGTCTTGATAGTAATATCTTGACCATGTATTGTGACAATTTGAGTGCTATAAACATTTCCAAAAACCCTGTACAACACTCACGCACTAAACACATTGATATCCGCCATCACTTTTTGAGAGATTTAGTAGAAAAGGACTTGATCCAAATAGAGCATATTGATACTAAACATCAACTTGCTGATATTTTGACCAAAGCCTTGGACCATGAGAGATTTTCAAGTTTGAAAAAATCTCTTGGTTTATGCTTTCTATAAATCTGTTGTTTCAAGTGTTGCCGTTGTTGCCAACTCGACAAAGAACACCGTGTATTTGTTGTATATTTTTTATTATATATATATATATATATATATATATATATATAGTCTAATCCCAAATGGGGGCATTTACTGACCTTTTTGTTCTAGTATGTGTATATATTTAAGGTTAACATTTTTTATAAAATACCCTTTTGTGCTTAAAGTGACAAAGTCACTTATATTGTGTTGATATTGAAAAAGGCAAAGCTTGTTAAAATACTTCCAAAGTAACTCGGGGCACGGCGTTCGTTGCGACGATGCTTCCTTGCCAAAATGGGAGTATAATGTAGTTGTTTTATACTGAGTATTAGGGACATGGAGCTCGCTACTACAGTGTACCCTACTTGAAAGGTATAAAACTTACTACATATAACTTTACACTTTAATAAAAAACTCGGGGCACGAAGCTCGCTACTACGATGCTTCCTTGAAAATAAAGAAAGTGTAAAGTTTGCTTAAAAATTGCCTAAGGAATGATAAGATATATTGTGTTGAAAAAATATTAAGGGAATTTTATTCAATATGTTTCCTTGTGTGTCACACAACATTGCTAGTAACACATTAGTAGATGCTACATTATTTTTTTATTTCTTATTTTTGTTTTTGTTAATTAAATTTTGAATTTCCAAAAGTCTATTTCCTTATATTTAGAGTTTGTGAAATTTAAAAGGTTTTTAGCAAAAATATTTATTTTTGTCTAACTAATTGTAATTTAGAAATATCTATTTTTTAAAATTCATTATTTTTAATTTTGAAAAACACAATTTTATGGATATTGCTAAGATTATTTTTAGTTATTATATATTTGAAAAATGAAAAAAAAATTGTTTTTTTTTTCAAAATGGCGGATAACAGTGGGATGAGTTTGTTGAATTTGTGAGGGATAAAAGGGATTTTATTTGATTTGAACTTGTCAAATTAAATTAAAACCCTCCCTATTACTCATTAAACCCTCCTCCTCACTAAATCCTCTCTCTCTCTCTCTCTTCTTGTCTCTCTCTCTAGGCGGAACCAAACCCTTTCCATGTTCCCCCTTCTTCCTCATTTTTTTTCCTTCGATTTCCATGGCCAGTCCCAAAAATACTTTCCAAATTTCTTCCCCCATGGAGATCTCACCACTCGCCCCTTCGAGTGTTGCCTCAAATGTCGCCGTCCCTATGGAAATATCCCCTGCGACATTTTCGGCCACACCCACAACCTCACCATCTTTAGACATTGTTGTCTATAATCCACCTCAAATTCTCATTCCCATGAGTCTTCCAGAAGCTACCCCCTCCATCGAACTCACCTTCGCCCCTCAAAAGAAAACCAAGAAACGAAAGGCGGTTGATGCCTCTTCATCTTTTTGAGGTGGTGTTCGTCGTCAGTCAGAAAGGATCAAGACATTGTTCAGGTCCAAAATTCCTTCCAACACTGCTGATGATCCTGTCAATGTGGAGGATAGTTCAAGTTCATCGCTCAACATTTCGTCCGAGGACAATTCGGACCCAATCTTCAAAGAGACTAAAGAGCCCTCATCAACATCTGATGAGGATGACGAAGCATGGATGGATGATGAAGAAACATTAGCTCAAGCATAGTCCCGGATTGTCAAGAAACAGAAAATTCAGTCCAGTGTTGCCCCAAGTGTTGCCAATCCAAAGGCAACACCTGAAGCAACACCTGCTGCCAAGACCAAAGCTCAGTCAAGTTCACCCTCATATTCTCCCATTTCCTGGCCAGAGGTAACCACTCCTACTCCCTCTCAAGATTCAAAATCTGATTACGAGTCTTTTGGATATTATGAACGCCCATTACTTTTCAAAATTTTTTATAGTGAATCCAACTTAGATAAGTGGGTTCAAGATTCTGAGAAAAAGATTCTGAATGAAAGGAACATGTTTATGACTCAATTCAAGGAATTAGGAGTGTATCAATTTTTGAAGGACAGAAACTTTTTACCTACGGTTGTGAAAGTGTCCGATTATATTGAAAGTGTGGTTAGGAATTTTTATGCTCATCTTAGGGATGATATTGATGATAGGAATACCCCTTGAAATTGTCTATGGCTAAGAACTTATGAGACAAAACTCACAAGGTGAGATGAAACTCACGGGTGTTGTCCTTAGTGTTAATGACACTAACGACGACACTTTCACCAATTCTAGAAAAGCACAAATCAATAGAAATAAATATAATTTGCAGCGGAAATATTAAAGCAATACACAAGAATATAATTTTTATCAAGTTATATAAATATATAACTTGATGGGTGCCTAAAAGGCAAGACCTTTCTATTAATAATATGAATTCAATACAAGGTCGAGGTTGTTCCTTAATGATAAACGAACCCTGATATAAGGAACAACATACACGAATTCTCTCAGTAAATAAACACTCAAAAACCTCACAAAAATATAAAAATCTATATGAAATATTCGAGTGTTGGACAAAGTGTTGCCGACACTGAATGGCAACACTTGAGAGCAGAATTCTACTTTTCTTGTGCATTTGCGTTTTGAATTGGATGATCTTCAATGAAGATCCACTGCACTATTTATAGGCCACAAAGTCTTGGAGCCTACTCAAATGATCAGCTAACAACCTTGGGTTTGTTTCCTCCAAAATAGCCTTCTCGCCTTCATTGTAGGAGACCTAGTCTTCTCTTGCTTCTCATGCTTGTACCTCTTAGCTTTGGTTGCCTTGTACTCTGACTTGTTCTCCCCGAATAGCCGAATAAAATATCTCCTGGCTTGGTCATCAATTAAACAAATAAACACATGTTTATTTGTTAATTTCTTCTCCTCTTCGTGATTAACGCCCGGGGTCAAGCTTCGTTGCTGATTTTAAGCTCATTTTAAGGGGACTAACTACTGTTATATAAACATTAATTTACCCATTAATATTTGTGAAAAATACAGTAACTAACTCAGTGTCGCCAATTCCAAATGGCAACACTTTTGGCAACACCAGTGGCAACACTGGTTTGCAACACTTGGGATGACATTCATGACAACACATGATCTAACATTAACAATCTCCCCCATAGTTACTGATTTCTTCACAAAATACCAATGTGATGATCTTTTCAAAAACAGTTAGTCAAACTTAACTAAAACCACAAAAAAATGCCACGAGATTTTGATAGAGGCAACATCAACCTTCAGGCAATGTTTTGAAATATTTTTCAATCCAAAACATCAACCATTAAGCAAATGAAGTATCAAAATCTTTACAAAAATCTCCCCCTTAATACGAAATTTAATAATTAAATAAACTAACTATTAAATTCTAAACAACCAACCAACCATTTAACAAAAACCATCCATCATCTTTTGAAGAAAATTCCAGCTGAAACAAAGAAAAAAAAAAACAGAAATAAAATTTGTTTAAGCATTACAAACCAAAATAAAACAAATAAAATTGTTTTTGTTTCCAACCACCAAAAACACAAACCATTCGAACCAACCACCATTAAACTGCATTTCCAGCTCCTTCACCTCCCTCAGCTGTCCCACTAGGCCCAACACCATTCCCAGCTCCATCATCATCATCACGCCTTGGTGGCTTATCTCCCCCTATTTTGGAAGAAATTAAATCCACCATTTTCATCATGTCAGTGCGCATATCCAACCATCCCTGAATTACTGAGTCAATGTGCTTCACTTGACCATTGAAAAAATTAAGAATCATCGCAGCATCAACCATAACAAGAGCAGTGTTGCCAGAAGTGTTGCCGAGTTTCAGGGCGACACTTGGAGCGACACCGGTAGCAGGGCATAACAGTGAGGAGCATTTGTAACCAAAACCCAAGGTAAATCCCCGTGCCTATCACCTTCAGTAAAGTGTTTGGTAATTGGTAATAAACAAAGCTTTTCAGAGATATTATCACCATTCCAAGGCTTAAGATTTTGGAACATGAGGACTTGGAAAATAAGGGAAGGAAATATGAAGGAGGAAGTCTTTTTCTTCTTAGCCCATGCAGCAAGGTGAGCAAATACAAGTCTCCCAAAGTTAACTCTTTGTTTCTTGCCTAGTTTGTACAACAAATTAGCTTGCTCAAAAGTGACCGTGTTCTCGTTTGCCGTAGGAAGCCAATTTGTTATACAAATCTTGTGGAGCACGCTAAACAAAGAAGTGAGATGGGTAGACCTAAAGTGATCAGACCAAATGGTGATTCTCCCTCCAGTTAAAAAGGTGGCTAAGGCATTAGGATCATATTCCAAACTTTCATCTTCGACATTAGGGAGGCCGAATGCCTTGTTGATGATCAAGGGATTAAAATCATAGATATTGCCCCTAACAAAAATCTTTCCATAATGAGGGGTATTCCTATCATCAATATTATCCCTAAGATGAGCATAGAAATTCCTAACCACACTTTCAATGTACGATGACACTTTAGTCACCGTAGGCAAAAACATCCTATCCTCCAAAAACTGATACACACCTAACTCCTTGAATTGAGTCACATACATATTCTTTTCATTCAGAATTTTCTTCTCAGAATCTTCAACAAACTTATCTAAATTTGTTTCACCATAAAATTCATCCGAAAGAAAAGGACGTTCATAAAATCCAAAAGACTCATAATCTGACTTTGTATCCTGAGAGAGATTAGGAGAGTGTACCTCAGGCCATGAAATAGGAGAATATGAAGGAGAACTCGATTGTGCTTTGGTCTTGGCAGCAGGTGTTGCTTCAGGTGTTGCCATTTCATCGGCAACACTTGGGGCGACACTTGATGAAATTTTCTGTTTCTTCTTCATTTTGGACTGGGCTTCAGCAAGAGTTTCCTCATCTTCCAACCAAGCTTCTTCATCCTCATCAGAAGTTGATGAGGGCTCCTTTGTCTCTTTAAAAGCTGGGTCCGAACCTTCCTCGGACGAAATGTTGAGCGAAGAGCTTGAAGAATCATCCACATTTACTGGATCATCAGTTGTATTAGATGGTATCTTTGACCTGAACAGAGTTTTGATCCTCTCCGATTGTCTACGCACTCCACCCCTAAAAGAGCTAGAGGCATCAACCGCCTTTCGCTTCTTGGTCTTCTTCTGAGGGGCGAAGGTGAGTTCTGTGGATGGGGTAGCTTCAGGAAGATTGATGGGAATGGGAATTTGAGAAGGATCATAGACAACAATGTCTAAGGATGGTGAGGTTGTGGGTGTGGCCGAAAGTGTCGCAGGGGATATCTCCATTGGAACGGCGACATTTGAGGCGACACTAGAGGGAGCTAGAGGCGAAATTTCCATGGGAGACGAAATTTGGGAAGTATTTTTAGGGCTAGCCATGGAAGATTGAAGAAGAATGAGGAAGACGAAGAAGGAGCAGGGGAAGGGTTTCTTCTTTCCGCCTAGAGAGAGAGAGAGCACGGTGAGAGAGAGAGGGTTTAGGAGTAGGTTTTAATGAGTGAATAGTGGAGGGAGTTAATTGATTTGACAAGGTCAAATTAATTAAACCTCCAATTATCTCTAAAAATCCCAACAAACTCAAGTGTTATCCGCCATTTTTTTTTTTTTAAAAAAAATCCCTTTTTTTTTTTTTTTTTAATTTTTTTTTTTTTAATTTTTAATTTTTTAATAATAACTAAACATAATTTTAGTAATATCCATAAAATTGTGTTTTTCAAAATTCAAAGAGATGAATTTTAAAAAATAGATATTACAAAATTACACTTAGATTGACAAAAATAAAAAATTTTTGCTAAAAACCTTTTAAATTTCACAAACTCTAAATATAAGCAAATAGACTTTTGGAAATTTAAAATTTAATTAACAAAAACAAAAACAAGAAAATAAAAAATTAATGTAGCATCTACTAATGTGTTACTAGCAATGTTGCGTGACACACAAGGCAACATTTTTAAATAAAATCCCCTTGATATTTTTCAACATATATAACTTATCATTCCTTAGGCAATTTATAAGCACACTTTACACTTTCTTTATTTACAAGGAAGCATCGTAGTAGCGAGCTCCGTGCCCCGAGTTTTTTATTAAAGTGTAAAGCTACAATTAGTAAGTTTTATACCTTTCAAGTAGGGTACACTGTAGTAGCGAGCTCCATATCCCTAATACTTAGTATAAAACACTACATTATATTCCCTTTGGGAATTTCCACAAGCTTTGCCTTTTTCAATATCAACAACAATGTGAGTGACTTTGTCACTTTTTAGCACAAAGGGGTATTTTATATAAAAAAAAAATGTTAACCTTAAGAATGTACACATACTAGAACAGAAAGGTCAGTAAATGCCCCCCATTTGGGATTAAACAACTATATATTTTTTTTAAAAAAAAATTTTAAAAATAATGTACAACTCATACAAAGTGTTGCTGACAGTGTTGGTAACACTGACGGCAACACTAACAGATTTATAGAAAACATAGACCAAGAGATTTTTTCAAACTTGAAAATCTCTCATGGTCCAAGGCTTTGGTCAAAATATCAGCAAGTTGATGTTTTGAATCAATATTCTCTATTTGGATCAATTTCTTTTCTACTAAATCTCTCAAAAATGATGGCGGATATCAATGTGCTTAGTGCGTGAGTGTTGTACAGGATTTTTGGAAATATTTATAGCACTCAAATTGTCACAATACATGGTCAAGATATTACTATCAAGACCATAGTCATCAAGCATGTGTTTTAACCATATTAGTTGTGAACAACAACTCCCCGCCGCCACATATTCGTATTCGGCGGCCGAGAGAGAAACACGGTTTTGCTTGCGACTGTACCATGACACTAGATTATTACCCAAGAAAAACAACCCCCACTAGTACTCTTTCCGTCATCTATATCCCCGCCCAATCGTAGTCACTAAAACCAACTAAGTTGGTATTAGTGTCTTTGGTGAACCAGATTCCCAATTCACTTGTCCCAGACACATACTTGATGATTTTCTTGACAAAGATTTAGGTGAGAAATTTTAGGAGCAGATTGATATCTAGCACAAACACCTACGCCGAACATTATATCGGGACGACCGGAAGTAAGATAAAGAAGACTACCTATCATGGATCTATACAGAGTTGGATCAACATCCTCCCCGCCCGATCTTTGGTTACCTTAAGAGATGATCCCATAGGTATTTTAGAGCTCTTGGCACTCTCCAATCCAAATCTTTTCACCGACTCTTAGCATACTTGCTCGAGTGATGAAGATTCCATCATTCGATTGTTTCACCTGCAATCCTAGGAAATAATTAAGTTCTCCTATCATGCTCATCTCAAATGTAGATGTCATAGCTTCCACAAAATTTTGTAAACATGTTTTAGATGTGGAACCATAAACTATGTCATCAACATAGATTTGAGCAATGACAAGCTCTTTATTTTCCCTAAGAATAAATAATGTCCTATCGGCTTCTCCTCTAACAAATCCATATTCAAGAAGGAAGCTTGTAAGACGCCCATACCATGCACGAGGAGCTTGTTTTAAGCCATATAAGGCCTTATCAAGTCTCGTATACATGGTCGGGGTGGAATGGGTCTTCAAACCCTTTGGGTTGCTCAACATAGATCTCTTTATCTAAGTACCCATTCAAGAAAGCCGCTTTGACATCCATTTGGTGCAATGTGATTTTGAGATAACAAGCTATAGCAAGAAGAAGTCTTATTGACTCAATTCTAGCCACAGTGCAAAGGTCTCGTCAAAGTCGATTCCTTCCACTTGTGTATAGCCTTGAGCCACAAGACGAGCTTTATTACGAACAATATTACCCAATTCATCGATTTGTTTTTGTAAATCCATTTAGTTCCAATAATGTTAGTATTTAAAGGACGTGGAACTAAACACCAAACCTCGTTACGGGTAAATTGTTCAAGCTCTTCTTGCATAGCTTGAATCTAATTTATCATTTAAGGCCTCAATCACATTTTTGGTTCAACAGAGGAAACGAAACAGAGTGTTTTACCCGAGAGTATGTGGAGGACATACACACATACCTAACCATATCTCCGTAATCAACCGGCTCCTTGTTCCTTGTTCTAACCCCTTCATTAACATCACCAATTACTTGAGTAATGGGATGATAATTTCTAATTCGAGCCGGGGATCTCTCCCCGCCTTGATGGTACACCAATCCATCTTCTCCTTCGAGTCACTGCTCTCGGAATTTCCAGCCACTGTTCTGTTCTCCCGTGTTGCCTCAGGTGTTGCCATTTCAGGGCGACACTTGGAGCAACACTTGAATTGTGGCCTGCAATGGCTGAATCGATTCTGTTCCAGCCCTTTGTTCGACTTCTTCTAGTAGAGTCGAGGTATATCATCACCGGTTCTCTGTGGCACTCAAGTAATCGTTAAATTCAATATTTACCGATTCTTGAATCACTTTTAACCTCAAATTATAGACACGATAAGCATATTTTTGAGAGTAGCCCAAAAAGATGGCTTTGTCACTCTTAGAATCAAGTTTTCCTAAGTATTCCCGGTCATTTAAAATGTAGCACAAACACCTAAACACATGAAAATAGTGAACCGTAGGTTTCTTTCCATTTAAAATCTCATAGGGTGTCATAGTTGTACCGGATCTTAAGAAAACTCTATTTGTAGTGTGACAAGCTGTGTTTAATGCTTCGGCCCAAAAACCTTTAGAAATATTTCTAGCAATTAGCATAACACGAGCCATTTCCATTAAAATCCTATTTTTCCTTTCAAAGAACACAATTTTGTTGAGGTGTTTTGGGTGCTGAAAACTCATGGTGTATCCCCTTTTTACTACAAAAAGTAGAAAAGGAGATGTTTTCAAATTCTCTACCATGATCTGATCTTATTCGAAAAATAGGAGAACAAAACATGTTTTTGATTTTAGAGACTAAGTGAGTAAATTTATCAAAAGTTTCAGATTTTTCTCTTAAGAAATACACCCATGTAAACCTAGAAAAATCATCAACTATCACATAAACATACTTCTTACCTCCCAAGCTTTCTACCTCAATAGGACCCATCAAGTCCATATGTAGAAGCTGAAAACAATGTGTTGTTCCTGAGTGTTGCTCATTGTGTTGTTCAACACTGTGAGCAACACGAGTTTGCTTACCCTTTTGATAGTCACCACACATCACGGTGTTTTTGAGGTCTAGTTTAGGAACACCTTTGACGGCATTATGTTTGATAATCTTCTCAAGATTCCTATAATGAGAATGACCTAACTTTTGATGCCATAACCTAATATCATCAAGTTTTGTCAAATTGCACACCGATTTATTACCAACCGTATAGCAATTATCACTTGATCTTATTCCAGTCATGACACAAAAGTTAGTGTTATCAAACACTTCACAGGTATTTTTATTGAATTTTACCTCCAAATTGTCATCACATAGTTGGCTAATGCTAATTAAATTAGCAAGTAAACCATCTACGTGCAAGACATTTTTCAAAGGAGGAAAACCAACAATATCCGGTGTTCCTTTACCAACTATTTCACTCTTGCCTCCACCACCATAAGTCACTCGAGCCTCCTTGAATAGGTTGGTACTGTTAGGAATGATTTTGTACCGGTCATATGACGTGAACAACCACTATCAAAGTACCAAGTTCTGCAATGTTAGTCCTTAAGGCCGTATAAACAACATAACATTTCGGTTTTCCTTGGGTAACCAACCCTTTTTGAAAATCTGGATTTTGTTCTCCGGTGTTGCCATAAGTGTTGCCCCGAGAAACCGGCGACACTTGAGGCGACACTTGAAGACTGGACATTTTCTTTCGTAGAAAAATGCAATCCGGTTTTAAATGTCCAACTTTGTGACAAAGATTCACACTCATTGGATTGATCGGAGGAATCACTAGGAGTGCTACCCTTTTCCTTGACACGCTCTTTTACAAAACAATTTTTAGTTTCAACATCAAACAAGGAAGAGGTAATACTTTCAAGTGATTCTTGGAACCCAAGACCAGCTTTCAGAGGCTTACTCAATTTGAGTATTTCATCCAATTTGGATGAACTCGTGTTGAGTTTTTTGAAGGTGGATTCGGCTAGGTTGAGTTTGGCCTTGATTTTATCAAGATCCAAGTCTCTCCTACCGAGTTGAGCTTCTAGCCGAGTCAAGGAGTTCTTAAGATCCCGATTTTCCTTTTTCAAGAAAAACCACCATCTTATTCTCCTTTTTCCATTCCACGAGGAGAGATTTATAGAGGTTTTTTAATTCACAAATAAGTTCATCTTTATCAAGATCATCCTCTATAATCTCTTCTGAATTTAAATCAGTTGAACCATGCAAATTAAGATCATTTAAAGAATCATACCTGCTGAGTGTTGTGCCAAGTGTTGCCAATTTCTGGACGACACTTGGGGCAACACTTTCTGAAGAAGTCACCAATGTTGTGTCAAGTGTTGTCGAATCTGTAACGACACTTGAAGTAACACTCTCCCGAAGGTAGCTCCTCTACCGTGGCCATCATGACTACTTGCTCCGTCTGTTCTTCTTTCTCCGTTCCTTCCTCCTCTCCATCACTAAGAGATACCCACAAGTTTTTGCCCGCCTTTCTCAAGGTGTTAGCACATTCGTTGGCATAGTGACCCCAACCGGAACAAGCATGACATTGAATAGATTCAATGTACTTAGGATCAGACCGGATCTTTTCCGAGGATGCACGCCTTGGTGGGATATCCTTTTGATTTGGAGGAGGACTTCTCCTTGGCACAAAACTAGAGGTTTTGGCCGTTTGGTCCTTAGCCTTTACCTGCACTTTGTTAAATTTTCTAATCATAGAATTATATCTCTTTGCAAGTAAAGCTACACTAGTATTTTCATCTAACTCCTCGAAGACTTCATCTTCATCGTCCACACATGTGTCCGAAGATTCGACTTTTAAGGCAATATTCTTGCCTTTAGAAGCCTCCGTTTGTTCATTGAGATTCAACTCAAAGTTTTTCAAAATACTCATTAAGGAGTTGATGTCCATTGTTGAAAGATTATGGGCCTCTTCAATAGCTGAAACTTTAATATTAAAACGTTCGGGAAGAGTACGAATAGCTTTTGAAACAAGTTGTTTATTTGTAAAAGTCTCCCCTAATACTTGACAAGCATTTGAAATATCAATCAACTTTTCAAAATAAGACGAGATGTCTTCGTTTTCACCCATTCTTAATCTTTCAAATCTACTAGTGAGACCTCTAAGCTTTGTTTCTCTGACACTGCCATCTCCTTCACAAAATCTTTGTAAAGTATCCCAAGCATCTTTTGCAGAGGGACTATTTTGAATGAGTTTGAACATATGCATGTCAACCCATTCATAGATGGCATTCAGTGCCTTTTCATTGAAACTAGCAAGATTATTCTCTTCAATTGTCCACTCGAATTCAGGTTTGACTTGAACGTCACCATCGTCATCCGGAGGAAGCATTGGAACAGAATAACCATTTAAAATAGATCGCCAAGCCCGAAGATCAATTGATTTGATATGCGAGCGTAGGCGAATCTTCCAATAAGCATAATTAGATCCGTCTAAAACCGGTAATCTCTTTTGATTAGGGTTTGCAGGATCATAAGCCATGACAAAAGGATCTTAACACTTAGTATATCAAGTGCTAGGCTCTGATACCAATTGAAATTGTCTATGGCTAAGAACTTATGAGACAAAACTCACAAGGTGAGATGAAACTCACGGGTGTTGTCCTTAGTGTTAATGACACTAACGACGACACTTTCACCAATTCTAGAAAAGCACAAATCAATAGAAATAAATATAATTTGCAGCGGAAATATTAAAGCAATACACAAGAATATAATTTTTATCAAGTTATATAAATATATAACTTGATGGGTGCCTAAAAGGCAAGACCTTTCTATTAATAATATGAATTCAATACAAGGTCGAGGTTGTTCCTTAATGATAAACGAACCCCGATATAAGGAACAACATACACGAATTCTCTCGGTAAATAAACACTCAAAAACCTCACAAAAATATAAAAATCTATATGAAATATTCGAGTGTTGGACAAAGTGTTGCCGACACCGAATGGCAACACTTGAGAGCAATTCTACTTTTCTTGTGCGGATTTGCGTTTTCGAATTGGATGATCTTCAATGAAGATCCACCGTACTATTTATAGGCCACAAAGTCTTGGAGCCTACTCAAATGATCGCCTAACAACCTTGGGTTTGTTTCCTCCAAAATAGCCTTCTCGCCTTCATTGTAGGAGACCTAGTCTTCTCTTGCTTCTCATGCTTGTACCTCTTAGCTTTGGTTGCCTTGTACTCGACTTGTTCTCCCCTGTAATAGCTGAATAAAATATCTCTGGCTTGGTCATCAATTAAACAAATAAACACATGTTTATTTGTTAATTTCTTCTCCTCTTCGTGATTAACGCCCGGGTCAATTTCTGTTGCTGATTTTAAGCTCATTTTAAGGGGACTAACTACTGTTATATAAACATTAATTTACCCATTAATATTTGTGAAAAATACAAGAACTAACTTCTGTCGCCAATTCCAAATGGCAACACTTTTGGCAACACCAGTGGCAACACTGGTTTGCAACACTTGGGATGACATTCATGACAACACATGATCTAACATTAACACCCCTCATTATGGGAAGATCTTTGTTAGGGGCAATATTTATGATTTTAATCCCTTGATCATCAACAAATCATTCGGCCTCCCTAATATTGAAGATGAGAGTTTGGACGTTGAACCGAATACCTTAGCCAACTTTTTGTCTAGAGGGAGAATCATTGTTTGGAGCGAACACTTTAAATCTACCCATCTTACTTCTTTGTTTAGTGTGCTTCACAAAATTTGTATAACAAATTGGCTACCTACGGCCAATGAAAACACGGTGACATTCGAGCAAGCCACTTTGTTGTACAAACTAGGCAAGAAACAAAGAGTCAACTTTGGGAGATTAGTATTTGTTCACCTATCTGCATGGGCCAAGAAAAGAAAAACCTCCTCCTTCATTTTTCCTTCCCTTATTTTCAATGTTCTCTTGTACCAAAACCTCAAGCCTTGGAATGTCGATAATATCTCTGAGAAGCCTGTCTATTACACAATTAGCAAACACTTTACAGAAGGTGATAGGCACAAATATTTGCCATGGGTTTTGGTTACAGATGCTCCTCCTTTGGCTGCCCCTGCTTCAAGTGTCACCCCTGAAATAGGCAACACTTCAGGCAACACTACACCTGTGATGATAGATGCTTCCATGGTTCTTAATTTTTTCAATAGCCAGGTGAAGCATATAGACTCGGTGATACAGGGATGGCTAGACATGCATACTGATATGATGAAAATGGTGGATATGATTTCTTCCAAAATAGGGGGAGATCAATCAAGGCCAAGGCGTGATGATGGAGCGGATGGAGCTGGACCAAGTGGTACAGCTGAGGGAGGTGAAGGAGCTGAAAATGCAGAAGGTTGATGGTTGGTTCGCATGGTTACTTGATTTGGTGGTTTGGTAACAAAAACAATTTTATTTATTTTTATTTGGTTGGTTATGCTTAAACAATTTTAACTTCTGTTTTTTTTCTTTGTTTCGGCTGGAATTTTCTTCAAACTTTGATGGATGGTTTTTGCTAAATGGTTGGATGGTTGTTTTAAGATTTTAATAATTATTTTAGTTAGTTATTAATTTCGTATTAAGGGGGAGATAATTTGAAATTATGTGACTTCATTTGCCTGAAGATTGATGTTTCCACTCGTGTGAGTGTGATACTTTGATAAAAAATATTTGCAAACATTGTCTGATGGTTGATGTTGCCACTATTTATCACATGGCATTTTCATTTTTGTTAAGTTTGACTAACTGTTTTGTAAAGATCATCACATTGGTATTTTGTGAAGAAAACAGTAACTAAGTGGGAGATTGTTAATGTTAGATCATGTGTTGCCATGAATGTTGTCCCAAGTGTTGCAAACCAGTGTTGCCATTTGGATTTGGAAACACTGAAATAGTTACTGTATATTCACAAATAATAATGTGAAAATTAATGTTTAAATAACAGTAGTTAGTCTGCTTAAAATGAGCTTGAATAGGTCCTCAGAAACTGCCCAGGCGTGATGTTCGAAGAAGAGGAAAAATTAACAAATAAACATGTTTTTATTTGTTTAATTAATGACCAAGCAAAAAGAGATATTATTCAGCTATTCAGGGGGAGAACAAGTCAGAGTACAAGGCATCTATAGCTGAGAGGTACAAGCAAGAGAAGCAAGAGAAGACTAAGTCTCCTACATTTGAGGTGAAAGGCTAAAATGGAGGAAACAAACTCCAAGGCTGTTGCTGATCATTTTGAGTAGGCTCCAAGACTTTGTGGCCTATAAATAGTGCAGTGGATCTTCATTGAAGATCATCCAATTCAGAAAACGCAAATCTGCACAAGAAATAGAATTCTGCTCTCAAGTGTTGCCATTCAGTGTTAGCAACACTCAGTCCAACACTCGAGAATTTCATATAGATTTTCATATTTTTGTGAGGTTTTGAGTGTTCATTTTCAAAAAGAGTTCTTTATATGTTGTTCCTTATGTTAATGATTGTTTATCATTAAGGAACTTCTTCGACCTTGTATTGAATTCATATTATTAATAGAAAGGTCTTGCCCTCCTGGCACCCATCAAGTTATATATTTATATAACTTGATAAAAATTATTTTCTTGTGTATTGTTTTAATTCTTCCGCTGTAAATTAGATTTATTTCTATTTATTTGTGTTTTTCTAGAATTGGGGTATGTTGTTGTTAGTGTTGCCAACACTAAGAACAACACTTGTGAGTTTCGTCTCACCTTGTGAGTTTCGCCTCACTTGTTCTAAGCCATAGACAATTTCAAATACATATTATACAATGTAGATATCATATACAACATGCATTTTTAGAAGCACATATACACACACAACTTTTAAAGAAAGAGGGGTATCGAAAGACTCGTTTTTACGAGGAAACTCGGGTGAGCTCTGCTATTCTCTTCCCGAGGCATAACCTGACCTCCGAACTCAAAATCTCATCACACAACAACAGTTTTTAAACCAAGCCTTTTTTCAATGTTTGGGCTAAATCAAAACGGCGTGGCGACTCTACAAACGAAAACGCAGAGAGACACCTCTCGACTAAATGCGAGATGTCGGGGCCCGCATGCAAGCCGGATCCGGGTAATTTCAATGAGGCAGGTTTTGGGATGTTGAAGCAGGCAACCCTACTCTTCTCCATGTCTTCTTCTCTTCTCTCCTCTAGAAGCTTCATGATCATTCCCTAATCTTCTAGGGTTCCCTTGAAATCCCTAGGTGTTTAACTAAAGAAGAAAATATGGAATCTTCTTGATTGAACACAAGAACACAACAAGAAAATTTATGGATGTTGGAGGTGTGACCTAGAAAGGACAAGAAGGAGAAAGTCTTCACCAACTTGGAAGAAATTTTGTGGAACAATCTGAAAGAGTGAGGCTAGGACCTTCTCACCGACATAGCAACACTATAAATTGGTGTTTAGTTCTTTTGGGAAGGCATTGAGCAATTGATAGTAGCAAATAAGTTATAAAGACTCTAAGAGTTTTGATAGGGTGTGGTCTAGTATAAGCTACTCTAGCGTGTGAGTGTGAGCCTTAATAGTTGTACTATTGTACTAACTATTTTACTTAAAGTTGTTTAGTAATACTAATATATTTTATGTTAGTGTTACTCTTTCCTTGCCATTTTTTTATTCCAGATTCAACAATCTGGTATCAGAGCGGTACGATCCGGGATCGTGGGAACCGCTGCAGAGACATTACGAGTTCGGTGCACTATCTGGGATAGTGAAGCACTTTGGTCTGGGACCTCGCTTACTTGATAACACGTGTGAGAAGTGTATCAAGTCAACATTACAGATATTATTGGCACAACTTCCGGCATGGAGAGACTGAATGAGTATAACTATCGTGATTTGTGAATGTGTATCAAGTCCTACCTTAAAGGACAAGAATTATGGAAAGTTGTAGACGGCACAGAGACCTTACCGCTCGAGAACAACACAAAGCAGCTCCGAAAATAGGATATTAATGCCAGAAAGGCTTTATATGCAATCAAGACGACGACTATCGACAAAAGTATGCTCGCACGTATTGAAGATATCAAAGTGGCAAAAGAAGCGTGAGATGCTTTGGCTGCTCTCTTCTTAAAGAAAAATGATGCTCGACTACAGCTTCTGGAAATAGATCTTATGAATGCGTCATAAGGTACGTATTCGGTCAGTGACTACTTCTTTCAAATCAGAAACTTATGACGTGAAATAGAGAAATTGGATCCTACTTCAAAAATCGGAGAAGATCAGATGCGTAGCATAATAATCAACGGTTTAAACCCCAAATATTCTACGTTTATCACGGCAATCCAAGGTTGGCCTATATAACCATCATTAATAATTTTAGAAAATCTATTAGTCAACCAATAAGCACTTTTCAAGAAAATGGCGGGAGTATCATTAAAAAAAATACAGAAGAGGCACTCTTCAGCAACAGAAAAGGTCAACCATGAAAAAATAGTGGTACATGGAAAAAAACGTGAAGATGACAAAGCGAAGTCAAATGGGCAACGTCAATAGAGTCACCAACCAGGGGGACCTCAGGACGCCCTCAAAGAGGGGGAGCTCAACAACGCCAAGGCTATAGATCCCGGCCAAAGGGGAATAGACATGATGGTGACGAGTGCTACAATTGTGGCAAGAAGGGTCACTTTGATCGGGACTGTCAATCGAGGAGAAGGTCGTTTCAAGGCAACGTGGTGACGTCAGGAGGTCATAAAGGAGATAACATCGAGGAAGAGTGGGACCTAGAAGTGTCCTACGCAATAGCAAATTCCTCTGGAAACTTCTCGGACGACGAGAACGACTTTGAAGAAGGTTTTCAAGATAATATAGAAAAGGTGACAACTGCAAGTGTCATCGTGGAGATTGAAGATCGAGCACTCGCCGCAACTACTCAGAAGCTAATCGACTATTACAAGGATTGGATTGTCGACTCTCTGGATGCTCTAACCTCATGACGGGAGACCAGGAGAAGCTTAGTTGCATGTCTTAGTAAGGGAGGTCGAGTTGTCGTGACAACTAACAATTCGAGAATGCTAATTGCTCATATTGGCAAGACGAAGACCGTGCCACGATTTAGTCCTCATCAAGTCCAGTTGCAGAACGTGTTTCACGTACCAGGCATAAAGAAGAATTTATTGTCTGTATCTCAGTTGACGTCTCCTGGGAATTATATCGTGTTTGGACCGAAAGACGTCAAGGTTTATCGAGATTTGAGGATTGATGGCATGTCGTTCAGGGAAGGCAAACGAGTCGAGTCTATCTTTGTGATGTCAGTAGAATCAGCATACGTAGATAAGACAAGGAGGAGTAAGACTGAGGACCTGTGGCACGCACGATTGGGGCATGTCAATTATCACACTCTAAGAAAGATGATGATATGGTCAATAGTGAAAGGACTACCATCTTTAGATATTCGTACTGATACAATTTGTGTCGGTTGCTAGTACGGTAAGGCGCATCAGTTGCCTTATGATGAGTCAAAGTTTAGAGCTAGAGAACCATTAGAGTTGGTACACTCAGATGTATTTGGCTGAGTAAAGCAGCCATCATGCGATGGCATAAGATACATGGTGACGTTCATCGATAACTATTCACGATACGTTTGGTTCTATTTTATGAAAGAAAAAGTTGAAACTCTGGATAAATTTATAGAATTTAAGTAAGAAGTAGAAAATAAGGTTGGAAGAAATATACGGTGCTTGAGAACGGACAATGGTAGAGAATATATGTCAGATGAATTCTCTCGCTATCTTCGTGAGTGCAAGATCAGGCGACAATTGACATGTCCAGGTACTCCTCAACAGAATGGTATAGCCGAAAGAAAGAACAGACATCTAGCAGAGACCTGTCGAAGTATGTTGCACGCCAAAAATGTTCATACACGGTTTTGGGCTGAGTGCATGAAAACAGCGACACACGTAATAAATAGACTACCACAAGTAAAGCTGGGATTTGTCTCTCCTTTCCAAAAACTATGGCACACCAAGCCTACGGTAGGTCATTTTAGAGTCTTTGGATGTGTATGTTATAGCTTCATACCCGATAACCTACGGTCGAAATTTGACAAGAAGGCTGTACGGTGCATATTCATTGGCTACGACAACGAAAGAAAAGGATGGAAATGTTACCACCTTGCAACAGGTCGTTGCCACGTATCAAGAAATGTGGTGTTTGATGAAGCATCATGCTGGTGGTCACCACAACATACACCGCTCGAAGACTCAAAAGAAATAAAAGAGAAGTTATAAGAGAAGTGTGTGGATAAAACAAGTGAAGGGGAGACTAGTCATCCAGAAGTGTTTAAAGAGCCGCCACTAGTCATAGAAGAAGAACACGAGCCAACCTCTCAAAGAGAAATTGTTCGGCCCGCAAGTCCATGGAGCACTGGTGTTCATAGAAGTTAAGAAGAACATCAACCAAGCTTACAAGAAGAATCTAGAGAAGGTGGTCAAGATGCAGAAACACAACAACACTTAGTAAGGAGGTCAAATCGTCAACGAAGACCAAATCCAAAGTATGTAAATGCTACACTTACAGAAGATACCGGCTTGATAGAACCTTCAACGTTTGAACAAGCATCTCGAGATCCTAAATGGAGAAAAGCAATGGACGAGGATATGGCATCACTCAAGCAAAATGAGATATGGGATTTGGTTCCGAAGCCCAAGGATGTAAAACCCGTAACATGTAAGTGGGTTTACAAAGTGAAGACACGCCCCGATGGTTCTTCGAGAGATATAAAGCACGATTAGTGGCTCGTGGGTTCTCTCAACAATATGGATTAGACTATGATGAAACATTTAGTCCTGTGGCAAAGATCACCACTGTTTGTGTGCTATTAGCATTGGCTGCTAGCAAGTCATGGAAACTTTGGCAAATGGACGTTAAAAATGCCTTCTTACATGGAGAAGTTGATCGAGACATCTATATGGACCAACCACAAGGATATGAAAGGAAGGATCGTTCAGAGTAAATGTGCAAATTGAGAAAAGCATTATACGGACTAAAGCAGGCGCCTAGAGCCTGGTATGGCAAGATTGCATAATTTTTTGTTCAAAGCGGATATGTTCAGGCACCGGCAGATTATAGTTTGTTCGTCAAGTCTAAATAAGGTAAACTAGATGTCGTGCTAGTTTACGTTGATGATTTGATCATCACAGGTGACAATATAAAAGAAATTCGAAGGACAAGGGAGAACTTGTCTGTTTGATTTCAAATGAAGGAGCTTGGAGAGCTAAAACACATTCTTGCGCTTGAAGTTGATCGTGATGAAGGAGGCTTGTTCATATGCCAACAAAAGTATGCAAAAGATCTCCTACGTAGATATAGGATGCTTGAGTGTAAACCAATCTCCACCCCAATGGAAGTCAATGCAAAGTTATGTGCGGAAGAAGGCAAAGATCTTAAAGATGGGATGATGTACCGACAATTGGTAGGTAGCCTAATCTACTTAACCCTGACGAGGCTAGACATCGCATTTGCAGTGGGAGTGGTAAGTCGATTCATGCAAAAACCAAAGAAGCCACACTTGGAAGCTGTAAGAAGAATATTGAGATATGTAAAAGGAACAATCGACTATGGGCTTCTATATCAGAAAGGCAGATATCGCAAAGTAATAGGCTACTGTGATGCAGATTACGCAAAATATCATGATACCCGACGCTCAACAACAGGGTATGTGTTCAGTCTTACCTCGGGAGTAGTCACATAGTGTAGCAAAAGACAATCAACTGTGTCATTGTCAACCACTGAATCGGAGTACAGATCAGTAGCAATGGAAGCTCAAGAAAGTATATGGTTGATGAAGTTACTGGAGGATCTACATCAACCAATTGATTATGCAGTCCGAGCTACACTGTGATAACCAATCAGCTATTCGACTGGCAGAAAATCCAGTATTTCATGCTCGGATGAAACTTGTGGAAGTACACCACCATTGCATAAGGGAGAAAGTGCTACAAGGGAAGATACAAATGTGCCCGATCAAAACAGGGGACCAAATTACAGATGTGTTCACCAAGAGTCTTAGTGCAAAATAGTTCGAGGAGTTCAAAGAAAAACTAGGTATGACTACAAGGTCGAGAAGAGTCAGCGTTGTTGAGGGGGAGTGTTGAAGCAGGCAACCCTGCTCTTCTCCATGTCTTCTTCTCTTCTCTCCTCTAGAAGCTTCATGATCCTTCCCTAATCTTCTAGGGTTCTCTTGAAAGCCCTAGGTGTTTAACTAAAGAAGAAAATCTGGAATCTTCTTGATTGAACACAAGAACAGAACAAGAAGATTTATGAATGTTGGAGGTATGACCTAGAAAGCACAAGAAGGAGAAAATCTTCACCAACTTGGAAGAAATTTCTGGAACAATATGAAAGAGTGCGGCTGGGACCTTCTCACCGACATAGCCACACTATAAATAGGTGTTTGGTTCTATTGGGAAGGCATTGAGCAATTGAGAGCAGGAAATAAGTTATAAAGTGAGTCTCTAAGATTTTAATAGGGTGTGGTCTAGTATAAGCCACTCTAGTGTGAGTGTGAGCTTTAATAGTTGTACTCTTGTACTAGCTTTTTTACTTAAAGTTGTTTAGTAATACTAATATACAGTATTTTATATCAGTGTTACTCTTTCCTCGCCATTTTCTATTCCAGATTCAACATGGGATTGGTTGAATTGAAGTATAGTACAACTACTAGTGGATTAAGCCAATTTCGTGGTGATTTTTCAACATCTCCATATTCTTTCGATATTCTTGTTCTCTTCCAAAGACAAGCTCCATTGGCATGACATTCTGCAGCTAAACACCTCATTGAATTTTCTTGGAACCTGTCATCTAAGCTCATTGTTTACAGCGCAAGAACAATGCTTTTCTTTTTATTGAATAGGTAAACACCAAACTAGCTTAAGAGAAAGCATTTAAATTGAACCTAACTTGGAATTATCATCACAGGCAAGCCAACCTGAACCCTACTTTCTCCATTCCATATATGAGAAAATTCTTCTTGTTACAAGTTTAATAACATAATAACAATAAAAGAATGAATGGCAATGATTTAGAATTTTAATTTACCAAAAAAAGAAGCAAATATACCTCAACAGTAATAGTTGAAACGTGCTACTCCACATTCTAAGCTTGTAACTGAGGTTAAACTCCACTAAATATGCCGGCCTCCAGTTAATGTCATCAATGTCCAGCACGGAGCAAAAAATATTTGGTATTAGGTCTGTCAGACAGCTACTAGACCATCCTAACCGGAAACCGGCTAAGAACGATCATCTACTGCACCAGTGTACAAGAACCACAGAGCTGTCAATCACGCTCTGGTCCAGCAGCCACGGTTCATCCACCAGACTTGGGTTCACTGTCTCCTTAAGAATCAAGGATTCAGAGGTACGATCCTATAGAACAGATCCTGTTCAAGTAAGGTCGTGTCTGTTGATCCTACAAGACAGCCTTAAATACATCATCCATGTTTAGTTTATTTCCGATTTGGGATATTGCAGGCTTTGTTTTATCCTCAAATAACGCAACTTTGACCAAGTCTCTTCTCATAAGTAAGTTGATTAGAGTCATTAAATTTTCGCAATTCCTAACTCCACTATTCTTGTGTTAGCAGTAGCACTGGAGTAAATTCCAATAACAGGATTTTTTGCTTAAAATTACAGCCTTAGCTTGAAAAGTTCTACTATATATAAACGCTTTAGTGCCACAGTCCAGTGGATGGCTTCTGATCTTTCAAGGAGAGGCACTTTTAGGGGCTTTTTCCTGGAATGTGTAGACGATAATAATGGTCAGCAAAATGTGCCTACAAACAGATTAGAAGGCGTTGGAATTATTTAACCTTCAGCACCACATAATACTATCAAGAGCTCAATCAAGTTTGATTTGTTGCGCGTTTCATTGCTTCTACTCTCTCACACAGTAACATCATACACGTTACCTCTTGTAGTCTTGCTGCATTCATCAATGCCTTTGCGTTTCTGGTCTAACTCGAACCTGGTAGACTTGTAATTACTTCCAAACCAAAGTTGTACTTTCCTCTCAGCAGTAACTCTTAAATCTCTTGTTTTATTTTTCTCTAAAAAAATCTTTTTATTCTATGCTCTGAAACTATATGTACCTAAATATACATTCATACCATGCTATATTCAAGTATTTCCATGCAAATATATTATTAATAAAAATCCGGGTATACAAAATTATAAATAGAACTTTTTGTGGTGAACGGAAAAAAAAAAAAAGTAAACAAAAAATTAGAAAATTAATGGGGTGAATGTGGATCGAACACCTGACGCACTCCCAACTGAGCTTAGCTAGCTATCCCCGCAATTGGTATATTTAACATAACCTTTATCTAAAGTGCAAATGTAACAGTTATCAAAATACAAGAAACGTCTTAAAACACTATCAAATAAATTGAACAAGTTTCTGAAAGGTTTGAGTAAAAATTCTAATCCATTGAAGAATAAGGATACAGTTAAAATTTGAACCATTAATAGCAGACTTGTGCTTGCATTTTGAAATTGTCAATGGCCCTACTGACAACAAGTCTTATCCAAAGTGCTTGGTAACACATGATAACACAGACGAACAGCAAAAAAAAAAAAAAAAAAACAGTTTGTAAATAGAGTTTGCAGCGGAATAAAGTTGTTTTTCTCAAGTTATATAAATATATAACTTGAGTGAGCCTCAAAAGGCAATAATTTTTATTCAATGTATGACTTGATTACAAAGCCGAAAGTTTCCTAAAGCTATAGCAATTACACTAAATGGAACGAAATGAAAACAAAGTACGAAATCCTACCCTTGCCAAAACACATTCAAATCCTAAGTATTTGAATATGGAAAATAGTCTATGGGGAAGAAGAATCTATTAGAACCATGAAGTACTTTGTCTCTTGTGCTTGAATGTGTGCAAATGTTCGACTTATCTTCAAATATCCACACCCTTGCATATTTATAGTGTTCAATACTTGAAAACTATTCAAAGAGGACAGCCCACGTTGTCTTGGGTGAGTGGAGAGAGTTGTCGAGCTACACTCCTCAATTTGAGCCAGTAAAGAGTCCACTCCTATGTTTGTAGCAACCGCAAACTTGGAGGCTAAGTCCATGCTCCAACCTCTTGTACTCTCTTGCATTTCCAGCCTTGTACTCTTCTTGATACAGCAACAACTTTCCTATGACCAAGTCCACCACGTGTTTGTTGATTTTTCACACGTTTTCTTCAACCAATTCCACTTTTCTAGCTCTTCAATCCACCTTAGTTTAGCCTGAAATTTGGACTTACAAATACATTTTATTCAACGTATCATCTAGTCATCAACATTACCTTTGTTGTCATCACATGATTATTCTTAATTTCCTTCCACGGGCACTTGATACTTGCTGCAATAATTTCTGTGATAGAATCAAAAAGTGGGTTTGAGCCTTTAAGACGCAGCTTCATTTTAATCCAAGGAATGAAGCGATCTTCTATATCAATACTTCTGCTATGCGGATTTCAATTTGGGTAATAGCGCTTGGACATTTCGCACAAATTTTCACCACTTATGGTCCATGGAATTATGTGCAAGTCTTACAAATTTTTTGTATTTCTTTCTTTTGGGCGATGTTTATGGCCCCATTAGTGAAATCATACAGAGTTCTATATCTGAACTGCAAGGATTTGAATGAGGAATCGGGATTTGATATTGCAGTGGAGATATCTAGGCAGTGTGTTAACTTGTCCATTGATGATGAGAAGCTTGTCGGTGAGTCTTATCTTAAGCGTCGTGTTTGTGCTGCTTTGTTGATGGTGGTCAGCGTTATATTAGGTAGTTGCAAGATTTGAAATTAAGTATTTATAAGTACAAAATTGGGACGCTCATTGTGAATTAACTAAAATTTGGAGTAATGTAAGTATAAACCTAATTACAGAAGAAGTAACAACCAACATTACTTACAAATATCATTTAAGCACAAAAAGAGTATAAACCTATATAAAATAGTACCTTTTACCTGCAGTCCGATGATCGAGATTGAAGGATTCCCCACAGTAAAACCACCTTGAGCTGTTGCTGTTTCTCTTTCCAGTTTGAGTAGATATCTAAATCACAGATGGATTTTTCGAAAAATGAAATCAGAATACGATTAGATAAGATCGGGTAATCAAAATTTCATGAAAAAATTGAATTATCCATGCAGTAAGCTATCCTATAACAGATTTTGAAGGGATCATTGTAATGGATCAGTTAGTCAGTCAATGTGGTGTTGTATTGAAAATCAAGGGGTGTGAGTGTCACAAGTCTATAGTAGTAAAGTTGTGAAGGGCTTGAGGGTAATAACTAAAAGTGGACACGTGTAAGTAAGCGGGAAAGTTGGTTAGTCAGTAAAGGCGTGTTAGTCATGTTTAGCTGAGATCAATTAGCTTAAATAGGGGGATTATTGAGAAAAAGGATTACGGAAGAATAAATTGGAAATTGTCATTTTCTTCAAATGTTTCTTATTTCTTTCTGCATTTCTTCTTTTCTATTCAATATACAAAAACCCCAAATTCTAGGGTTCATATTAACTGATTGATTTCCTAATTGTTTGAGCCTAACGGATCCATTACAATCATTTAATTAGAGTGGGTAATAAAGGGTATTTCGTTCAGGCTTTTTCTTGACATTTCAAGCCACCAACCAAGACTTTTACAACTACTAGAGGAACCGAGTCTTCTTCTTGACAGGGGTGGATATGGTTCGGTTTAAACCGCGGTTTAAGATCGAACCGAACCAAATCACGCAGTTTGGTTTGGTTTTTTTCAATAAATGGTTTAGCTTGGTTTGAAAATTTAATAAACCATGTGGTTCGGTTCAGCTCGCAGTCTGGAACCTCAAAACCGAACCAAACCGAACCGAACCAAACCGATTCAGACTGAACCGCGGTTTAGACAATATCTTGCAATTTGTTTTGAGATGGTTTCTTTTGTTGTACTTGTTAGAACAATGAACTTTCAGTTTACTAAAACTCATTCCTATTTGGATAGTAGTATTTGTGTTTTATGTTTAATATATATGATTGCTAGTTTGATAAAAAAAATATGTAAAGAGCAACGCTTTTAGTTGGACAGGTTTATAGTTCGGATAGCGGTCTAGACCGCAGTTCGGACCACGGTTTGAACAGTTTATGAAACCGTGGTTTGAAACCGAACCAAACCAAACCGAGGTGGTTTGGTTTGGTTTGGTTTGAAATTTTCTATGGTTCGGTTTGGTTTGGGATTTTCCCAAACCGAGTACTAGTGGTTTGGTCTCCAAATTCCTTCCAAACCGAACCATGTCCACCCCTACTTCTTGACATTTCAAGCCACCAGCCAAGACTTTTACAATCACCCAACTCCGTTAAATACTCGCATAAATTTCTCCTCTTCCATCATATCATTGCTAAATTTTCTAGCACCAAAAAAACAGTCTTTATTAGCCAAGAACATTCATTTGTTTCCCTTTAAATCGAGATAAAACAAGAAACTGATAATACGCGTCAATTATCAACAAACCATAAGAGTCAAGTCTAGCTTCAGAAATACATCAAGTTTAAAAACAAGATATAACTATGCACAAAAGTCAACATCTTAAGCTGAATTTGTTATGCTTGACCTTTCAAGCCACAAACCAAGACTTTTTCCAATCACCGTGTAAATTTCATTACATCCTACACCCTTTTCACCTAATAAATAACATTTATGATTATCTTATGTCTATATAATAATCCAATATTGTACTTCAAAAACTATACAATAAGTCAAGCAAATTCCCTATAGTATTCAATCTTTGATCCATGTCTTCTCCACCAAAACCCATCGACCGCAGCAGCATCTTTGCCGAGTCAAACGCAGGAAATGACTAAGCTTAAAAGACAACGCTTCTACCGAGTTCGTTACTCCCTCAGTCCCAAAACAAATATAAAATTCACAAGACTTCTCAATGTTTTTAATAAATATAATCTACTTGTTTTCTTACATAATAAAATTCTTCTTGTTACAAGTTTACTAACAGAATGACAGTAAAAGAAAAAAACTCTAATCCACCAATGGCAATGATTTAGAATTTTAATTTACCAAAAAAAGAAGCAAATATACCTCAACAGTAATAGTTGAAACTCCACTAAATATGCCGGCCTCCAAAGCTTAGCTTTAAAGATGATACAGTTAATGTCATCAATGTCCAGCACGGAGCAAAAAAGATTTGGTATTAGGTCTGTCAGACAGCTGCTGGACCATCCTAACCGGAAACCGGCTAAGAACGATCATCTACTGCACCAGTGTACAAGAACCACAGAGCTGTCAATCACGCTCTGGTCCAGCAGCCATGGTTCATCCACCAGACTTGGGTTCACTGTCTCCTTAGGAATCAAGGATTCAGAGGTACGATCCTATAGAACAGATCCTGTTCAAGTAAGGTCGTGTCTGTTGATCCTACAAGACAGCCTTAAATACATCATCCATGTTTAGTTTATTTCCGATTTGGGATATTGCAGGCTTTGTTTTATCCGCAAATAACGCAACTTTGACTAAGTCTCTTCTCATAAGTAAGTTGATTAGAGTCATTAAATTTTCGCAATTCTTAGCTCCACTATTCTTGTGTTAGCAGTAGCACTGGAGTAAATTCCAATAACAGGATTTTTTGCTTAAAACTACAGCCTTAGCTTGAAAAGTTCTACTATATCTAAACGCTTTAGTGCCACAGTCCAGTGGATGGCTTCGGCTCTTTCAAGGAGAGGCACTTTTAGAGGCTTTTTCCTGGAATGTGTAGACGATAATAATGGTCAGCAAAATTTGCCTATAAACAGATTAAAAGGCGTTGGAATTGATTAACTTTCAGCATCACATAATACTATCAAGAGCTCAATCAAGTTTGATTTGTTGCGCGTTTCATTGCTTCTACTCTCTCATACAGTAACATCATACACGTTCCCTCTCGTAGTCTTGTTGCATTCATCAATGCCTTTGCGTTTCTGGTCTTACTCGAACCTGGTAGACTTGTAATTACTTCCAAACCAAAGTTGTACTTTCCTCTCAGCAGTAACTCTTAAATCTCTTTTTTTTTTCTCTCTAAAAGAAAATTTATTTTTATTCTATGCTCTGACATTATATGTACCTAAATATACATTCATAATATGTTCCATGCTATATTCATGTATTTCCATGCGGATATATTCTTAATAAAAATCCGGGTATACATTATTGTAAAAAGAACTTTTTGCGGTGAACGGAAAAAATAAAAAGGAAACAAAAAAATTAGAAAATTAATGCGGTGAAGGTGGATTGAACACCTGACCTTCAGATCTTCAGTCTGACGCTCTCCCAACTGAGCTATCCCCGCAATTGGTATATTATTGACATAACCATAATCTAAACTGTAAATGTAACAGTTATCAATATACAAGAAAAGTTTTAAAACACTATCAAATAAATTGAACAGGTTTCTAAAAGGTTCGAGTAAAAGTTCGAATCCATTGAAGAATATGGATACAGTTAAAATTCAATCCATTAATAGCAGACTTGTGCTTGCATTTTATTCAACGTATCATCAAGTCATCAACATTACATTTGAAAGATAAGCCACAAAACAATAACATAAACCGGAGTTCCTTTATGCGACAACCACAACATGCCTAGAAGGTAGAAAACTTGATCATAGAACTAAAGTGCCCGTAATCTGGTAATCCAGGGCAATCATTTACTTTTTTACCCCTCAAGTCAATGCAGATGAAAACCTTGGAAAGCTCTTCTTTTCCTGGTGCATTGGATCTACATATTAATCCAGCTTCATATCCAAATGCTTCTCTAATGATGTCTCCAATCTTACTCAATTCATATAATTTACCATCAGGTTTTATCCTTGCAATTAGTCATGCATCTTATGCTATCCTACATCAGATTCTGAAGCTGAAGAGATCATTGACTTAGAGTGAGTAATAAAGGGTGTTTCGGTCAGGCATTTTCACAAACACCTTACCTCCACAACCACTAGTGGACTTAAGTCAATTTCGTGGTGATTTCTGACATCTCCAAATTCTTTCGATACTCTAGTTCTCTTCTAATGACAAGCTCCATCGGCACGACACTCTGCAACTAAATTCCCTGTTGAATTTTCTTGTAACCATGCTATCATCTAAGCTCATTATTTACTGTGCAATAGCATTGCTTTGTTATTCTTGAATAGGTAAACACAAAACTAGCTTTCGAGAAAGCATTTAAATTGAACCTAAGTTGGAATTATCATCCCAGGCAAGCCATCATGAACCCTATTTCTCCATTCCCCCACAAAATGCATTCCTTATTCAGAAAGTCAAATGCTGGAAATGACTAAGCTTAAAAGCCAATGCTTATACTGAGTTCATTACTCCCTCAGCCCCCCCAAAAAAATATAAAATTCATGAGACTCCTCAATGTTTTTAATAAACACTATAATTAACTTGTTTTCTTATATAAAAAATAATATTTGTGGACAAAACAAAAAAGAAAGTGGACATTTTATAATGGAAAAGAGAGATTAGATTCATGGACTAAAGGAATTTTAGATGCTTATTGAATTTGCCATTGCATGGCTTGTGTTGCAACACTCATTCTCCGTATTACAATATAATTCATCTTATTATAAAATGTATGTTATATTATAATAATATATATAAAAAATGTAACTCATTTTTACTCTCCTCCATAAAATATACTCCCTCCGTCCCTAAATGTTTGTCCCATTTCCCCTTTTCCTTAGTCCCAAAAAGTTAGTCTCATTTCCAAAATTAAAGCTTCAAAATCACTAAATTTTCAAAACTTGTAACATTTAGGGACGGAGTATTACATAACGGCGGTGTATATTATCAATAATTTTCAAAGCGTTCGTAAAAATAACCAAAATTAAAGCTTCAAAATCACTAAATTAAAATGTTTGAAAAATCAAATGGGACAAACATTTAGGGACGGAGGGAGTAACTATCTACTAAAAAAAAAACTGTTGTGATGAGCTCACATCCATTCCATTCCCTCACTTTACCACGAACCAAACGCTCCCTAAGTATCCACTAAAAAAAAACTGTTGTGATGAGCTCACATCCCTCGTTCTCCTCCTCCTCACAATATAATTGGCCTTTCAAGCCAGCAATCATGACTTTTCCAATAACCAAGTAAACTTCCATCCCAGTGGCGGATCTAGGATGTTTTGACACCGGGTGCACAATTTACACTATAAAAATACAAATTATTTTTTTTCAAGCGTGAATAAATTATAATACATAACTTAAAACATAAGTTAATTATTAACATATACTAATTTTTAACCCACTGTTTTCTTCTTATTGTTTACTTGAAAATAGTAAGTTTATGTCATAAAGAAGTAAGAAAAAAATGATATTTACATTATTGTTGTTTTAATGATGACATCATTTTTGGAAGCATTTCTTGAAGTTAATATTGTAATTTTTTTCTTATATGTTTCGAACTTACTTATTTTTATGAACAATAAACGATGAAAAAATTAATAGATAATAAATAAAATTCATTTATATTAGTTAAAATTATGAGCAAAAGAATTGAAAAGAAGAATATTTAAAAGAAAAAACCATTGGTCATAATAGGGGTAAAAAGTTTAACTAGAATAATAAATAAAAACTAGAAATGATGATAAAATAATATAAGTAAGATTTTGAAAAAGAGTTCATTTCTCACATTAGAGGCTAAAAATAATGTGAAACTTTTTGTAGCTAGTAGGATTTGAAACTTGGTCATTAGTGATAAACTATAACAACTTACCAACTAAACTAACCATAAGATTTGTCACTAACAAATGAGAAAATTAACTAATCTTATTTGCGGGTGCATTTAGTAAGTAGTGTACATTTTTTTATATTTTTTTAAAACTAGAAATAGAGCTTGACCGGGTGCACGTGCACCCCCTTTTAATGCATTAAATCCGCCCCTGTTCCATCCAACACTCAAACTTCCCTTCACTCCAAAAACAATCTGCCATTGATTTGAATCATCCATACATCCATGTCTTCTCCACCAAAGCCTATCACCCAAACCACCTTCTTCTCCAAGTCAAAACAAATAGTCAACGCCAACTATGCCCATTTCCTCTTCCTCTCCTACCTCTTCTTCTTCCCTTTCTTCATCTCTCTCACCTCCCTCCTCTCCTTCACCATCTCCAAATCCAATCCCATTTCCTTAACCCCTCAATCCATACTTCTCTCTTTCCTCTACGCCCTCGTCGTCCTCTCTCTCTACGTTACAGTCATAGCCACCACCACCTACAGCACCCAACAAGCGCTCCACGGCAAACCCCTCAATATCTCGTCCACCATCATTTCTCTCTCCAAATCCTTCTTCCCCCTCGCTTCCACTACCCTTGCTTTCACAGCAATCCTACTCTTAGATTCAATCCTGTTCTTGCTTTCCTCTGCTTCCTTTCTCAAGATCCTTGGGTATACCTCAACCTTCTCCACCCCATTCCTTTTTATTGCCTCCGCCGTCATTATAACAATATTCTTAATATCATTCCACGTGATCTTGACAATCGCTGCTGTAATTTCCGTGGTGGAATCAAAATGGTGGTTCGGCCCTCTACGACTGAGCTTCTCTTTAGTCAAAGGAATGAAACGATCTTCTAGTTCAATACTTCTGCTACACGGGATATCAATTTGGGTAATAGTTCTTGGAATTTCTACACAGATTTACACCACCGTTGAACCACAGAGTTATGTGCAAATCTCGCAAATCTTGACTGTTTCTATGTTCTGGACGTTGTTGATGACTCCATTAGTGAATTCATACACAGTTCTATATCTCAACTGCAAGGATTTGCATGAGGAATCAGGATTTGATATTGAGGTGGAGATTTCTAAGGAGTGTGTTAGCTTGGCCATTGATGATAAGAAGCTTGTTAGTGAGTCTAATGTTAAGATTCTTGTTTTTCTTGCTGCATTGATGGTACCCTGTGGTACATTAGTTATGTGGTTGAAATATTAGGAATTTGACCCTTCCCGAACCCTCGGGGATGCTTTGTGCACCGGGCTTTCCTTTTTTATCATTATATCTACAATTTTGGGTGCTTATTGTTAGTTAAATCATATTAGAAATCATGTGCGTATATGAGCTATGGATTATATCACTTTAATGAGCTTGTATGGAAATGTATAATGAAGTTTTGGATTCTGTTCTATAATTTCTGCTCATTTCTTAAAATGGTGGCCAATGCAGCGAGCAACTGCAGAGGTGCAGTAATCAGTAGTGATTAGGCTGCCGAGCCTTTTTGGGCAATGATCGGTCTAAACACAATAACAGAGAGTAACTTGAGCTCATTTATTCTTATTATTTCAATATAAAACGTCAGGTCCTTTGAATCTTCTATTATCTTAATGGCTTGAGCCAACCTATTTTCCTTCCTGTCATTGTAGCTCGAAGAAGACTTTTTCATTGATGCTGAAGGTTTCATGTTAGACTTTTCAAGCCACAAACCGAGACTTTTTCCAATTACCCTGTCAAAATACTTTTCATCCTACACCATATCCACCTAACAAACATCATTCATAATCATCCTAACTTTATTATAATCCAAACTTGTATTCTATTCTCCTTCTCTCCAAAAGTTTAGCATTCTTGATACCTTTGATCCATGTCTTATCCACCAAATCCCATCGACCGCAGCAGCATCTTTGCCGAATCAAAGCGCATACAAGCCGCCAACAATGCCCACTTCCTCGTCCTCTCCTCCCTCTTCATCTTCCCCCTCTTCATCTGCCTCACCTCCCTCCTCACCTTCCTCCATTTCATTCTATCTCAATCCAATGCTGTATCCTTAGACCCCTTCTCCTTCGTTTTATCCTACTACGCAAGCCCCACATATTCAATAGCCTTATCTCTCCTTTATGCCCTCCTCGTCCTCTCCCTCTACGTTGCAGGTGTAGCCACAATCACCTACAGCACCCAACAGGGTCTTTACGGTAAACCACCCAATCTCTCCTCCACCATCAATTCTCTTTCCAAATCATTCTTTCCCCTCGCTTCCACCACCCTCACTTCGCTTGCATGCCTTCTCTCTGCCTGTATTGCTTTCCTTCTTTTCTTTGGCTCCCTTCTTAACTCACTCCAAATCCTAGGATTCCAGATAAACTATAGCTTAAAATTCCCTGCTATTACCTTTAGTGTCATCATAGGATTATTCTTAATCTCCTTCCACATGTACTTGATACTTGCTGCAATAATTTCTGTGATTGAATCAAAATGGGGGTTCGAGCCTTTACGACGGAGCTTCATTTTAGTCCGAGGAATGAAACAATCTTCTACGTCAATACTTATGCTACATGGGATTTCAATTTGGGTAATAGCGCTTGGACTTTCCACACAAATTTTCACCACTGATGGTCCATGGAATTATTTGCAAGTCTTACAAATTTTTTATATTTCTTTATTTTGGACGATGTTTATGGCCCCATTAGTGATATCATACACGGTTCTATATCTGAACTGCAAGGATTTGCACAAGGAATCGGGTTTTGATATAGCAACGGAGATATCTAAGGAGTGTGTTAGCTTGGCCATTGATGATACGAAGCTTGTCAGTGAATCTAATGTTAAGCTTATTGTTCGCTGTGCTCTGTTGATGGTGGTCTGTGTTACAGTAGTTTTGGTTGCTCGTTGTTATCAAGAATAGGAATCATGTGATATGATCAAATGATTAGTTATGAGCTTGTTTGGAAATGTATGATGAAGTTACGCAGTCTGTTCTGTAATTTGTTCTATGCCAGTTGTTGAATTTGTGTGTAAAATTTTCTTATAAAGTTTTCTAGTTTGATTTGATATTGGCGAATCGGATGATGAACAAGTAAAATCACATTCATCTGATCCAATTTCAAGCAGGGGTTTCTTTCGATTATCCAATCAATTTCATTTTTTTGCATTAAGTTTCAGTATAAACCTATTTATAGAACAAGTAACAACCAACATTACTTATAAACATCAATTAAGCATACACAAAAAGTACATGTTTACAATAGTACCTCTTGCCGGCAGTCCGCTTATAGGGATTGAAGAATTGTTGGAAATGGATAACGGAAAGTTAAGTTTAACTTAACGTTGATCTAGTTTCTAACGGAAGTTCGTTATGTGTTAACGGAACTAGTTACAAATGATAATCTACATTTGTTGTAGATTATATATAACTCATTTAATGTCTCAAAAACATTTCCGTGTGAATGAGAAATTAATGACAAATGATTTGTAACTTAAATATTGGGTCAAAGTGTGTTTTGGGTTGGTCCCAAAATTGGTGTGGACTTGTTGTGGCTAAAGGGCTGACGAGCAGGCTGAGGAAGCTTCTGCACGGCCGTGCAAGTGTCTAGGACACGGCCGTGCACCGTGCCTTGCCTTGCTCTCGACCGTGCAGAGCCATGAACTCGACCGTGCATATTGCCTTGCACGGCCGTGCGGTCATCGGGACACGGCCGTGCAAGTGCTGTTATACCCGAAAAGTTGTGACTTTTCAAGGGAAAAGCCACCAAACCCTTTGATTCTCTTTATATACTTCCCCTCCGAATTTCAATTTAGATATACAGTCATTTTGAGCATTTTACCCTCTAGAGAGATAGAATAACATAACCCAAATCATTGCATATTGTTGCATTCAATCTTTCAAGTCCAAAGTTCTAAAACCTTTGTTGTTCGTTAGATTAGTTATATTGGAGTGCTCCTTATAACTAATAGTAAGTCGTTTTATCTTACTAGAGTTTTGTCATACAACCGTAAGCACCAGTGCGGGACAAATAACTCTTACGGAGATTGTATTAAATACAAGACTCGACTTTAATTCTTTTGTTTTTCAATCTCCGTTACTTTTGCTGTCAGTTTTTCCGTTAAGTCTTAAAGAAGCCATAGCAATTGTCCAACAATCGTAAGAGTTATTTCACGCTTCTTCAAGAGATGGCAAACGAGAAAGACACCACTTCATCTAGTCCAAGGGAATGTGACGCCTCCATCACAAGGTGATACTACATTCAACAAATGTTGCTCCCGCTCCTACAACTCATCACATCGCCATGGTGAGAAACCCGCGAAATTCACCGGTGTGGATTTCAAGAGATGGCAACAGAAGATGCTCTTCTACTTGACCACCCTAAGCTTGCACCGCTTCTTAAAGGAAGATCCTCCGGCGGTAGAAAAAGGTGATCCGGACCCCCAAAGGCAAATGGCAAAGGAGGCTTGGTCTCACGGTAATTTTCTTTGTAAGAATTATATCTTAAATGGACTTGACGATGCACTATACAATGTGTATAGTACAAGCCGAGTTAGCCAAAGCGTCATGGGACACTTTGGAAAGGAAGTACAAGATCGAGGATGCCGGGTCAAAGAAATTTGTCGTCGGTAAGTATCTTGACTTTATGATGGTCGATTCCAAATCGGTAACAACTCAAGTAGATGAATTCCAAATCATTCTACATGGGCTTGATGCCGAGGGAATGATCATGAATGATCCATTTAAGGTGGCTTCCATCATTGAAAAGTTGCCTCCTTCGTGGAAGGACTTCAAGAACTATCTCAAGCATAAACGCAAGGAGATGTCCTTGGAAGACATTGTTGTTCGTCTTCAAATAGAAGAGAACAATAGAATGAATGAGGCCAAAGTTGCTAAAGGCAAGATGGAGGCTAAGGTCAATCTTGCCGAGGCTAGCACGAGTGGCACAAAGAGAAAGCATTCCGAAACTGCCGGGAATGCTAAGAAAGGGAAGAAGAAGACCTCTAAAAGGTTCAAGGGGTCGTGCTATAATTGTGGCAAACCGGGCCACTTGTCAAGGGATTGTCGTCTCCCGAAGAAAGAGGCGAACAATGTTGACCATATGGACCTAGACTTTGCAGCGGTTGTCTTTGAAGCCAACGTTGCAAATTTGGTGGAGAACCCTAAAGCATGGTGGATACATACCGGTGCTACCCGCCATATTTGTGGTAACAAGGAAAGTTTCTCCTCCTATACTCCCATCTCCGGAAGAAAGCTTTACATGGGAAATTCTGCGACCTCCGATGTTCAAGGCATTGGAAACGTGATTTTGAAGATGACTTCCGGAAAGAAGTAACCTTGTTGGATGTCTTTGCATGTTCCGGACATCCGTAAAAATTTAGTGTCCGGCGCTTTGCTTAGTAAGGCGGTTTAGACTAGTATTCGAATCCGACAAATTTGTACTAACCAAGAATGGTTTGTT
The DNA here is from genome assembly GCA_022495995.1 of Adenophora triphylla var. japonica. NCBI lineage: Eukaryota > Viridiplantae > Streptophyta > Magnoliopsida > Asterales > Campanulaceae > Adenophora > Adenophora triphylla. Next base: position 207,652 of record JAFEMH010001787.1, on the reverse strand, counting down.
TCTTGGAAAAGGTTACCTCGAGGAGGGCCTTTTTAAAATGAATGTAATGACTGTAATCCGCCAAGGTGCGATGAATAAAAGTTGTGTTCCTTATGTTTACTTGTCGGAAAGTTCTAATTTATGGCATGATAGATTAGGACATGTAAACCTCGACACCATTAAGAAATTAGCGAGACAAGATTTAATCCAAATGACTAAATCCGACTCGACTAATAGGTGCGAAGTTTGTGTTGAGGCAAAAATGACTAAGTCACCATTTAATGCCATACAAAGAGACACGACTCCTCTCGAGTTAATTCACACCGACATATGTGATTTAAAACTAGTGCAAACTCGAGGAGGTAAAAGGTACTTCATTACATTTATAGATGATTGCACTAAGTACTGCTATGTTTATCTCTTAAGAAGTAAGGATGAAGCCTTAGGGGCTTTTGAGACTTATAAGAAAGAAGTTGAGAATCAACTTAACTTGAAAATTAAGAAAATTAGAAGCGATAGAGGTGGAGAATATGAAGCACCGTTTGAAGGATTATGTTGGGAATCCGGCATAATTCATCAAACAACGGCTCCATATACCCCTCAATCTAATGGAGTTGCTGAACGCAAAAACCGTACTCTCAAGGAGATGATGAACGCGCTTGATAAGTTCAGGCTTACCCGACAACTTGTGGGGGGAAGCAATACTCACTTCTAATTATGTTCTTAATAAAATACCCAAGAAAGGTATTGACAAAACACCCTATGAAATGTGGCATAATCGTAGGCCATGTTTTAAATACCTTAAAGTGTGGGGGTGTTTGGCCAAGGTTGAAGTACCTAAGCCTAAACAAGTCAAGATTGGCCCAAAGACCATTGGCGTGTTTTTATTGGATATGCCAATAATAGTAGTGCCTATCGGTTTATAGTGCATAAATCGGACATTCGGATATGCACGTAGGAACTACTATAGAATCAAGGAATGCGGTATTCTTTGAAAACATTTTTCCGGTTAAGGACAGGAAAGATGTAGGTTCTAATAAGAGAACACATGAGTCTACATCCAATCCGGCTCAAATAGAAGATGCAGAACCGAGACGTAGCAAAAGGGCAAGAGTGGAAAAGACTTTTGGTCTGATTTTCTATCTTACATGTTAGAAAACGAACCATCAGCTGTTAAAGAAGCTTTGTCCGGTCCGGATAGTTCGTTACGGAAGGAAGCTATTAACGGTGAAATAGAATCCATAATGCTCAACAATACTTGGGAATTAGTTGATCTCCTCCAGGTTGCAAACCATTAGGTTGCAAATGGATCCTTAAACGGAAGTATAAGGCGGATGGATCTATCGAAAAGTACAAAGCTAGGCTAGTTGCCAAAGGCTTTAGACGAAAGAGGGATATGATTTCTTCGATACATACTCCCCTGTCACAAGGATCACATCTATTCGTGTTCTCATAGCTATTGCGGCGGTGCATAATCTTGAGATACACCAAATGGATGTGAAGGCCCTTTCCTAAATGGAGAACTTGATGAAGAAATTTACATGGAACAACCCGAAGGGTTCGTGGTTCTGGTAAAGAACGAAAGGTGTGTAAACTTGTAAAGTCCTTGTATGGACTAAAACAAGCACCTAAACAATGGCATGAGAAGTTCGACGGAACTATGTTATCGAATGGATTCAAGATTAATGAATGTGACAAATGTGTCTACATTAAAGGAACATACGAATCATTCGTTATCGTTTGTCTTTATGTAGACGACATGCTCATAATGGGAAGTAATCATGATTTAATCATGAATACCAAAGGCATGTTAAAGAAGAACTTTGACATGAAAGACATGGGATTAGGCGATGTAATATTAGGGATAAAGATCTCTAGAACATACGAAGGATTAGTTCTTTCACAATCCCATTACCTAGAGAATGTTCTTCGGAAATTCAATGTCTTTGATGACCCTCAGGCTAAGACACTGTAGACTTGGCTCTACATTTAGCCAAGAACAAAGGGGAACCGGTTTCTCAGCTGGAATATGCAAGAATAATTGGCGATCGATGTACTTAACAAATTGTACTCGTCCGGACATTGCATATTCGGTGAGCAAACTAAGTAGGTTCACAAGCAATCCTAATCTTGATCATTGGAAAGCTCTAATGAGAGTACTAAGATATTTAAAGTATACATTAAACCATGGGATACTTTACAATAAATATCCAGCGGTATTAGAAGGATCTTGTGATGCCAATTGGATATCGGACACGAAAGACTCTAAATCCACAAGTGGATATGTATTCACTATAGGTGGAGGAGCGAGTGTCATGGAAATCCTCCAAACAAACGTGTATAGCTAGATCCACAATGGAATCGAGTTTATCGCGTTGGATAAAGGCTGGGGAAGAAGCGAGAATGGCTTAAGAACTTCTGGAGGATGTTCTTTGTTGGAGCAAACACATTACTCTTTGTACTAATCCATTGTGATAGTCAATCGGCAATTGGAAGGGCACGAGAATAGTATGTACAATGGTAAGTCTAGACATATTCGTCGTAGACACAATACCATTAGACAGGTTGATCAAGAATGGCGTTATCACCATTGATTATGTAAAATCATGTGATAACTTAGCGGATCCATTTACCAAAGGTATAAATAGAGATCAAGCTGTATAAGCTGTTAAGGGAATGGGTTTAAAACCCACAACAAAAGAACTTATAGCGGACACTCAACCTTGAGAAATGGAGATCCCGGGCCCTTGGTTCAATGAGACAACCAAGTTATAAGTTCTAGTAGAGTTACTTGGAAACAACAACTCGGTTTATTAACCTGGAGATGTTGAATACTCATTCCCGAACATCCAAGTACAAGCACATGCGGCGGTGGTAAGGTTAAGTTGAGAAAACTTTTAATGATTTCTATACCTACGGGTGGAGTAGTGCATGATACTCCTTATAGTGAGAATCACCTATATAAGTGAGAGGTAATAAGGCCGCCTCTAAATGAACGCTTATGAATGAGATACGGTCCAGGGCCAAAATGGACAAAACGTGAGAACAACAATTGTTAGAGTTGTTATTATGTGAGTATTATTGTCTTGGTATACACCCGACAGTCACTGGTTCAAAGCGACTCGCTACCAAATGGCTAGTATATCCGATAATATTTCACTAGGGAAGATTCAAGGCCACAAGCTATCTATCCCGATGTAATAATAGTTCGTAGGAACTTTGGACGAATTTGCATACATGCATTAATTGTCATTCATGTGGGGATTGTTGGAAATGGATAACGGAAAGTTAAGTTTAACTTAACGTTGATCTAGTTTCTAACGGAAGTTCGTTATGTGTTAACGGAACTAGTTACAAATGATAATCTACATTTGTTGTAGATTATATATAACTCATTTAATGTCTCAAAAACATTTCCGTGTGAATGAGAAATTAATGACAAATGATTTGTAACTTAAATATTGGGTCAAAGTGTGTTTTGGGTTGGTCCCAAAATTGGTGTGGACTTGTTGTGGCTAAAGGGCTGACGAGCGGTGAGGAAGCACGCACGGCCGTGCAAGTGTCTAGGACACGGCCGTGCACCGTGCCTTGCCTTGCTCTCGACCGTGCAGAGCCATGAACTCGACCGTGCATATTGCCTTGCACGGCCGTGCAGTTCATTGGACACGGCCGTGCAAGTGCTGTTATACCCGAAAAGTTGTGACTTTTCAAGGGAAAAGCCACCAAACCCTTTGATTCTCTTTATATACTTCCCCTCCGAATTTCAATTTAGATATACAGTCATTTTGAGCATTTTACCCTCTAGAGAGATAGAATAACATAACCCAAATCATTGCATATTGTTGTATTCAATCTTTCAAGTCCAAAGTTCTAAAACCTTTGTTGTTCGTTAGATTATTTATATTGGAGTGCTCCTTATAACTAATAGTAAGTCGTTTTATCTTACTAGAGTTTTGTCATACAACCGTAAGCACCAGTGCGGGACAAATAACTCTTACGGAGATTGTATTAAATACAAGACTCGACTTTAATTCTTTTGTTTTTCAATCTCCGTTACTTTTGCTGTCAGTTTTTCCGTTAAGTCTTAAAGAAGCCATAGCAATTGTCCAACAAGAATTCCTCCATCTACTGTTTGCAATAAAACCACCTTGACTTAGTAGGGAGAGCTCTGACACCATTGTAATCCTACATGACTCGAGCTGGATTAGTCAGCACTCAATGTGGTCACAGAGAATCGGTGGCTCAGATCAAAAAGTAAAACCACCTTGAGCTCTTGTTCTTTCTGCTTTCTCAACAATTTGCGACAATCCAGGCAGAAAAGCCCCGAGGTTGTAGGAGGTTTTGGGATTGGTTGGATTGTGACGTATAGTACATCTTGGAGGTTCCATTGAAGTTACTCGTTCACCGCGGCCTTTTCCATGCTTCAATAATTTCTAGTTTGAGTAGGCCTCTAAATCAAAGAATACAATTGAAACAGGGTAATCAGAATTTCATGATAAAATTGAATTAGTCATGCAGCTTATGCTACCCTATAGCAAATTCTGAAGCTGAAGAGATCATTTACTTGGAGTGGGTAATAAAGGGTGTTTCGGCCAGGCATTTTTACAAACACCTTACCTCCACAACCACTGGAGGAATTAAGCCAACTTCTTAGTGATTTCTTGACATCTCCATCTTCTTAACTGCGCAAGAACATTGCTTTGTTTTCATTGAATAGGTAAACACAAAACTAGCTTCAGGGAAAGCATTTAAATTGAACATCTCCATCTTCTTAACTGCGCAACAATTCATAAATTTAGTTTTCGATAAACTACTAATGTACACCTTCTTTTTCCCTTTTCACAAGAAAACAGATCAATGATATTGACAATTTGGAAGGAGATGACTATCCACAAAAATATCATTTGATAAACAAATTTGATTTTCATAATCTTTTAGTAGTAGAATTTAAAGATGAAAGTTTCATTAATTAACTTATGAGACTTTTGGTAATTTACATTTTACTTTAATTCATTAATTATTTCATATTAGGTTATATTATTCATCTATATAATATATAAAAGTTGTAAACATTTCAAGCACTGCAAATTTCGCCACGCGTGGAATTCCAAGCCAAATTTCATGCTCACCAATTATTAGCCGCCATGTGTCACATTCAATGAAGAGTTTTATTTTAGATTTTGATATAAACACAAATTTTAGCTTTTAAATCCAAACAAAATATTTTTAAACGTAATAAATTCAAACTACAGCGGTTCTGAAAGAATGTAATGGTGGTAGAAAGTAGAAACATTGTCTTGGAGCATGCACTGATTTCTCTTATCAATATCCCCCATATTAGATTTTAGATTATTAGATTGGTTTATTTTATTTTATTGGATTAAATTTAATTTTTTTTAAAAATTGTATTATTCTCTCCATCCTAAAATGAATGATTTTTTTTCAAAATTTAATAATCATTTTAAAAAATTTAATTTTAATCTAGAAAAAATAATAAACATTCTTTTAATTCATTTTCAAAATTTTACATTTGTAAAAATATAATGAATTGTGAAAAAAAATTAAATCAAAAAAATTTAAAAGAACATTTATTTTGAGACAATAATGGTCATTCAATCTATATAATATATAAAAGCAGAAACATTTCAAGACCATACAGCTCGTCACGTGGAATTCCAAGTCAGCTCTATGTTCACCAATTATTAGCCGCCATGTGTCACATTCAATGAAGAGTTTTATTTTAGATTTTGATTTAAACACAAATTTTAGCTTTTAAATCCAAACAAAATATTTTTAAACGTAATAAATTCAAACTACAGCGGTTCCGAAAGAATGTGATGGTGGTAGAAAGTAGAAACATTGTTTTGGAGCATGCACTGATTTCTCTTATCGTTATCCCCTATATTAAATTTTAGATTATTAGATTGGTTTATTTTATTATATTGGATTAAATTTAATTTTTTTTAAATTGTATTATTCTCTCCATCCTAAAATGAATGATTTTTTTCAAAATTTAATAATCATTTTAAAAAATTTAATTTTAATCTAGAAAAAATAATAAACATTCTTTTAATTCATTTTCAAAATTTTACATTTGTAAAAATATAATGAATTATGAAAAATTAAATCAAAAAAATTTAAAAGAACATTTATTTTGAGACAATAATGGTCATTCAATCTATATAATATATAAAAGCGAAACATTTCAAGACCATACAAATTTCGCCACGTGGAATTTCAAGTCAGCTCTATGTTCACCAATTATTAGCCGCCATGTGTCACATTCAATGAAGAGTTTTATTTTAGATTTTGATTTAAACACAAATTTTAGCTTTTAAATCCAAATAAAATATTTTTAAACGTAATAAATTCAAACTACAGCGGTTCCGAAAGAATGTGATGGTGGTAGAAAGTAGAATCATTGTCTTGGAGCATGTACTGATTTCTCTTATCATTATCCCCCATATTAGATTTTAGATTATTAGATTGGTTTATTTTATTTTATTGGATTAAATTTAATTTTTTTTTTAAATTGTATTATTCTCTCCATCCTAAAATGAATGATTTTTTTTTTCAAAATTTAATAATCATTTTAAAAAATTTAATTTTTAATCTAGAAAAAATAATAAACATTCTTTTAATTCATTTTCAAAATGTTACATTTGTAAAAATATAATGAATTATGAAAAAAATTAAATCAAAAAAATTTAAAAGAACATTTATTTTGAGACAATAATGGTCATTCAATCTATATAATATATAAAAGCGAAACATTTCAAGACCATACAGCTCGCCACGTGGAATTCTTAGTCGTTTTCCACATGTTGCTCACCAATTATTAGCCGCCATGTGTCACATTCAATGAAGAGTTTTATTTTAGATTTTGATTTAAACACAAATTTTAGCTTTTAAATCCAAATAAAATATTTTTAAACGTAATAAATTCAAACTACAAACTGCTCCGAAAGAATGTGATGGTGGTAGAAAGTAGAATCATTGTCTTGGAGCATGTACTGATTTCTCTTATCATTATCCCCCATATTAGATTTTAGATTATTAGATTGGTTTATTTTATTTTATTGGATTAAATTTAATTTTTTTTTAAATTGTATTATTCTCTCCATCCTAAAATGAATGATTTTTTTTCAAAATTTAATAATCATTTTAAAAAATTTAATTTTAATCTAGAAAAAATAATAAACATTCTTTTAATTCATTTTCAAAATTTTACATTTGTAAAAATATAATGAATTATGAAAAAAAATTAAATCAAAAAAATTTAAAAGAACATTTATTTTGAGACAATAATGGTCATTCAATCTATATAATATATAAAAGCAGAAACATTTCAAGACCATACAGCTCGCCACGTGGAATTCTTAGTCAGCTCTATGTTCACCAATTATTATCCGCCATGTGTCACATTCAATGAAGAGTTTTATTTTAGATTTTGATTTAAACACAAATTTTAGCTTTTAAATCCAAATAAAATATTTTTAAACGTAATAAATTCAAACTACAGCGGTTCCGAAAGAATGTGATGGTGGTAGAAAGTAGAATCATTGTCTTGGAGCATGTACTGATTTCTCTTATCATTATCCCCCATATTAGATTTTAGATTATTAGATTGGTTTATTTTATTTTATTGGATTAAATTTAATTTTTTTTTAAATTGTATTATTCTCTCCATCCTAAAATGAATGATTTTTTTTCAAAATTTAATAATCATTTTAAAAAATTTAATTTTAATCTAGAAAAAATAATAAACATTCTTTTAATTCATTTTCAAAATTTTACATTTGTAAAAATATAATGAATTATGAAAAAAAATTAAATCAAAAAAATTTAAAAGAACATTTATTTTGAGACAATAATGGTCATTCAATCTATATAATATATAAAAGCAGAAACATTTCAAGACCATACAGCTCGCCACGTGGAATTTCAAGTCAGCTCTATGTTCACCAATTATTAGCCACCATGTGTCACATTCAATGAAGAGTTTTATTTTAGATTTTGATTTAAAAGTGTTTTTTGAAATAAGAGTTTTTGATAAAGTTTAGGTGTGTGCGCTAAAAAGGGCGTAACTTTTGATTTCGGATGAACCACGGAACGCACAACATATCAAATCGAAGCTCTTTTTGAGACGGACAAAAGTCATTGGGCATAGCCCCATGACACAGGTTTTTATAAACATAAAGCTCGAATCTTGGCAGTCAAATGATGTGCTGAACTAATTTAATTTTTGTAAATTTATATTAAAATATTTTTTAATATTATTTTAAATTATTATTTTAAGTTCTGGATAATGCCAAGATTTGATTTTTGAATTAACAGTTTCAACTTTCATAAACTGTTGAAAATCTGTGTCTGAATTTGAAAAGACATGTCTTTTCAAAACTTAGTCCTATATAAACCATTTCAGATTGTGTTCCAATATACACAAAGTTTTCATCTTCTCTTTTCCTTCTATTTTTTAGAAAGCATTTAGTATATTGTAATGAACAAGCTGTTGCTGCAGTTACTTATGCATGATGACCACCCTGGTCTAAGCCAAAACAATTAGGAAAAACATGGTATAAGCATCATTTGCATACTAAACGACAACATGAATACGAGGTATACTCTCTCCATCCCATATACTCTGTAATTTCATTTAAATAAACAAAAACAATATGGCCTAATGAAATTACAGATTATAGCAATAAGTAATAATAAACTTTAATATGCCCGTCGAATTTCGACGGGTTACTCACTAGTTTTGTTAAAGATAAAAGTTCTACTAATATATTTTACGAAATAACTTCTTGCAATCTAGATTTTATATTAATTGATTTCTCCATTTTTATTATAACTATTTAGCTCTAAAGTTTGATATATTTATTGTGCATTCTTAATGAAATAATTAAATGGGAGAAGAAATTTTGTTATTGATTTCAAATCACTTTTAAGTTCACGTAATTAATATGTAAATTATATTAATAAAATAAAATATAAATTACAGACTTTTGATGATTTCAACATTATTTCACCAAACATTATTAAAGTATGAGATTTTTTATAATCTCAAATTTCATATTCTCTTAAAACTTATTAAATGCACTTATATTTATTGAGTTGGTCTTATAAAAAACTAGTTTTTTCTTAAGATAAGGAAAAAGGTGTTTTCAAAATAAACGGTGGCAATTTTGTAATTACTGGCAACCATGTTCAAAATAAACGGTGGCATTTTCGTAATTAATGGTTCCTCCGTTTATGCCAGTGCGTGTTTAACAAACTGCCAGTGCGACAAAGTGCCAGTTCATATGTAACAAAGTGCCAGTAAAAAAAGTGTCAGTACCAGTTTAACAAAGTGCCAGTGTAAACTGGTACTGGCACTTTGTTAAACTGACACCGGCACTTTTTACACGGGCACTTTTAAATACATGAACTGGCGCTCTTCACACTGGCACTCTGTTACACTAACACTGGCACTTTGTTACACTAATATTTTTGCTGGCTCTCAAAAATACAAGCACTGGCATTCAAAAATACATGGACTGACATTTGAAAACACATTTACTGGCACTCAAAAATGCATATACTGGCACTCAAAAACACTGATAATTTTTTTTGCTGATATTCAAAAAAACATGAACTGGCATTCAAAAAAACATGGACTGGCATTCAAAATTACAAGAACTGGCATTCAAAAAATACATTGACACTCAGTTACACACTTACTGGCACTCTATTATACACTAACTGGCACTCCAAAATACATGGACTGGCACTCCAAAACTCATACACTGGCATCTAATTACCCAGTCCACCAATGCATCAAATTCTCAAACTGGTACTCAAATTAACATGTACTGGCACTCGAAAAAACAAAGACTGGCATTCAAAATCAATTAAACTGGGCATTCAAAATCAAACAATCCTCAAAATTCCAATTTATCAATCCATGAAGGAATCCACAAACAAGAAACCGAACCCAGTTCCAGAAAGTTGTTCGAATGATGCTCCAACTTTCCATTTCCAGTTCCAGCCAACTCCGACGCGAAAATCTCCCTGCAATTTCTTCACCAAGTAAGCCTCCACAAACCCTCTTCTCTTCTTCCAATTATTGGGTCTGTCCATGCTTCAAATCCCAGTTTTCTTCCCAAGAATCTTCATTGAAGACTTGTGTGGCTGGAATCTGAACTCAATCCACCGGGATTTATGGAGTTGACGATCGAAAATAATGGAGCTCGCCGAATTTGAAACAAATCTGGCCGGAATTGGAGAAACTTAAAGCGATGTAGTGTTGTTGCGAGGTATTGAAGGAGGTCGACGGCTTGTTGGCGTAGGGGTACAACGCAAATTGAGGTAGAGGGAGGCCTTGGTCGCCGGTGAGGAACGATTTTAGAGGTGAAGAAGACGATTGGGAGAGGCTCTGTTATTACGGCTAGAGAGAGAGTGCGTATAGTGAGAGAGAGAGAATGGGTCGCGCCTCTGTCCGTTGAAGGAAAAACACGTTTTTTCATAAGGTTAGAAAAAACGCGTTTTTTATAAGTTTTTGGCATATTTATTACATAATTTTATTTTAGTTGTTTTAATACATGATTAGTTTCCCTCTTCATTATTTGATATTTAAGTTATATTAGTTAAATTTTATAAGTCTTTTGATAATCTCAAACTTGTTTAACTTAAGTTACATATTCCTTTATGCGTTATTAATGTTAGGAAAAATTCATATATATAACATTGAATAATGGCTTTCTTGAAATTTAACGAAATGACAAATATATTAATGAACCAAAATATAACAATTAATGGGGCAGGAATAAGATATTGCATAAACTAGAAATGCGGAAACTAAATCAAACAGGACAAATAAAGAAAGACGAGTCTTGTGTTGAACACAATTTAAGCAAGAAAATATTGCCCTGCACCGGTGCTAACGATTCTGTGTCAATCTTATCTTAAGATAAAATGACTTTACAATCTTTGATAGAAGCACTTCAAATCAATGATTTCGGCAAACTAAACTGTGTTTGAAACTTCCAAACTTTGAAGAAGACTCTGTGCAACAAGATGATCTATTTTCTAATAGATGTATTGAGAATTCCATTGAATTCTATGAATAATTCACATAATTCCATTGAATTATGTTTCTAGATTGTAAATTGGATGATAAATGACAAACAAGGAGGGTCTATTTATAGTAACCGAAGAGTTATGTTGTCTTTTTAGCCAAAAGACATAAGTATAGATACATTGAATCTATTCCATTCAAACAAAGGACACATCTGTTAGCCTCTTAAACTCAAAATCAGTCCAAAACAGTCTGATTCGATAAATATTTAACTGAAACACGTGAATCCCGTTAAGTTTCTGACAACTTCGTTAATTTTTTGACAGAAAGTGATCTTTCTATAAACTTTCTGACGGAAACTGGCAGTTACTGTTAAATTTTTAACGGAATCTGGCAGTTACAGTTAAAATTCTAACAGAAAGTCATGTCTTTACACTAAATATAACATACAGACATGTCTTTTCGCTATTATTCTAACGAAAGACTAACAAAGTTAGGTTTTAGGACTCAAAAGTAATAATATTTTAACCAAACATATTAATCTCTTGATCCAACACATCTTTCACATAATATGATGTTTGATAAGTGACTATTATATAGTCATTTATCCTATATTTTCATAGAAAATTCCTTAATTTTATTATCATTTAGATTGCATTTTAATCTATTTTTAGCTTCTTTTATATATATCTTCGATTTTACGCTTTTGGTATATATTATGCATTTTAGACAGGTTTTGGAGTCTATTTTATGATCAAAGGATGCTTGGACATCTTATTGCAAAGGCATGAAAGAACAACAAGCAAACCAAGCACACAAGCCAAAATTCAGCCAGAGCGGCCGTGCACTTGGCCATTTCCAGGCCATTTTTGGCCCCAAAACATAGTGGTTGTGTCTTGAAAATGGCTTGGCCGTGCTACCTTCCAGAGCGGCCGTGCAGCAAACATGGAGCGACCGTGCTATTTGCCAGTTCAAAATCCAAAGTTGGTGCCAAGCATGGAGCGGCCGTGCAACATCCTTAGCTCAGCCGTGCAAATGGCACCTGCAAATTCTAAAGGCACCTTTTAATGGCACCACTTTGAAGAGCCTCCTCCCCATTATAAATAGACCACTTGTAATCAGTCTAGGAGATCGAAAAATCATCAGAAATTGTTAGAGATTAGTATAGCAAAAGTTACAAATACATTATACATTGATTTCCAAAGATTTTTGAAGATTTAAGTCCATTTTTGTTCTTGAAGTTTCCTTTGAAAAAGAAGCAATAAAAGTTGAAGTATTATTTCAGCCATTCGTCTCTCAATAATCATAAGTTTTTCTTACTCTATCTTTTATTATTGTTATGCTTATTTACTTTTACATGGCTAGCGAGTAATCTCCCTTGTTCTTGGGGTTGGAAACTCAAAAGCATATATTGTTCATCACCTTAAATATGAAAGTCTTGTCTTCTATCTTCATCTAAAATAATTTCTTTATATCAATCTCAAAATGAGTTACATTTTGGAGACGTCCAACTTGTATGATTCAGTCGATCGAGAGAAGTACCTAGCGGAGAATCTCGATTGACGGAACCATATAGAGAAACTAGGTTTCATTGATCACGAGAGTAGTTCAATGGCCTAGGAATGTTCCTTTAATGAAAAGTATGTTGAATCTCGTTCTTAATGGATCCTTACTAATTATGGTTAGCTAGAGATAAGCCAGAATGCCCGTTTGTGACAGGGCGGGAATACCATAAACGGAAATCTCAAACAGTTAGGACATAATTAGTGAAGGATACAACGCTACTGTCTTGACCGTGAGAAGTAGTGTAAGCCTAACGTACCATCCTTGATTTTCATGAAAACCTATATTTTCTAAGACAATGACTATATGATGAACAAATTGTGTAAATGATTTCCAATCCCGAAAATGCTTCGTATATAAGAGTTTTATTTAAAGTGTTTTCTGCGTATGCTTCATTCTCTTCCTAAAAACAATACTCCCTCCGTCCCACCTCAAGGTTTAACCTTTCCTTTTTGGGCCGTCCCACCTCAAGGTTTAACTTCCTTAAATGGAAAGTTTTCCATATATTTATACCCTTATCATCTCCATATATTTACAAAAAAAACCATTTTCTCTCCTATTCCCTACCACACATTCTCCCACTCATTCTCTCTCCTATTAAATATTTTTAACTTTTACATTCTCTCTCCTATTCTCTACCACACATTTAACTTTTACATTCTCTCTCTTCAAATTTTTTACCCACTTTAATTACATTTGTTAAAAAGCGTGTCCACCTCAAGGTTCAACCTTGAGGTGGGACGGAGGGAGTATTTATTTCCCCCAATCTCTTTTACAATCATAGTAAAAACAATTTCATTTAAAAGTAATCCATGTCCCTATGGGATCGACTCGTACTTGCACCCGCTATATTTCAATAGCCCGTGTGCATGCGGATATTAAAATAAACCGTTAGGTTTCGACCGAACAGTGTCTCTTGAAACCAAAAATGTCATTTCTTTATCAATTAAACTATTCAACTTACAATACCAAGTATCATACTTTCAATATTAATTTCTCATTCACCGAAATTGATTTTGAGAAAATAAATATATCATTTTAATCTACTTTAAATGTAGATTACAATTATGCAACTTATTTTCATTTACGAAAAATGAAACTACATGTAATTTTTGGTCAAAAATTGGTCAAACACCAATTTTTCATAACCAAATTTCCAACAATCCCCCACATGAATGACAAATTAATGCATGCATGAATGCAAACTCGTCTGAAAGTTTCGGCGAACCATTGTTGCATCAGGATAGGTAGTTTGTGGCCTTGAACCTGTTGGACAATTGCTAGGCTTCTCAAGAACTTAACTAGAATCTTAACAGAAAAAGATAACGGAGATTGGAAACAAAAGAAATCAAGTCGAGTCTTGTATTTAATACAATCTCCGTAAGAAGTTATTGCCCCGCACAGGTGCTTACAGTTTATATGGCAATCTTCTAGTAAGATAAAACCACTTACAAGTAAATGATAGGAGCACTCCAAATCAATTACTCTAACGAACAACACTTTGTTTTGAACTTTGGACTTTGAAGGATTGAATGCAACAATATGCAATGATTTGGGTATGTTAATCTATCTTACTAGAGGGTAGGAAGGGTAGAAATACAGTATATGTGTATTGAAATTCGGAGGGGAAGTATATAAGGAGAGTCAAAGGGTTTTGTGGCTTTTCCCTTGAAAAGTCACAACTTTTCGGGTATAACAGCACTTGCACGGCCGTGTCCAATGAACTGCACGGCCGTGCAAGGCAATATGCACGGTCGAGTTCAAGGCTCAGCACGGTCGAGTGGCAAGGCAAGGCACGGTGCACGGCCGTGTCCTAGGCACTTGCACGGCCGTGCAGAAGCTTCTTCAGCCTGTTCGTCAGCCCTTTAGCCACAACAAGTCCAAACCAATTTTGGGACCAACCCAAATCACACTTTGACCCAATATTTAAGTTACAAATCATTTGTCATTAATTTATCATTCACATGGAAATGGTTTTGAGACATTAAATGAGTTATATAATCTACAACAAATGTAGATTACCATTTGTAACTAGTTTCGTTAACAAATAACGAACTTTCGTTAGAAACCTAGGTCAACGTTAAGTTAAACTTAACTTTCCGTTACCCATTTCCAACAGAACCTTCATTAGTAAAATACTATCGGATATACTAGTCATTTAGTAGCGCGATGCTTTGAACTAGTGATTGTATAGTGTATACCAAGACAATAGTACTTACACAATAATAGCTCTAACATGTTTTGTTCTCACATTTTTGTCCATTACGGCCCTAGACCGTGCTTGATTTCATAATTGTTCAATTTAGAAGCGGCCTTATTACTTATCACTTATATAGGTGATCTCCTATAATGAGTATCCTACTACTCCACCACATAGGTATATGAATCATTAAAAGTTTTCACAACTTACCCTCACCACTTGTTGCAGGTACATACACTGGATGTTCTAGGAATGAGTGTGAAACAGGCTCCAAGTGTTTCGACTGAATATCATAACGTAGTTGTCTCATTGAACCAAGGTTTTGGGATCTTCAATTCTCAAGGTTGAGTGTCCACTATACGTTCTTTTGTTGTGGATTTTTTAAGCCCATTCCCCTTAATAATTAATTGATCTTCTATTCATACCTTTAGGTAGATGGAACATCTTTTTTACTTCACATACCCGATTGTGATAGTCTCATTTGAGATCAATTGTCTTATGGTATTATGTCTATGACCATTATGTCTAAACTTACCATTATGTTTTATGCCTTTTCCTATTTCTCATTGTCATCACAATGCATTAGGACACATAGGCACAAACTTATTCCAACAAGGAATATCTTCCAAGAGTTTATTAGGCCACTAAGTATTTTCTTCTGTTGGGTTTTACGGGTCCATGCGCAGCGGAATTAAGCATTAAAAACATAAAACCCAAGAAGCCCTAGGATCCGTTCTATACAATTAATTTAAATTCCTATGAGATAGAATTAAACCAACCTCGAACGCTTTCCGTTCTTGAGCTATCGAACGATTTGATTATGTGATATCGAATCACAAACTTCGTTATTCAACTTGCTTGAACTCTAGGCCTTGATCGATGAACGAGCGAAGACCCTCTTTCGGTATCCACACCTTTGAATGAATTCAAGAACAACTTCTTGATGATTGCTAGATCTAAAACCTTGAAGAATATTGAGAGTATTTGATTGTGAATTTTTCTTGAAAATTTCGGCTAGAGAATTAGGTCCTGAAGCACTTGTATTTACACTACAATAGTAAGAATACGTCTCCTAATCGTATTAGGAGAGACAGGCTGTCAAACCGCGTACGGGCTTATTATGTCGCGCGGTATATTAAGCCATTGGCTTAATATGTCGCGTGACATATGTAGCCAGATACTGAGACTCTCAATCATTCTTCCTCCGGTTTAACCAATTCATTCTAGTTGTGTGTGACCCAATAGGATTACATTATGTTGGCAATGAGTTCGATCATATCGAACCTCATAAGACATAAGCGGACTCTAGCAAGCCATTATGTCTACCCAAATAATGTAACGTAAGAGTTCACGTTTCCATTGGTGTACTTCCATTTATCCCTTTGTCTCACGATGTTATATTGAACACAAGTCATGGTCCTCGTCAACTTGTTATTGTTCAATGCTTTCTCGATTCTTGAGTGTAATGATAATTCCAATCATATTGGGGTACGGCCATACACTTTCATCATTATCACTCATCGAGGGGCCCAAGCAAAACATCTCTCTTCCGAGGGACAAATTCCTTCTTGACTTATCATCCTTCCCATCATGAATCCGATCATGCCAATGATAGCCTTTATAGATATCGTGTTAAGATATCGTTTGACTAAAATCAAACACGACTTTCATCATATATGTAAGGTCATGATAATCTCAGGTCTAGGGACTAAATGAAGTAACCGTATGAGATTTAATTATGACATTGACCATGACATAAATCTCATGCGGGTCATGTCCAGTCACTTATTCTCTAACAAGTACCCATAATTTCAATGTGCATCTCTATGCATATAATCATCACATGATTATCCATTGACAATTATACTAATTATTCTCTTAATAATTAGGGACGGAGATTATTATAAACAAATATACAAAACATATAATAATCAAATGATAAACATTTCATATAATAATAAATAATGTCAACACATAAGTCTATCAATTATAGGCCTAGGGCATAACACCAACAGTCTCCCACTTGCACTAGGCCCAATCTACCATGTATCGAATACCCATGGACCTAACATGACCATCATGTTTAGCTTGCGGGAGAGCCTTAGTTAATGGGTCCGCCACGTTGTCATTAGTGTCTACTCTGCATATCTTAACGTCTTCCCTTTCACATATCTCACGGATAATGTGGAAACGTTGAAGTATATGTTTGGATCTCTGGTGTGACCTTGGTTCCTTTGCTTGTGCAATGGCACCATTGTTATCACAGTAAAGTTCAATAGGGTCTCTGATGCTTGGAACGACTTCCAAATCACTAAGGAACTTCTTGATCCAAAGCTGCTTCCTTAGCCGCACGGATGCCGCTATGTACTCAGCTTCGGTTGTAGAATCTGCGACGGTACTTTGCTTGGAACTTTTCCAACTCACAGTTCCTCCATTAAGCGTAAACAAAAATCCAGAATGCGATCTGAAATCATCTTTGTCAGTTTGGAAGCTAGCATCTGTGTAGCCTTTGACTACAATATCTTCTTCCATTCCTCCAAAGACCAAGAATACATCCTTAGTTCTTCGCAAGTACTTAAGGATATTCTTGATCGCTATCCAATGTGGTTCTGGGATCCGATTGGTACCTACTCGTCATGCTTAGAGCACACGAGACATCGGGTCTAGTACATAACATAGCATACATGATAGACCCAATTGCCGAAGCATATGGAATACCATTCATTCTCTCTCGCTCATCATTAGTCTTAGGACTTTGATTCTTGCTAAGAGATATACGATGCAACATTGGCAAGTTTCCTCTTTTAGAATTTTCCATTTGGAATCTTCTAAGGACTTTGTCAATGTAAGTACTTTGACTTAAACCAATCATCCTCTTGGATCTATCTCTATAGATCTTGATACCAAGGATATATGCGGATTCGCCCATATCTTTCATTGAAAAGCACTTTCCCAACCAAGACTTGACAGTCTCTAGTGCAGGAACGTCATTTCCAATGAGTAAGATATCGTCGACATACAACACTAAAAATAGTGCTAAGCTCCCACTAATTTTCTTGTATACACAAGGTTCATCTTCGTTTTTGATAAAGCCAAACTCCTTGATTGCTTCATAAAAACGTAGATTCCAACTCCTAGAAGCTTGCTTCAATCCATAAATGGATTTCTGCAACTTACACACCTTGTTTAGAATTTTCTGGATTGACAAAACCTTCAGGTTGTATCATGTATACATCCTCAAGTAACTTCCCATTAAGGAAAGCTGTTTTGACATCCATTTGCCATATCTCATAGTCATAATATGCTGCTATGGCAAGTAAAATTCTAATAGACTTAAGCATAGCTACAGGCGAAAATGTTTCATCATAGTCTATGCCATGAATCTGCCTATATCCCTTAGCTACTAGCCTAGCCTTATAGGTGTGCACCTTCCCATCCATGTCGGTCTTCTTCTTGAAGACCCATTTGCACCCTATGGTTTTTACACCTTCGGGTGGATCAATCAAGTTCCAAACTTGATTATCAGCCATGGATTGTAATTCGGACTTCATGGCTTCTTGCCATTTTTTCGAATCAGGAGCGGACATCGCTTCTTGATAGCAAGTGGGTTCATCATTTTCGATTAACTCCACTTCAACACTTTCCGTAACGAGAAATCCATATCTCTCGGGTTCGGATCGTGACCTACCACTTCGGCGAAGAACTTGTGCATCTTGAACCGGTTCCACAACGGTTTGTGAACTTGGTTCAGTTTCTACCATTGGTTCAATGTTGTTTTCGGGTTCTCGAATTTCTTCGAGATCTATTTTACTCCCACTGGTTCCTTTGCGAAGAAACTCCTTTTCTAAGAAAGTACCATTTCGAGCAACAAACACTTTGTTCTCGTTTCGGTTGTAGAAATAGTATCCTTTGGTTTCCTTAGGATATCCCACGAAAACACATTTATCAGATTTAGGTGCTAGCTTGTCAGAAGTTAACTTCTTGACATATGTATCGCAACCCCAAATCTTCATGAAAGACAAACTAGGTTTTCTTCCATGCCACATCTCATATGGGGTCTTTTGAACCGATTTGGTAGGAACTCTGTTTATAGTGAAAGCAGCACTTTCTAGTGCATGTCCCCAAAAGGATAAAGGAAGCTCAACTTGACTCATCATAGAACGAACTATGTCCAACAAAGTTCTATTCCTCCTTTCGTACACACCATTCCATTGTGGTGTTCCGGTGGAGAGAGTTCAAACGATTCCACAACTCTTAAGATGATCACAAATTCTTGGCTCAAATATTCACCACCTCGATCGGATCGAAGTACCTTAATAGTTTTGCCAAGTTGATTTTGCACCTCATTTTGAAATATTCGAAATATTTCAAACGATTCACTTTTATGTTTCATTAGATAAACATATCCAAATCTACTATAATCATCAGTGAATGTTATGAAGTACCGAAATCCTCCCCTAGCATCGCTACTCATAGGCCCACATACATCGGTATGTATGAGTCCTAATAAGTCGCCCGTCCTTTCACCGGTTTTGGTAAATGGGTCCTTGGTCATCTTGCCAAGTAAACAAGATTCGCATATCTCATATGATTCATAATCATGTGAGTCCAAAAATCCATCTTTGTGGAGTTTAGAAATGCGTTTCTCATTTATATGGCCAAGACGACAATGCCATAAGTAAGTGTGGTTTACATCATTGGGTTTAGATCTCTTGTTAATGTTATAGACATCATTATCACGATTTTCAACATCAAGAATATAAAGGCCATTGAATGAAACAATAGCATACAATAATGCATATCACTCTTGTAAATGGAAAATTTCTTATCACATATAAGAAAATTAAAACCTTCATTATCCAAACATGAAATCGAAATAATATTCCTACTTAAAGCTGGAACGTAATAACAATTGTTCAAAACAAGTATTAGTCCACTAGATAAAGTAACTTCATAAGTTCCTACGGCTAATGCAAAGAACTCTTGCTCCATTCCCCACACGTAGGTCCACTTCACCTTCCTTAAGCATCCTTCTGTTCTTTAGACCCTGCACATTTAAACAAATGTGAGTTCCACATCCGGTATCCAATACCCAAGAACTAGAAGTAGATAGGAATATATCTATAACAAAGATACCTGAAGTCGAAGCAACTCATTTGCTCTTCTTCAGTGCTTCCTTGTATTTTGCGCAGTTTCTCCTCCAATGTCCAATCTCATTGCAATGGAAGCGGTGCGTCCTCTTCGGGACTTGGGCTTAGCCTCTTTAGGCTTGGAAGCCTCTTTGGGTTTGGCAACCTTTGCCTTAGGATTAGCAACCTTTGCCTTTCCTTTACCCTTGAACCCTTTCCCCTTGTTAACCATTAGCACTTGGTCGGTTTTCTTCTCGACAATATTGGTTTCCGCAGTGTTCAACATTTGAACTAACTCGAAAAGGTTTTTATTCATTCCACCCATGTTATATTGCATTATGAAATGACTAAAACTTTTAGGTAATGAATTCAATATTATGTCGGTAGCCAACTCTTGGCTAATTGGAAAACCGAGCCTTTCAAGATGCTCAATGTGGCCCTTCAACTTGAGAGCATGGGGACCAACAGCTTGTCCTTCACTCATCTTGCATGAGGTCAAGACAGCAACTGTGTTGTACCTTTCTTGCCTAGCTTGAACTTGGAACATTTCCATCAGCCGATTGTTTAAGTCGACTGTCCCCAAGTGCTCAAGATCCTTCTGAAGGTTCTTGCACATGGCGGAGAGCATAAGGCAACCAACATCTGTAGAGTCACGCTTGTGCTTCAGATATTGTTCCCTTATAGCTCTAGCAGCATTGGCAGCAGGTTCAGGTGGAATAGGTTCATCGAGAACGTACAGTTTCTCCTCTTGTTTGAGAACAATTCTCAAACTACGGATCCAATCCATATAGTTTGTACCATTCTCTTCCAACTTTTCCTTCTCAAGGACAGATCACAGTGAAAAGTGATTATTGTTTGATGCCATTTATTCTACAAAAAGATATACATAAAATATGAACACATATAAGTAAACATATTATATGAGAAGTATAATGCATTTAAATAAATGCTCCCACTAAATTATACACCTTCAAATGCAAATGAGCATAATATACATTTAATGGGCTAAGATCCAACTTTAATTCAATTTCAAGTTTGCTATGGCAAACCGCTCAAAATTAAATTAATTAGGTAGAAAACATCAATCATATCAACTATATGACTCTTAGATCTTTTATGAGATTTATTCAAGACATCATATGTCTAGGTATATTTTAATCTCATCTTATGCCTTGGGTCCAAAACCATTTTGATAACCCAATTAAGTTCATTCACTTTAAAACGTATAGGAACCACCATTTCCTCATCTTGCTCGCATTCGAATAGAATCAAAGCACCTTGCTATGGCAAGCCCACCCAAAACTATCCGAATGGTCTCAAGTGTTTTTAATCATGAATTGGCATAAAGAACTTAAAAGTTAAATGAAGGTTCTTTAAAGGTAGATTATAAGCATATCGTAAAGATAGTCAAAATCATGCACTGTAAGTTCCCAAGAAGATAGGTGAGCCATAAGGACTTCTTAAGTACCAACTCTTCCTTAGACAGAACTCTCCTAGACATGCACAATCAGAAATCAACTCTGATTTAGCAACATAATCACTTCCTTTTATAAACAATCAGTTTCCTTTTAAATTTCGCGTATTTATGACTTGTTTCCATAAACAATCATAAGATCCAAAATTTACAATGTCTAAATCTAAACATATTAGGAAACTAAATATCATGTTTCAACTAAACATCTAATTAAAAAATTCTTAGCATGTAAGAACAAATAAAACATGCATCGCAATAATTATTAAAATCATATTTTAATCAATTAAGCATGCATAAACAATGAATCAATCTAGCATGGCTTTATAAACTTAATTTTATAACATCCAGATTATCATCAGATTGTAAACACAATCACAAAATAGCAGAAAATTTGAACAAACTGATTCTGCCCAGTTTTGGCTTATTATGTCGCGTGACAACATCAGCCAGAGGCTTGATATGTCGCGCGACCTAACAGGCCAGATAACCAGAATTCCACATGGCTCATCATGTCGCGCGACCTAAGCAGCCAGGTTACAGGATTTCCAGATTCGAACCAATACAGATTACATGTAATTAAATCACGTAAAACATCCTTTTTACAGATTTAATTCAGCATATTTCGAAAACGATTTTTACATTGTTTCACATAAACAATTAAAAATTCTATCGCATACAAAACATGCAATAAGCATATAAACAATTTATATCTTAAATCTAGCATGTTAATTCAAACTTAATCATACGAACGGGGCTCTGATACCACTGTTGGGTTTTACGGGTCCATGCGCAGCGGAATTAAGCATTAAAAACATAAAACCCAAGAAGCCCTAGGATCCGTTCTATACAATTAATTTAAATTCCTATGAGATAGAATTAAACCAACCTCGAACGCTTTCCGTTCTTGAGCTATCGAACGATTTGATTATGTGATATCGAATCACAAACTTCGTTCTTCAACTTGCTTGAACTCTAGGCCTTGATCGATGAACGAGCGAAGACCCTCTTTCGGTATCCACACCTTTGAATGAATTCAAGAACAACTTCTTGATGATTGCTAGATCTAAAACCTTGAAGAATATTGAGAGTATTTGATTGTGAATTTTTCTTGAAAATTTCGGCTAGAGAATTAGGTCTGACAGACCCCTTGTATTTATACTACAATAGTAAGAATACGTCTCCTAATCGTATTAGGAGAGACAGGCTGTCAAACCGCGTACGGGCTTATTATGTCGCGCGGTATATTAAGCCATTGGCTTAATATGTCGCGTGACATATGTAGCCAGATACTGAGACTCTCAATCATTCTTCCTCCGGTTTAACCAATTCATTCTAGTTGTGTGTGACCCAATAGGATTACATTATGTTGGCAATGAGTTCGATCATATCGAACCTCATAAGACATAAGCGGACTCTAGCAAGCCATTATGTCTACCCAAATAATGTAACGTAAGAGTTCACGTTTCCATTGGTGTACTTCCATTTATCCCTTTGTCTCACGATGTTATATTGAACACAAGTCATGGTCCTCGTCAACTTGTTATTGTTCAATGCTTTCTCGATTCTTGAGTATAATGATAATTCCAATCATATTGGGGTACGGCCATACACTTTCATCATTATCACTCATCGAGGGGCCCAAGCAAAACATCTCTCTTCCGAGGGACAAATTCCTTCTTGACTTATCATCCTTCCCATCATGAATCTGATCATGCCAATGATAGCCTTTATAGATATCGTGTTAAGATATCGTTTGACTAAAATCAAACACGACTTTCATCATATGTAAGGTCATGATAATCTCAGGTCTAGGGACTAAATGAAGTAACCGTATGAGATTTAATTATGACATTTGACCATGACATAAATCTCATGCGGGTCATGTCCAGTCACTTGTTCTCTAACAAGTACCCATAATTTCAATGTGCATCTCTATGCATATAATCATCACATGATTATCCATTGACAATTATACTAATTATTCTCTTAATAATTAGGGACGGAGATTATTATAAACAAATATACAAAACATATAATAATCAAATGATAAACATTTCATATAATAATAAATAATGTCAACACATAAGTCTATCAATTATAGGCCTAGGGCATAACACCAACATCTTCAACTTTGTCTAAAGATGTCAACTCAGATTTCTTAATGAATCGAGCTATGCATGTTGTTTTAGAAGATTTCAATGACACCGATTCTCCATATATTGTGAACAAATTTTTTACTTTATTAATTTATTTGTGTCTGATATCTAATCAGTATATTCATCCATATACTATTGGATATCCCATGTATTGTAATCCGTAATCACGAATATATTTTTAAGTAACCAAGTACATTGATTATACCTTCACAGTGATTGATTACAATTACTATTTAGACTTTTAGTCTATCTAGAATGATTAGTCTTTTCGAGTGATCAAATTCTCTTAGCTGTCAGTTTCTTCGAGTGGTCAATATCTGTGAACAGTCCGACTTCCCGAGTGGTCAGCATCTCTAAGTGGTCTGACTTTTCGAGTCTACCTCTCTTGAGTCTACCTCTTAAGAATCTACCTTTACAGAGTCTATCTCTCAAGAATCTACCTTTATTCAGACTTTTACTTCTCAAGAATCAACTTATTCAAGAGTTTATCTTTTGAGAATTTATCTAACTCTTCTGACTGTACCATTTAAGAGTCTAATTTAAGAGTCTATCATTTTAAGAATCTATCTCTTCAGATTCTATATCTCGAGAGTCTACCTTTCGAGATCCCTTTTGACAAGAATCTGCTCTTTTGGATTCGAAAATCCATCTCTTTAGAGTTTATTTCTCAATATTATTTCTCTTTAGAAATTTATCTCTTGAAATTCTAACTCTTTAGACTGGAGTTGGCCATTTTGGGCCTAGGCCCGTGGGAAGCCCATCCGCCCTGCGACACGCCGCCCGTGAGTCTGTGGTCCGTTATCCGTGAAGCCCGCTTGCTATATGGGACGGGTTTGGACAAGGTAGTTGGTGATGGGTCGGGCTTTGGCCCGCGGATCAGACGATCCGTTTGGTCTATAGTCCGTTTGGCCCGTCCGTTCAAATTTTTTTTTTGTAAATGTCTAAAATGTCCTCAAATATATCCGTTTGATGGGTATTTTCGTCCAAATTGCACATAACGACTCATTTATCAGATTTAAAATTTTTGGGACAATTTTACCCCTCCCAACATGCATATTTAGGGGTAAATTTGGTCCAAAATAATTTTATAATTAGTATAAATAGAAGAGAAAGTCTTACCATTTTTCTCACAAAACAAATTCAAACCATTATAAAATTCTCTCAAACCCAAATCATCAAATTATTTCCAAGACGAATGTTTGTGATTACATCGTAAGAGTTGAAGGTAATTTTATTGTTTTAAGTATTTGATTGTTTACTAGTTAGTTAAATATTGTGTTAAGTAGTTAATTTTTTTTAATCTTCATAAATTTCGAAAATTTCAAAAAAAAATTACTTTTATTTCAAAAATTACAAAAAAATTATAATTGTTTACTTTTATTGTTAATAAATTATTGTCAAAAGTATTTAATCCTTATAAATTTTCGAAAATTCAAAAAGTATTTTTTTTAAGTGTTGCATTTTTAATTTTAATTACTAGGTAATTTATATTGCTAGTTATCATGGAAGATCTAGTTAATGATATATTTATATATTCCCCCCCACCACAAAATCAAACTCAAAATCAAAATGTACCCATTCAAAATCGTCACTCATTAGATAATTTTATTTTGCACTGTAATGATCAAATTATATTTGATCTAATTAATCAATCCTCGAACCCAATCAACACCCCTCCATTTCGCGGCTATACTCTGGATTCGACCCCGGATTGGATGAATGAGCCAAACACAAACTATACATCTAGAATTTATCATCATATAGAAGACAAAGATGAGGGTGGGGAGGGGGGATGACGATGACGATGTACAAGTCACCCATGAAACCCGCACAATTTTAAATACACCTACTATCGATGTTGTCTCGGGTAGTGCACCTAGTGAGGAAGGGGGAAGGGGTAAGGGTAAGGCAAAGACACAACCTAGAGTGTCCAAATATGCCCATTTATATGATTTAGTAATTATTGATAGTGAAACAAAGACCAAATTCAAGAGATGCTCAAAATTTTTAAACCCGACGGGTGTACATGGTACCTTCCATATAAAGAGGCACATGAATAAACATGATAAGGAAGTCGCTAAAGGGATAGATGGTACCGTGCAAACGCAGCTAAATATACCATGTGTCACTTTGAAGATTTGAAGATTTGAAGACTTTTTATTTTAAGACTATGTAATTTTAAATTGTATCATTTGAAGACAATGATAATTTCCCCCAAAAAATTATGAAATAAATATGCATAGAGTTTCTATTATTAAATTTATTACATTATTACCTCATTTAATTTATTTTTTAAAGAAGAAATATATGCTATTTATCAACAAATAAAATGAACAGTATAAATCGAGATACGAACATGGGCTTGTTCGGGTCAGGCCCAAGTGAATTGGGGCATAAACATAATCCATCTCAAGTTACGACATGGGTCTCTCGTACGTTCATCTCGTCATCAACAAGGCCGACCAAGGCTTACCAAGGCCCAACAAGAAAATATAAATGCCCCAACTATAAGGGCCGAGGAGACCTCCCTCGTATGCCGAGATCGCCTCCCTTGAGGACGAGGTGCCTCCCTCAGCCTTTATGTTGTCATAACGGGCTCCCCATATTTCTCATTCCCTCCCCGGCTCATCATGGACCGAGACGGCCATGTATGACGAGGAGAGGAAAGTTTGCACCTCGGCATATCTTCATATGACGAGGAGAAAAATTCATTCATCTCGGCCTATCTTCATATCAGCGTATATTCATATGACGAGGAAAGGAATTCATGCATCTCGGCATATCCTCATATGACGAGATAAGGAATTTCTATGTGATCGCGGCATGCCCCATAGATTAAAGGGAAAATTCTACCGCACGGCAATTAGGCCGGCACTGCTTTACGGCACCGAATGTTGGGCCGTGAAACAAAGGTTGTCACGTGCATAAGATGAATGTGGCGGAGATGCGTATGCTTCGATGGATGTGCGGTCATACAAGAAAGGATCGATTGGGAAATGAGGTGATCAGAGGTAAAGTAGGAGTTGGGCCCATTGAGAATAAAATGAGGGAAAATCGTCTAAGGTGGTTTGAACATGTGAGAAGGAGACCGAGTGATGCACCGGTTAGGAGGCCGGAACAGTGGAGAAATGATAAATTGGCGAGGGGTAGGGGAAGACCCAAACAAACTTGGATTAGAGTGATTGAAAATGATATGAGTTTACTTGGAGTGGATGAAAGTATGGTGTTGAAGAGGCCGGAGTGGAGGGCGAAAATCCATGTGGGGGTTGATTTTTTTTAATTAATTAATTAATTTATTAATTTTTTTTTTCACGATGACATATGAGGGAATTCATGTTAGCCGACCCCAAATTATTTTGGGACTAAGGCTTTGTTGTTGTTGTTGTTGTTGCTTTTGGTTTATAAAAAATGACAATTAAAGATATATACTCCCTCCGTCCCAAACCTACGTGCACATTTTGCCATTTTGGACGTTCCAAACTTACGTGCACATTTCCTAAAATGGCAAAGAATATTTACTATTCCCTCCACTCATTCTCTCTCCTATTTTACTTTTATACTCACAACACTGATGAAGGCCAAAATGGGCCGCTGTCCGTGAGTTTTTTTTGGTCCGTGGCCCGCGGCCCGTTTTACCCGAGACCCGTGATCTGTGGGTAGGCCCGTTGTCCGGCCCGTGGGATTAACGGTACAGGCCTGATTTGATAATTGAGATGACGGGCGGGCTAAGCCCGCGGGCTTCCAAAGCCCGTTTGCCCCAATCCGTTTGGCCCGTTTTTTGTTTTTTGTGTTTTTTTTTTTTTTGTGAAATGATCTTAATGACCTTAAAATATGTACATTAAAAAAAAAAACTTAGCCCCAAATCCCAATAATGTTAATATTTTCTAATAGGTATAATTATAAACTTTTATTTACTTAAGTAAATAAAAATTTATATTAAATAACAATTTATAATTATAAACTTTTATTTACTTAAGTTAATAAATGTTTATAATTATACCTCTTAAAAAATATAATTAACATTATTGAGACTAAGTTTTTTTTTTTAATAAAATTTTTTGTTTAATTCTAAAGAACTTTGTATTTTTTTAAAACAAATTAAAGCATTTTCAGATTAAAAAAAAAAAGGTAAATCCGTTTGGCCCGTGGATCCTTGGATCCGGGCCAAACAGGCGGGCCTCACTATGGATTTCAGGACGGGCCGGGCTTTAGCCCGTTTTCTCTCACGGACGGGCTGGGCTAAGCCCGTTTATCCGTTTGCCCTCAAACACACGGGCCGGGCTGCCCGTTTGGCCTTCATCACACAACACCAATCAACTTTACTATTTTCTCCACTCATTCTCTCTCCTATTTTATTTTTACACTCATAACCCTTTTTCCATTATTCACTTTTCTTAATTTACGCGCAAACTATCAAATAAGCACGTAGGTTTGAAACGTACGGAGTAGTTATTCTTATTTTTCACTTTAGTTTAGTATAAAACTTTTCCAACAACCCCCTTTAAACTTCTTCTATCCAATTCCCAATCCTCCAGAGACAAGCTTCAATCATCCATACGTTCATGTCTTCTCCACCAAAACCCATCACCCACACCACCTTCTTCTCCAAGTCAAACCAAATAGTCAACTCCAATACTGCCCATTTCCTCTCTCTCTCCTTCCTCTTCTTCTTCCCTCTCTTCATCTCCCTCACCTCCCTCCTCTCCTTCACCATCTCCAACCCCATTTCCTTGACATCTACCTCCATACCTCTCTCTCTCCTCTACGCCCTCCTACTCCTCTCTCTCTACATCGCCGCCGTTGCCACCACCGCCCACAGTACCCACCAAGCCCTCCACGGCAAACCCCTCAATCTCTCCTCCACCATCAATTCTCTCTCCAAATCTTTCTTCACTCTAGCCTCCACTACCCTCGCTTCCATAGCTATATTACTCCTAGACTCCATCCTGTTATCGCTTCTCTCTTCTTCCCTTCTCAAGATCCTCGGATTTGATTTAAACTATACCTTAACCTTCGCCGTCATCGTACTATTATTCTTAATATCATTCCATTTGATCTTGACAATCGCCGCCGTAATCTCCGTCGTAGAATCAAAATGGTGGTTCGACCCTCTTCGAATAAGCTTCTCTTTAGTCAAAGGAATGAAACGATCTTCATTATCAATACTTCTACTACGCGGGATTTCGATTTGGGTAATAGTTCTTGGAATTTCCACACAGATTTACACCATTGTTGATCCATGGAGTTATGTGCAAGTCTTGCAAATCTTGAATGTGTCTATGTTTTGGACTATGTTTATGGCCCCATTAGTGAATTCATACACTGTTCTGTATGTGAACTGCAAGGATTTGCATGAGGAATCTGGATTTGATATTGGGGTGGAGGTTTCTAAGGAGTGTGTTAGCTTGGCCATTGATGATAAGAAGCTTGTTCGAGAGTCTGGTGTTATGATTCTTGTTTTTCTTGCCGCATTGATGGTACCCTGTGGTACATTAGTTGTGTGGTTGCGAAATTAAGATTTCTATGATTATATTATAATTTGGGATGCTTATTGTGAATTAATTCATTATTAAAAATCGTGTGCTTATATGAGTAATGGATTGTGTAATGTAATGAACTTGTTTGAAATACTTTGATGAAGTTCTCGAGTATGTTATGTAGTTTATCTTCATTTCTTGAATGGTGTAGGGTATTTGTTCTACGAAATTCAGATATTTGCTTTGCTGATGTGTTGAAGCGGTGGGTGGTGTAAGGACCTGCTCTGATGTCATCTTAAAGTTTAAAGTCTGAGGTTCCACCTTAAAATCAATTGACGTCAAGAAGAGTGACCCATGATCTGTATATGTCATAAGCAATGTTTGTCAATTCCCAATATAGGATAATATCTCTAACACTTTTTCATCTTATCCAATTAATTTGATTTTCAACTAGGGTTCTGATTGTATTGTACATTCTTTATTGAGTATTTAATTGTTTATCCTGAGCACAATAATTGAGAGTAACTTGAATTGATTTATTCTTAATATTTCAATTTTTAAATGTTTCCGGTCCTTTGAATCTTCTATTATCTTAATGGCATGATCCAGCCTTTTTTTCTTCATGCCACTACTGCTTGAAGAAGACTTTTCCATTGATGCTGAAGTTTTCCTGTTTGGCCCATTCCCCGGCCCTAAGAAGTATCATACATTCATCTTCGCATTATCCTCTGTTCTTTCTTTCACCAGAAGATTCATCAATGGCTTCTCTAACCCGACCTTGTGATCATAGCAACATTCTTTGGGGCATAAAAGCCTTGGCTTCTTTGTATTGATACTAGAGATATATATATAAGATTACATGAGACCTTTTCCAACTCATATTATAATTTGCACAATTAGGAAGCTAAAGTTAATTAGGAAACTAGCTATTACAAAGGAATTAGGAAATATAGAGAATAAGGAAACTAGATATTAGGAAATCTCTATTACAAAGGAATTAGGAAATATAGAGAATAAGGAAACTAGATATTAGGAAATATCTATTTCCTTAACATGCCCCCGCAAGATGGACGATCGTTGAGTGAGACCAATCTTGACCATTAATGCTTGAAATCGTGCTCGAAGAAGCGGCTTTGTAAGGATGTCTGCTAGTTGATCATTACTAGAGATGAAGGAAACTCGAAGTTTGTTGCTTTGAACAAGTTCACGCACAAAATTGATAATCAAGACCAAGATGTTTCATACGAGAGTAGAACCGGGGATTGACTGCAACATAAGTGGCACCTAGGTTGTCACAATAAATAACTGGAGATGGCACTTGTGGACAAACGAGCTCATGAAGAAGATTTTGGAGCCAAAGAATTTCAGCGGTAGTGGCAGCCACAACCCTATATTATGCCTCTGTGGATGATCGGGCTAGCGTCCTCTGTTTCCGGGCACTTCAAGAGATAGCATTTCTTCCCAAATAAACAATGTAGCCAGTGGTGGAGATATATGAGTCAGTATCTCCTGCCCAATCAGCATCTGTAAAGGCATGAAGTGTAAGGGGAGAATCTCTGCTAATGAGGAGTCCATGGGAGGATGTCCCAACTAGATATCGTAGCACACGTTTGAGAGCTAACCAATGATCTTCGGTAGGCTTGTGCATGAATTGAGATAGACAATTGATGGCAAAGGATACATCAAGTCGTGTCAAAGATAAATACTGCAGGCTACCCACTAGAGCCCGATACTCAGAAGGATCGACCAAGGGAGTTCCTCGGTGAGCCGAGAGAGGGGGTTGAGGAGCCATGGGTGTAGGAACCGGTTTGGCCTCCAACATGTTGGTACGTGCTAGTAAGTCAGTGATGTATTTCTGTTGACTAAGTATGATCCCTCGGGCGTGTGGCAGAAATTCTACTCCAAGAAAATATGATAGAGCCCGAAGATCCTTAAGTGAAAATCGGGAAGAGAACTGTGTGATGAAGGAGGATATTATGTCATGGTGGGGCCCGGTGATGATGATGTCGTCAACATAGACCAAGAGATAAATGATACCACGAGGATGATGCAAGATGAATAGAGAGGAGTCCGAGATGCTATTTTTGAACCCAAGTTGGAGTAGTTATGATCGAAGCTCATTGTACCATGCCCGAGGAGCTTGTTTCAGCCCATAGATAGCTTTGCGTAGCTTGCAAACATAGGATGGATTGGCCGGATCAAGAAAGCCGGGTGGTTGACTCATGAATACGTCTTCAGTCAAAGTTCCTTGAAGAAAGGCATTATTGATATCAACCTGGCGGAGAGGCCATCCGTGAATAGTGGCAAGTGTGAGAATAGTACGTACCTGTGATGTACCCGAATTTTTTTTGTGAAAATCAAAAAGGAGTCGCCACGCCATTTTTGTTTTAAGGGCCAAAACTTTGAAAAAAGCCCGAGATCAGAAATTTGGGTTCGGAGGTCAGGTTACACGCCGGGAAGGACGTTAGTGTGCACCCGGAATGCCTCGTAAAACGAGTCTTCCAAGCTGAAAATCATTTGTGTGTGTGTGTGTGTGTGTTACTTTGGCCAAAATAAGTTGAAACTGAGGAAAGTAAAAATTGGGAATTCTTTATTAGACTTTGGACAGATCCCATGATTTTTGGTGTGATTTTTGGGTTGAGATTTGGTACTCAAAAGATTTTTGGAAGTTGAAAACCATTTCTGCCAGAATGAAAAAGGCAGTGGACACTTGATTTTGAAATGGACTTTAGGGCTTGAAAAATCCAGAATCTGGGAAAAGTACGAGAATGAAAAATGTTCAAAACACCTTAAATAAGGTTTCTGTAAAAGAACTTCCCATTTTGGAGATGATTTGAGGGACCAAAACCTTCTGGAAATCTCAGATGTGAAATCTGGATTTCCAGAGACTGATGAACTGACCTTTAAAAGAAAATTTGAAAAAAGGAGTTTTACTCACGTAAAAAATAAAGTAAAAATATGTCTGGAAAGATCTGGATGTTGGCTATAAAAAGTATTTCGTAGTCAACACCAAATTCTAAGTTTCTGTATGTCCAAAAAATAGGAAAATGGACTGAGGTCTCAGAACAATGCTACTGGTCAGCAAGATGTTCTTGAGGGAAAATGTGATTTTTGGGGGATTTGCATCTATGTTCACCCCATTTTCATCCCTAGACTTGATTCCACTACTTTTTGTTAAGTGGTTATCATATTCAAGTCATCCTTGGGGAATTTTATGGGGTTTAAACATGTCCTTTGCAAAGGGAAAGGGGATATTTTGTAGAGATGAAATTAAAGAGACAAATCAACTAGAGATTTAAAATTTGGACCATTTGAGATGGTCATTCATGAAGATGAACTTCAAGATGACCATCTTAGGTCAAGACTTAAGTTAAATTAGACATAAAGCAAATCCAAATAAGAAGAACAAGATGAACAAGAGGTTAAAAGGGAATTTTAGGGTTTAGAGAAGGAGGGCTTTACCAATGGTGACACCCTATCTTCCTAGGCTTGGAATTTGACTTGAGGAGTATCAAGATTTGGTGTTTGACTTGAGAGTATCAAGATTTGGTGTTTTGGAGTTGTGTTTGGGTGGATTCAAGGCTTGAATGTGTTTAGGGTTTGATGATAGAGTTGATCAAAGAGAAAACAAGTAGATAACACTTAAGTCCTCTATATTTTCTCCCTAATCTTCCTCTTGAGTAGTGTTTTAAGCTTGAGCTTGGTGTGTTTAAGAATGATATGAGAATGGTTGAAGTGAAATTGGGAAAGATTCAAGAGAAAATGGTGGCAATCTAAGGATTCCCACTGTTTTCTCTCTATTTTTAGCCAAAATGCAAACTCATTGTGTAAAATATGTTGTCTAAACCGAGAGAGGAGGGTTCAATTTATAGCCCCACAGGGACAAAGATGTCCGCGCGGATGGTTCCGTACACGTGCCTGGTGCATTAAATGCTGCTCCAGGCTTTGAACAGGAAGAATATTATTCAATATTTCAGCAGTTTTTGTTTTTCAACTTGCCTAATTCGGATTTTTTCAATTTGTTTTGCTTTTTGAGATTCTTTTCTAGGTTTAACCTTAAATGGCAATGCCCACTTTACCCTCACTTTGTTAGAGAAGTTAGGGTTTGTTAGAAATGTTGGAAATGTTAAAACTTTCGTTAATTTTCTAACGAAAATACTAACGGCTCAAATTGGAGCACTTACAAAGAGCCCCTCTGGCCGAGCGGTGCTTTCGAAGGAAAGCGGTCGTCGTAAGCAAGAGTAAGGCTCCATATTTGACAGGATGATCAAGTGATCAAGTGGCTGAACCTAGCGATAGGCTACCTACGTATCCCGAATGGGAATCAAGCCGCTCGTAGTTCGGGTCTTTGACCCTGGAGATGATGGCGTTTTAGGTGCCTCGAACCTTGATGAGCGAGCTCTGCAGTCGGTTGCTGGAGAGAAACTCTGCTGGGGATAAGAGATGACCATTTTGGTCGATGGCTGAAATTGTATATCGCCGGGGATAGGAAATGACCATTTTCGCCTTTCCTTTCTGGGATAGGAATGACCATTTTCGGTCGGATGGTCGAAATTGTAGATCCGCTCTACGCGGGATAGGAAATGACCATTTTCGTCCGCTTCTGGATAGAATGACCATTTTCGGTCGGATGGTCAACCTAATGATAGGCTACCTACGTATCCTTAAGAGGAATCAAGCCGGTCGTAGTTCGGGTCTTTGACCCTAAGATTTGACTATTTTTGGGGAAGTCGCCCTAAGATCCGACTATTTTTGGGAAGTCGCTCATGATCGACTATTTTTGGGAAGTCACCCTATGGCTTGACTATTTTTGGGAAGTCGCCCTACGGTTTGACTAATTTTTGGAAGTCGCCCTATGGTTTGACTATTTTGGGAAGTCGCCACGTGGTTTGACTATTTTTGGGAAGTCGCCACCGTGGTTTGACTATTTTTTGGGAAGTCGCCCGTAATCATTGTTTTGGGAAGTCACCCTAAGATACTCACTATTTTTGGGAAGTCACCCTATGGTTTGACTATTTTTGGGGAAGTCGCCCATGTCATTGTTTTTGGGAAGTCACCCTAAGGTCTGACTATTTTTGGGAAGTCACCCTATGGTTTGACTATTTTGGGGAAGTCGTCCTATGATCTGACTATTTTTGGGAAGTCCCCCTATGATCTGACTATTTTTGGGAAGTCGACCTATGGTTTGACTATTTTGGGGAAGTCGCCCTATGGTTTAACTATTTTTGGGAAGTCGCCCGTGGTTTGACTATTTTTGGGAAGTCGCCCGTAACTGACCGTTTTTGGGAAGTCACCCTAAGATCCGACTATTTTTGGGAAGTCACCCTATGGTTTGACTATTTTTGGGAAGTTGCCCCGTAATCATTGTTTTTGGGAAGTCACCCTAAGTGTCCGACTATTTTTGGGAAGTCACCCTATGGTTTGACTATTTTGGGGAAGTCGTCCTATGATCTGACTATTTTTGGGAAGTCCCCTATGATCCGACTATTTTGGGAAGTCGCCCCTTATGGTTTGACTATTTTGGGGAAGTCGCCCTACGATCTAACTATTTTTGGGAAGTCACCCTATGATCGACTATTTTTGGGAAGCCGCCCTACGACGACTATTTTTGGGAAGTCACCCTACGGTTTGACTATTTTTGGGAAGTCGCCGATGGTTTGACTATTTTGGGAAGTCACCCTATAATCTGACTGTTTTTGGAAAGTCACCATAAGGTTTTGACTGTTTTGGGGAAGTCGCCCTAAGATCTGACTATTTTTGGGAAGTCACCCTAAGATCTGACTATTTTTGGGAAGTCACCCTATGATCTGACTATTTTGGGGAAGTCGCCCTATGGTTTTGGTTTGTCGAATTAGGGGATGATTGCGTTTTATCGCTTTTCCTAGTGTTGTGTGTGATAGCGTTTTAGGTGCCTCAAACCTTAATGATGGAGTCTTAGGTGCCTTGAACCTTGATGATGGCGTCTTAGGTGCCTCGAACCTTGGAGATGGCATCTTAGGTGCCTCGAACCTTGATTTGAAATGATTTCCCTTTGACGGTTTGGGATGGATGGTCCTTTGGTGGATTTTAGTTCAGGAATATGAACCTAAATGGGGACTTAGTTCAGGAGTATGATTCTAAATCGAGGTTTAGTTCAGGAGTATGAATCTAAATGGGGACTTAGTTCAGGAGTATGAACCTAAATGGGGTTTTGTTTAGGAGTATGAACCTAAATGGGGACCTAGTTCAGGAGTATGATTCTAAGTCGAGGTTTAGTTCAGGAGTATGAATCTAAATGGGGGCTTAGTTCAGGAGTAGGATTCTAAGTCGAGGTTTAGTTCAGGAGTATGAATCTAAATGGGGACTTAGTTCAGGAGTATGAACCTAAATGGGGACCTAGTTCAGGAGTATGATCCTAAGTCGGGGTTTCAGTTCAGGAGTATGAACCTAAATGGGGACCTAGTTCAGGAGTATGATCCTAAGTCGGGGTTTCAGTTCAGGAGTATGAACCTAAATGAGAATTCAGTTCAGGAGTATGAACCTAAATGGGGACCTAGTTCAGGAGTATGATCCTAAGTCGAGGTTTCAGTTCAGGAGTATGAACCTAAATGAGAATTCAGTTCAGGAGTATGAACCTAAATGGGGACCTAGTTCAGGAGTATGATCCTAAGTCGAGGTTTTGGGAGACTATTTGAGGGCATTCTCGCAGGGGAAGATTAGAGTTTATGATGATTATCGGGAAAAAGGGTGACCGTATTGGTCAAGCGGCTGGACCTATGGTAGGCTACCTACGTATCCTTAAGAGGAATCAAGCCAGTCGTAGTTCGAAAATTTCTGGGGATGGTCTTTAATGGTTTGACGGTATTTGGGAGTCACCCGAGGTTTGACTGTTTTTTGGGAAGTCGCCCTAAGATTTGATGATAATGTTCTTTTAGAAAAGTAGTTGACTAAGATATGCCTTCATACCTGTGCTGTGCTTACCTGTAGCTGCCGGAAGGACTGAGGCTACGGCTGATGTTGATGAAGAGTTGTTGGGTTGCCGTTCGTGGGACGGTTTTACGCGACGATTTCTTTGTCTTTGGAGGCATTTTGACCTGAAGGAGGAGTTTGGTTGAGTCCGCATCTTGCTGGTGATCGCCAACCTTGTAGAAGTTGTTGAGCCTGTCTTCATATTGGGACTTCTTGCTTTTGAGAACTTGGTGCCAGTCTGTAACCACATTGTATTTGAGAACTTCTCCCTGCGTTTGCATTTGAGAGCTTAAGGCTCGGACCGATTGTATGCGAGAACTATGGCGTGTATCCCTGGACCGATTTGCATTTGAGAGTTTATGTCTTGCGTATTGTATTTGGGAATTTGCATTCCCTGACCGATTTGCATTTGAGCATGGCGTCTCACCGATTTGTGCTGGAGAACTCTGGCGTCCCTCGACCGAATTGTATTTGAGAATCTGGCATCCCTAACCGATTTGTATTTGACTTTGGCGTCTCTGAGCCGATTTGTATTTATGACCAAGTCCCTGACCGATTTGTATTTAAGAACTTGGCGTCTCTGACCGATTTTCATTTGAGAACTTGGCGTCCCTGACCGATTTGCATTTGAGAACTTGGCGTCCCTGACCGATTTGTATTTGAGAACTTGGCGTCTCTGACCGATTTGTATTTGAGAACTTGGCGTCTCTGACCGGGTTGTATTTGAGAACTTGGCGTCTCTGACCGATTTGTATTTGAGAACTTGGCGTCTCTGACCGATTTGTATTTGAGAACTTGGCGTCTCTGACCGATTTGTATTTGAGAACTTGGCGTCCCTGACCGAACGGTAGACACTGGAGGTGGTCTTCATTGGGGGCTGTTTTCATCCATTTGTGGACATTGGAGGTTGTCTTTAGCAAGTTATACGCCTTGGAGCTTGTCTTTGCCAAACCGTAATCTTGGAGGTGTCTTCATCCATTTGTGGACATTGGAGGTCGTCTTTGGTGAAGATCATCCTTGCCGAAAAGGGGGATTTGATTTCACGTTTGAATTCCTGCATTCGTTAGTGAAGAGGAAGATGCATATATGACATTCATGATGACAGATGCATGCATAGAGCCAAAAATGATTGTGAGAGTATCACTGCATATGTTTGCGAGATGATGCATTTACTTGCTTTCGAAGATGCACTTAGCCTAAGCTTTTGGCAGGGAAATTATGATTTATGATCTTCAATCACTTAGGATTTTTCCTATTGATTCAAATTTTGTGCATGCTACATGAGCCCTTGGGAGATTTTTTGTGGGGATGCATGGTGATGAAAGGGGATGCGTTGGGATGTATGTGTTTGGAGACTGTTTGGGACAGATTTTGAGCAAGTGGGGGAGGTGAGAGCCCTCGATCGCAGTTTAAACAGCGGTTGTTGATGAGGTTTTGTTGACAGTATCACATGGACCTCAATTTTGATGAGATTGGATTCGGATCCCGGGTCTTGGTTGAAATTTTCCCTCTCATTCTTGGTCATTTGAAGCCGTCTTGATGATAGGCTCTAGGGCACGTCGATATGAGCGACGCTTCTTTCATTTGGGTGAGCTGTGACTTTGGCCGAAACCTTGTTCGGAGAATGATTTGATGGAATTGCTAATGCCGGGAGAAACCCTGATCTTGAATTCCGATGCTACGGGAAGCTGCTATGTACCAAGTTCTGAAGCTGAAATTCTTTCTTGCGACTTGATAAAATTCGGGTCCAAAGGACCAGCTTGATAAAGCCCCCGGATCCTGAGTAGGCAAAGTCCAGATTTTGAAGAAGCGACTTGGCGAGTCTATCTCGTAGTGAAGAACCCAATGTGGACCCAAAGATGACTATAGAAGCCCCAGCTTGAAGAGCTGATACAGGAGAACCTGGGAGAACCGCTTAGCAAGCCCCAGCGTGAAGAAATTCAGAGCAGTCTTATTGCAGACAGAGTCATCATGTGACCGAGGGGGCACCCATCTTTTCAGATCTTAGTCAACCAGTCACTGGACAAGACTCAGAAATGTTTACGTGCAGGGGCACATCTTTCGAAAAGTGGGAATGAATCCCGATTTTGTGTATACACACTCGCTTTAGGTTTGACTCTTTTGAGAGAGTATAAGCATCACAAGGTGTGGAAAAGTGTATGGAAGCCCCTGCTGACAGAAAGACAGTGTTTGGCTCTATTTCCCTATGATGTAGAAAGAGAAGACTTGTCGAGACACTTGAAAACTTGTCTTATTCATGATGATCACAAGGCTGCTTAAAACCCTTTGTTAATGTTCGGGTTATTCAACTCCTAAATCTGATATGAACAAATATTTTGATTAATCACAAGGAGAAAACCAACTGATATCGAGAATCAAGCTCGGAAGGGCGGAAAGTGTATAGGGACGATCCTTGATGAGACCGGATTTTTTTTCTTTTTTTTTTGAGATTTGTTTGTGATTTCGACCGGACCATTTCTGGTTGCCTACGTTCCCTTCATTATGAAGAGCTCAGGTCGCCGTAGTTCGGGCCTATCCCGAATGAAAAGAGAACGAATGTTGAAATTCGAGGGTCTGAGGACCTTTGGGGATTTTGAGGATTTGGAGGATTGAATAACATATCCCCTTAGAGTGTCCATGAAAGACACGGATGCGAAGCCCCCAGTGGGACATCCACGGCAAGTGTTTGTGGAGGAGAAATGAAATATGCTCACATGAAATGTCGAATGAATCAGACTTGAATTTGCACAATCTTTGATCATTTGAGCCGAGATGGATTTGGCTCCAATTTAAGCAAGCAGTGAAGCATTAATTTGATTTAGCTCCTGAAATTACTATCCGGTAAGGACTGTAGCTGGGTTTCCGGGCTTCGATCGGCCATCGGGTGATTTGGAAAGTTGTGACCTCTTAAGATGAGAGGTCGGCTGGGCCTTTTGCTGACTGAACCTCTAAAGATAAGAGGTTGGCTTTTAGGGATGTGTTTGGGAAATCTATGGCGGGGAAGATTAATTGCCTCTAAGAATGAGAGGTCAAATTTTGACTTTGGCCGAAGGCGAGGGTAATGGGAGTATCCTCTAAAATCGAGAGGATGGCTTAGGATTGATTTAGGGTAATGGTGAGAGGAAGTCCGAGCTATCGACAACCTTTTGCGATCTTGCGAGAATTCAGGCTCCTTTTTGATCATTGGAGAGCTTCTTAAGAAGTCGGGGACTTTTGAGTTCTTCTTTTTTTTTTTGTGTTTTTTTTGTTTTTTTTTTGGAAGGCTTCCTGAGGAGCTTGGAATTATATCCGAGATTGTGAGGATTTTAAAATCCTTCTTTTGAGAATTCGGAAGGCCTCTTTGAGGAGTTGAGAATTATCTTTCCTTCCTTCACAACGTGAACATTTTATGCATCGCCGACTCTTGAAGCTAACTTCTTTGGCGTTGCTTGAACTTCTCTCAATAAGGAGCAAAGGTGATGGCTAAACAGGGTTTCAAAACATGCCGATCTTGAAATGAAAGGGTAGTGTTTAGTGAGGGTGAGGTAATGGCTTTCCTATCGGTGAAAGGCTTCAACCGCAATCCCTACCGGATGACCTAAACGAGATTAAGTCTTCATTGCTTGCTTAAGCTTTAAATGAGAAAAGATCCATGCAAATTCATCGAGCAACGAGGGGATGATGATGAAAGGGATGTGAGCATATGAGATGCAAGATGGGGAGTTGGTAAGCCCCAATTTGGGAAGGATATCAATTGATTTTCTCACTCCGATTAATTTAAATATTAATCATTTCAAAGAATTAGTGGTTGAGCAGCACAAGTGATCATTTTGGATAAAACCATTTCAATTAAGTGTAACGTGGGTGCGCAAGTGATGTCTCGAGTCTAGCAAGAAGAGAAAAAAGACTTATATTAAAAGTTAGGCATTTAACCACTATGTCCAAAATGGACTACAACGACAAATGTCCAGGAAGGACTTAGGTGAAAGAAAAGTACTAGACCCTACGAAGGTTGACTCAAAAGACTATTTTAAAGATAGGTAGCCCCCAGTCTAGCCGCTCTTTGCTGTTGAACCATGCATCTATTCTTCGACGCTGGAGACGGGAGCTATTGCAGATCTTTCCATCAGGATTTCCTTGGCAATCTCTTTCTTAATCCAAACACTTTCATCGCCTGCGATGGCTGATTCACCGACCTCACAAGGGGCGAGTCAAATTCCATTATGCCCACAAGGCTTGAACCACCAAACTCGATCATGTTGACACTCATGTTGTTAGGGAGCGGGTTATTGATAGTATTAGGCCCTTCAGGCATCTCTAACCTCCCTTGCTCAATCAACCCTTGAATGGCCTTTTTCAGGGGGACGCAATCATCCGTCAGGTGCCCATGGTACTGATGAAAGGCACAATGCTTGGAGGTATCCAAAGGAGCGTTGGGGTTTCTTGGCTGATAATTATCCAAAGGCCGGAGCAAACCTTCTTTTACCAATCCTCTAAAGATATCACTTAAAGGCATCCCAAGGTTTCTCAAGTCTTGGAGCCGGGATCTGGATGCATCAGGCTTCTTGGGAACAAAGGAAGTGGCATTGTTACAGTCCTGTCCCGCGTAGCCGATCGCCTCTTTGCCTTTAGCGAAAGCGAGAGTAGTGTTGGAGGGAGGAGCCCGATATCTGTAGGCGGGTGCGGCAGTCGGCTGCTGATTGTAAGCCTTTTCAAACTTAGCCCCGGAATTAACCATTGCACGCAAGTCAGCGTAGGGGAAGTGGCTGAGGGAAGCTCTCAGATGCGGCTTCAAGCATGACTGAAAGATGTCTAACTGCTCCTCGTCAGAGGGAGGAATGGCCATTTCACTGAGCTTTAAGTTCCACCTCTTATAGAAATCCCCAATATTCTCATTAGGGCGCTGCATCGTTGTTTGCAGGTCAACTCTGTTTGTCTCCCATTCCAAGTTGGCTTTATACTTATCTGTGAAAGTACTGGTAATCTGTTCCCAAGTAGCCCTAGCTTCAGGCTGCAATCGGAAAAACCATTTCAAAGCCCCTGACTTCAAAGAGAGACTAAAGTAATCGGCCAACTGCTGGTTTGTGCATCCCTTAGCCTTCATTGCCAAAGTATAGGTGTCCAAGTGAGTTTTAGGGCATGCACTCCCGTCAAACAATTCCAGAGTGGGCATCACAAACTTGTGAGGCAGGGGGACAATCGAGTCGGGATCTGTAGGCCGAAGAGCAGTGTTCTTTTTGGCGGTCAATTCAGCAATCTGTGCTTTCATTTCCTTGTGTTGCTCCATAAACCAAGCCAATTGGGGATCCAAAGGTGGAGCGGGAATTCCTGAGCCGATATTTGAGCTAGGAAGAGGACTAGCTGTTGGTGGTGCATTGGTGGAAGGAATACCATATCCCGGAGCATAGGTGAAAACCTGTCCTTGGCCCAAATTACCCCGGGGAGTGTAGGTAGGAGCTTGGGCAAAGGGATAGAATCCGGCGACTTGCTTGTTGGCTTCCAATCGGCAGGAAGATGGAGGCGGTCTGAGGTAGCCAGATGGCTTGGATTTAGTGAGACCCATAAGTAGGCTTAAGTGCGAGAGCTGTTGTCCCTGGTTGTTGAATTGCATGGCTGGTTGTGGCGAGGATGCATAACCGAGAGGATATTGTGGTCCTGGTGATTCTGATGAAACTGGGATGGGGGCTTGGTAACCCATTGAACCCTGAGTGAGAAATGGGTTTGCGGAAGCTGTGTGAGGAGCAGCTGAGCTAGCATCATTCTGAGGAGGGGCTCCTGGCTGTTGCCCCGAACCAAACTGTGGTGGCATTCCAAACCGTTCTTTGCGAAAGTCCAGATTGATTGGTCCCAAACTGAGGCGGGATCCCAATTTGCTGTGGCATTCCGGGGTATCCCAAACCATGGGAAGGCATTCCGTGCTGACTTTGCCCCAGCTGAGGCATTGCGGCGCTCGTCCCGTCAGGCTGCACGGATCCAGTGGTCTGCAGTTGGGGAGCCGGCTGACCTAGAGATCGAGGAGCATGGGCTCTGGTGGTAGTACCGTGGGAGGCCGGTGGTGGCATCCTGGAGTAGTCGGGTTGACCAAGAGCGGGATTGAGGTCTTCCTCTTCTTCCACAGTGAAGGTGCCATCTGGGTTGAGACTGGCGGCCAATCCATGGCTTTTGATAGCCTCCATAAGGCTGTTCAACTGTGCTTCCTGGCGCACTCTCATCTGTTCGGCTAGCTGATTCCACTGTTGTTCTGTCTGAGGAGTCCCGGGAGGCGGAGTGACGTTGTCCCCATCGTTACCAGCTGATGCAGACATTCTTAAATTCGGAGTCGGAACAGACGATGAAGCTGACGATGCGCTTGACTCTTCCCAACTGATTAAACGGTGACCCGGTGCCCGAAACCAACCTTTGTGAGGAGCTGCGGGGGAAAGACACGAGGGTTCAGATGTATGGGAATTGAAGGAGGGCAGGTGTTTGGGCTTTGGGCTCATGCAACATGCAGTTATTTGTTCACGTTTACTTAAAACATGTTTTATTAACCTAATCGGTTGGAAAAGATTTCTCTTCTTTTTCGCAAACTACTCTGGATCCTGGATCAGTGGGCCCCGTCACTACGTCTATAAGCCCCTCGTATTCCACCTGTATTTCGACCTCCCAGGGTGGACAGCCCCGGGCGAGGGTCCTATAGGGCAAGCAGGTCCCACCGACCGAAAGAAAAACGATCCTAAAAGTCTGGCGGGTAATCGAGTCTTAACAAGCATTCGATGTAAATTACGGACAAAGCTGACGTCGAAAGTCAAGATCATGTCCGAGGGCTCGACGAAAAGTCGGCATGATTTGGACTGATAAGCGTCCACAATTGATCTTGACTTGTCGTCAGTTAAGCCGTAATTGGGCATGGAATAATCATTAATCCTTGATGACTCAGTGTCAATGCTGGGAGTCAGTGTATAATTTGTGCCAGTCAGAGCCGAAGTCAAGGCGCCGGTCAATATCTTGGTCAAAGTCTGCGGCGGAAAACCGGCAGAACTTCGACTGATTAGGGTCCCCGAAAGATATTGAGTCGGTATGCCGACAAAGGCTTGAAAGGAAAGGTCTATACGCGAGACAGGGCATGACACAGACCAGACTAAAAACCAACCGGGTCTCGGACAAAGTGTGTCACGGACAAGTGCATGGTCGACACGAGGCTCCATGGGATGTTTGGGTAGTCCTGTGCTCGTCCGAGAGGCGTAATAAGACCAAACGGACCGCGACAAGGATTTCCCCGGGTTAGGGACGTAGTGTGCAGTGTACGGTCACGTGCGCGTAGTGTGCAAGCAGTCTATCTTCTTTTTCTGAGTAAAATAGAGATTTTTTATGTGTCTTAAAAGGCATGATGCATGATTTTTTTTTTTGAAAATTTTCTCTTCTTTTTTTTTTGAAATTTTTTTTTTGAAATTTTTTTTTTTTGAAAATTAATGAACACATAAGCACATAATCACAAAAATTCCAACAGTTAGGGACATGATTTCCGACAGTCAAAATTTTGACTTTTTCCGAGGCGGCCAAAACAAACACGAAAATGTGCAAAAATCAACACACACAAAACAAAGGATTTCAAATGTCGGGACGGAAGCTTGACCCTCAAAAGTTTTTCTCTTTTTTTTTGAAAAGATAAAACTTGTTTGTTCCTTGAACTCCGGAGTCGCCACTGTGATGTACCCGA
Source organism: Adenophora triphylla var. japonica (assembly GCA_022495995.1). NCBI lineage: Eukaryota > Viridiplantae > Streptophyta > Magnoliopsida > Asterales > Campanulaceae > Adenophora > Adenophora triphylla. The sequence continues at coordinate 163,989 of JAFEMH010001787.1, read as the reverse complement.
TTTTTGAAATCAAACGGAGTCGCCACGCCATTTTTGTTTTAAGGGCCAAAACTTTGAAAAACGCCCGAGATCAGAAATTTAGGTTCGGAGGTCACGTTACGCGCCGGGAAGGACGTTAGTGTGCACCCGGAACGCCTCGTAAAACGAGTCTTCCAAACATTCAAAATCCTTTGTTGTATGTGTGTGTGTGTGTGTGTTTTGGCCAAAATAAGTTGAAACTGAGAAAAGTAAAAATTGGGAACTCTTTTTAAGGCTTTAAACTGATCCCATGATTTTTTGGATGATTTTTGGGTTGAGATTTGGAACTCAAAAGATTTTTGGAAGTTGAAAACCATTTCTGCCAGAATGAAAAAGGCAGTGGACACTTAATTTTGAAATGGACTTTAGGGCTTGAAAACTCCATAATCTGGGAAAAGTCCGAGAATGAAAAATGTTCAAAACACCTTAAAAAAGGTTTCTGTAAAAGAATTTTCCATTTTGGAGAAGATTTGAGGGATCAAAACCTTCTGGAAATCTCAGATATGAAATATGGATTTCCAGAAAATGATGAACTAGCCTCTAAAAGGAAATTTGAAAAATGGAGTTTTACTCACGCAAAAAATAAAGTAAAAATATTTCTGGAAAGATATGGATGTTGGCTACAAAAAGTATTTTGTAGTCAACACCAAATTCCAAGTTTATGTATGTCCAAAAAATAAGAAAATGGACTGAGGTCTCAGAACAATGCTACTGGACAGCAAGATGTTCTTGAGGGAAAATGTGATTTTTGGGGGATTTGCATCTATGTTCACCCCATTTTCATCCCTAGACTTGATTCCACTACTTTGTGTTAAGTGGTTATCATATTCAAGTCATCCTTGGGGAATTTTATGGGGTTTAAACATGTCCTTTGCAAAGGGAAAGGGGATATTTTGTAGAGATGAAATTAAAGAGACAAATCAACTAGAGATTTAAAATTTGGACCCTTTGAGATAGTCATTCATGAAGATGAACTTCAAGATGACCATATTAGGTCAAGACTTAAGTTAAATTAGACATAAAGCAAATCAAAATAAGAAGAACAAGATGAACAAGAGATTAAAAGGGAATTTTAGGGTTTAGAGAAGGAGGGCTTTACCAATGGTGACACCCTATCTTCCTAGGCTTGGAATTTGACTTGAGGAGTATCAAGATTTGGTGTTTGACTTGAGGAGCATCAAGATTTTGTGTTTTGGAGTTGTGTTTGGATGAATTCAAGGCTTGAATGTGTTTAGGGTTTGATGATAGAGTTGATCAAAGAGAAAACAAGTAGATAACACTTAAGTCCTCTATGTTTTCTTCCTAATCTTCCTCTTGAGTAGTGTTTTAAGCTTGAGCTTGGTGTGTTTAAGAGTGATATGAGAATTGTTGAAGTGAAATTGGGAAAGGTTCAAGAGAAAATGGTGGCAATCTAAGGATTCCCACTCTTTTCTCTCTAATTTTTGCCAAAATGCAGCTTCTGTGTGTCAAATGTGTTGTGTAAACTGAGAGAGGAGGGTTCAATTTATAGTCCCCTGTGAGAGGCAATCCTATCCGCGCGGAGGGTATCGTACACGTGCACGCATTCATCTGCCCATGCTTTGACAGAAGAATATTATTCAAAATTCAGCTTGTTTTTGTTTTTCAACTTGCCCAATTCGGATTTTTCCAATTTCTTTTGCTTTTTGAGATTCTTTTCTTGGTTTAACTTTAAATGGCAATCCCCAATTTACCCTCACTTTGTTAGAAAGGTTAGGGTTTGTTAGAAATGTTGGAAATGTTAAAACTTTCGTTAATTTTCTAACGAAAATACTAACGGCTCAAATTGGAGCACTTACACCGTGCTTAAGCTTTGCTATCTGCTCATTCACGGCCTTATTGTGAATGTTCTCGTAGACAACCATGGTAGCAAGCTACAAAAAAAAACAGAGATACCTCAGTAAAAATCCCAAGTAAACAAAGTACGAGGAGGAAATGATGAAGAAGTTACCTCGACAATCATAAGGCCTTTCCTATTGCCCATGTTCTCTTTGATGTGATTGGCCTTCACCAGCTTTTCCAGCAGCTCCTCGTCCATGGCACGTTGAACGACTGCTCGGCCCAATCTAACCTGTGGGCCCTCACTGACTAGCACATCTTGGCCTCTGAGGTTTGGCTGTGAGATAAGTTGCCGGGCTAGCTGCTCGGCCTCCGTGTAATTCTTGATGGTACGAGGGGTGAGCATTTAAGACGAGGAGGCCTCAAGAAATTTTCTTTGAGGGGTTCCCCCTCGGCAGCACTGCATGGCCTTTTCTCGGCGATGTCCTGGTGGACCAGACTGTCTCCTCGATGTGCCAGAGGGTCACCTCGCCTCTCTACCTCGGTTTCAACAGATGGAATTTGGGGGCTATGCCCCTCAGTAAGTTGTTTTTCTTGGCCTCTTAAGGCCTCCTCATCAACGACCTCCCCGACCGGCTTGAATGGGACAACAACGACCTCCTTGGTGGCCAGGATGACTTGACGACGTGTGGCGTCATCCTTCATTTGATCTACGGTCGAGGTCTTAAAGGCCCTTCTCTTGGCTCTGGCCAAAGCAACAGGATCAGAGTGCTTCGAAGACATCTCTTCTTCCTGCTCGACTGTCAAATCTGCATATACGAGGAGGAAACAGTTAAATTATGACATGGATAAACAAGAAAATTTTACAAGTATGGAAGTACGAGGAAAGATGAAAAATTACAGCCTACGACGTCTTCTTCTCTCAGGCACTAATCTTTGGGATCAAGCTTGCATCGATCACAGTCAGAATGGAAGACCAGGTCGGGATAAACCCTCCAATTGGGAAATCTCCTTCCCCTAGTGACTGGGACGGGGGGCTCCAGCCCGTCCCTAGGTCCAGGCAAGACCCCGACTTAGATATAGTATCGGTCATCCACCTCCAACGGCGACCAGTCGAGGAGGCCTACCTTGTCAAATTCCGTTAGCCGAGATATCAAAGCCTAGGTCCAATCCACTCTCAGTACAGCCTTAGGCGTGCCAGGAAGCTGCGTGGGGCCAACAAACTCCCAGCCTTGTCGGCTCTCGACTCTAATTACGTGATTGTCCTAGCCAGCCACCTTGCCTGACATAGGAAGGATAAGTTTGGGTTTCTTAGAGTCACTCTGTATTACTACAAGCTTGGAGTCCTTCATGTACCCTACGGAGAAAAAAAGGTGGAAGGCTGACTGAGTGGGCTCGAACCCTAGACTACGGCACAACGCAATAAAGCCTACGAGGAACCTTACTGCATTGGCTCCTAGCCTGGTCGGGACAGCCTGCATGTCTCCTAAGAATTCATTGATGAAGGGGTCTAAGGGAAATCGAAGTCCTAGCTGGAATTGTTTGAAGAAAAAGTGAACATGGTTAAGGCTATAGTAGAATGAATGCTCATCTTCCTCGGTTTCAAAGATAGGATGGGGTAAATAGCTTAGTTTATACTCCTCCCTCAGAACTCCGTATTTTGAATACAATTCCTCCAACATCGGCTCACTGGCCTTAACTTGTCTGGACCAAGGAATGTAAACCCTAACTGGCTAGATCTCCTCGACCTCTACTTGCTCTCCTCAAGGAACGCATCAACAATGTTGGCCGAGGTCGAGGGACCACTAGCATCGCTCCACTTCCTCTTCCGTCATATCTCGCATAAAACCAAGGAAACTTATATCAGCAAAATCCTCCAAGGCATAAGGACGGGGAAGAGGAAGATTACCCCTCCTCGTCATTTATATTAAGGCCGAGGAGGGAGCCTTACCCAAGAAGGGACGATCTAGATGGTTCGACGTCAGGTAAAAGAGAATGATGTGGTCAATCATCTCATCCCATCCGTGGAACACTACAATAATTTGGGATCCAGCATCAACTCTGTCAATCCTATATTTACTTGGATATCGAAGGTCTTCTCTCGGACATCCATACCTCGTCAATATTTCTCCAATTTCTAACAGAGGCACCAACAACCATGGCCCATTGTCCCTTTGATAAACCCTAAGATTTCCCTTGTGGTAGCCATAGATGATACGGGGGTTATGTTCCCAAGAACGGGCCATTACTAAAAAGGGGATGAAAGGGGAAGAAGGTTCAAGAAAGATATCAAGAACAGAAACTCAGAAAAAAGCTTCAAGCTTCATCAATGGCGTTTCTCAAGAACTCGAACAAACAAAACCCATAAAATTACAAATTAAATGCAGAAATAGCAAAAGGAGAAGAAATTATACCTTTTCTGTTGAAGATTGATGAAAACGAACCGACAAATCAAACGATTATGAGAATTTGGGCACTCGAACTCAAGAACACGAAGAACAATTTAAACATTGCTATTTCACTCTCAAATCCAACTCGTGATGATAGAGTAAAATCATGGTGAGGCTTTGTTTTTATACCCTCACAAATGGGTCAAATTCGGAGTTGAAACGGGTTAACGGGTAATGACGTCGTCCTCGCCCCAAACATTAAATGTGGTAGTGGGTTCCCAAGACGTGTCAGACATCGTGGACCACGCCCCATCATTGCACTATTAACCGGCGGATAATGAAACGACACGGATATTGAAGCGACAATTGCCACGTGACGCATGTTCGTATTCTCGTAAGTCGAGGATGAGATCACTTTCTCCTCTTCGTAGCCAAGCTAGAAAGTCGGGGGCCACTGAACAGTATAAATCGAGATACGAACTTGGGCTAGTCCGGGCAAGGCCCAAATGAATTGGGTCCTAAACATAATCCATCAAGTCTCATATATGAGGAAAGATATGGGCTTTCTCGTATCAAGACACCTCGTCATTCCCCTAAGCCAACCTAGACTTAGCAGGCGAAATGATCAAGGCCCAACTTAATGCCGAGGTAAACCTCCCTCCAAGGCCGAGCTGAGCTCCCTTGACGACGACGAGGCCTCCTCGACTATCAAATCACCAGGACGGGTTTCCCCAATTCCTTCTCATCTCTTCCCCGGCTCATCGTATGTCGACCTGGCCACGTATGACGAGGAGAGGCCATCTCGGCTCACGTGCAGAAGTTGCAGTTTATACCAGTCATATCCAAATAAAGCCATTGAGCAGTTATAATCTATCTAGGATTATAACCACCTCACATATCAAATTCAGGTCCAACAGGGACTCCTCAAGTATAATCCTCTTAGAATTCAAATCTTATCTCTTAGCAATCCAATTCAACATGGATTATACATTGATATATCTATAAATACAAGCCATAATTCATAGATTTTGGGACGTTATCTTTTGACTCTAAACTCTTGTCAATTGATTTCTCTCTCTTACAAAGCAAATACTTACTCTCACGCCGGAGGGCCTTCGCCGGAGAAGTCCCGGCTTAATTTACGTGTTTGTTCTTTTGTTTCAGGCTTTTCAATCGCTGGGATATAACCTACCGCCAAATTTGGGTTGATCCGATCGTTTCTGACAGCATCAGAGTCTAACCCCAAAGGTACGTTCTATCAGACTCTAACACACTCTAAATGCTATAATATGCCGGTTTATCATCTATACAACGAATTCTTATTTTTACGCCCGATCAGTTACGCTAATATCCTATAATTTCCGCTCGAGCAATTCGTTTTCACGTTAATATTGCCAATAGTTATTATTATTTTTTTCAATAACTAACTCGATATGAATAATAAGGAGTCAATAGTAAGCAAGAAATACACAAAAATAAGACTCAACATATTTGAACGATTTCATTTATTTCGCGGCTGAAAATGTTGAGATATTAAAAGCAGTCATCTACTATGTATGGGTTGTGGTTTGAAGTCAAACCCAAAGATCAGTTGACTTAAATAGGACCCATCGCCCCTTCTCCTGTCACGGTCGTTGGTTGCCCCTCCATGAAATAGGGACGGATCTAAAGCAAGGAAAACATAAGGCTCTTAAATTTCCATGGGGTAGGCTGGTTGTGGTAGCTAATTAACAGCCATCATATTTGATATTTGAAAATAAAAAATTCAACGAAAAAATTATAATGTTTTTCATCTCATGTATATTAATCACATTTTTTTTATTTTTACTTCTCAATTCTTTTATCAGTTAAAATATTATTGCAAGTTAATGTTGAAATTTGGCTCAAGTTCTAGAAAGAATCAACATGCATTATTTCACGTGATTCATGAATGGGATGCATGAATGTGATGGTTGATTTTCTAGTGAGACTTTTGTTGTTTGACTTCTAGAGAAGATATAAACTATGAGATGTTTGTGTGCCTATAAATAAACATATGTGGAAAGAGTTCAAGTGTGCCTTGTGGTGCCAAGAGTGGTTCCCCTTAGGGGAGAGTGAGTTAGAGAGATGTGTACATTCATGAAGGAGTTGTACACTATTGTGAGAGTATTCAAGAATGATGAGAAGGATGTGAATACCTCCAATCTTTTAATATTGTTGTGATATGTGGTGTGCCTTTGCGAGTTTCTTGATTAAAACTCGTGGTGTTGTAAGGTTGAGAGTGTTAGCATAGCCTACAATTTAGAGAGAAAAATTTTAAGCTTTTGCTTTAGGGAGAATATTCAAGAGTATTGAGGGTAAGAGTCTCTATTCTTGTAATATTAAAAAAATTATAATATTGTTTATTGGTGGAATAGGCTTTAAGCCGAATCACGTAATATTGTGTGTCCTATTTTTTTTGTTTGTGTGGGTATTTACCGTTTGATTTCTTTTGTGCGAATTCTCTTGTGGGAGATCGATCCTAACAGTTAATTGATGATAACTCGTTTGTGCAGATAAATAGCCGATGACTGTAGCTGATAGCTAATGACTATTATTAACGAACATATATTCCATTTGTCTATTAAAAAAGGCACAAGTTTTTATTGTAGGTGTCCCATTTAAAAAGATACCCTCCAAAAATGGTATTTTTTAATACATGAGATCCACTTATCATATTTATAATAACAATCAATTTACGATTATCTACCCGACCTCTCTGCTAACTCACTTTTCTCACTCATAACACTTATTCCTCTATACATTTTACTTAATTTTCGTGCAATATCAATTTTGTGTCTTTTTGGGTTGGACGGAGGGAGTAGTGTATGATATTCATTTAGATTTTTCTAAAAACAATTTCTCACTCCCTCCGTCCCACCTCAAACTGGATTTATTTTTCTTTTGATACGTCCCACCTTAAATCGGACTACCCACAATAGCAATGAATCTTCACTATTACTTCCACTCATTTTCTTTCATATTTTACTTTTATACTCACAACATCAATCGATTTACTATTTTTCCAACCCATTCTCTTCCCTATTTAATTTTCATACTCACAACACCTTTCTCATACCTCACTTTTCCTTAATCACCGTGTTAAAAAAAGTTGATCCTATTTAAAATGTGACAGATATAGTATATCTTTAATACACTTGAAATATTTATTTATCTATTATTAATATTTAAAAAGCATGCAAAACCTAAATAGAACTCTTACTCTGAATGAATCAGGGTTTATAGTTTTCTAAAATTTTATTTAGTAATTTGATGAAGATAAAATTTAAAATAAAAAAAAAATGATGCTCTTGACAAATTGTCTATCTCAGACAAGTAACTCGAAAAGTCAAAAGTAAATGAGGAATACTCCCTCTCTCTTTTCCATAAAACATTACCCTTTTTACTAGTATTTTGGACGTCCCACTTTAAAGTTTCACTTTCTTAAAAAGGAAAAAAAAAATTACTATTCTCTCCACTCATTCTCTCTCCTCCCACTCATAACACTTTTCAAATTTACTATTCTCTCCACTCATTCTCTCTCCTCCCACTCATAACACATACTTTATTAACATTATTTTTTATTTTCCATTTTCAATAGTAAAGGGGTAAAGTTCTTGGGACGGAGGGAGTAAGTGAGTTGTGACCATTAAAGCTAGCTTATGACTCCTATGGCAAAAGGATGGTCACCCTTTTCATCCCATCTATAACAATCCTTATGTCAAATTAATTTAAGTAGTACTTCCTCCGTCCCCCAAAACTTTACACCTTTATTATTGAGAACGGAAAATAAGAAATAATGTTATTAAAGTAGGAATTGTGAGTGGGAGGAGAGAGAATGAGTGGAGAGAATAGTAAATTTGAAAAGTGTTATGAGTATGACAAGTGGGTCCCATGAATAAAGAAGTATTAAAAAATTTCCTTTTTAGAAAAGTGGGACTTTAAAGTGGGACACCCAAAATAGTAAAAGGGGTAATGTTTTATGGGACGGAGGGAGTATGTTTTATTTATTTGTATCATTATAAATTATACATGGGTAAATTGCAATTTGGTAAATTGAGTTTTATACACAGTTGTATGCTATCTGAGAGTTGAAACGTGTTAATCTGATTAATAATGATGTCGGGAAAATAGAGAAGACAAAGGAGGTAACACAAGTGAACACTATTAGAATAAATAACTCGATATTCAAAGGAATCCACTTAAGAATATGAGTCAAAATCGCCACTCGAAGGCACTCAACCTAAGTGATAAAATATAACAAGAAGAAATCTATCTTCTTATACAAGTTAATGACTCAATATATTTTATATAACTCAACTATATCCTTTACAATGACTTTGTAGGGTATTTATAGTTTACTTGAAACATCCCTTCAAGCTTAAGAATCGTCATAAACTAAAAGGATAAACCTAACAATTAAGTTTTGTTGAAAAGATAATATAGAAACACCAAAAGACATTAAAATCCAATAGTCTTTGTCAAATTCGGATGTACATGTCCATGTGCGCAGCCCTTGGTAAAATGGTCATAACTTATTCTAGAAAAATCCAAAAGATGATCCGAAAAGTGCGTTGCAAACTAGACTCGAAGATCTTTCCGGGGATATGTAATACAGCTGCTGGAAAATTATGTATAATTATCAGATTATCCTTGAAGTGGACCCAAACTTCTGATATTTTTTATTTTAGACTTCAATATCAAACTGATCTTTTCTATAGTTTCTTCAACCGAAAATCAATTCCACCAACAATGAATCTTAATGATATCAAGATGGTTCTTTCCTGCATCAAATAAGTTTGTAATTTTTTGCAATTTGATATAAAAATCTAAAAATTATTAATTTTTAGACGAAATGAAACACATGTGCACGTCACATGTCTTTAAAGGGATATTTTGGTCAATTCGTGAGGGCTTGTGCAGAATTGAAGTCATGTGTCATGTACATGATTTTTAAAGGGGTAATTTTGTTATTTAAATATGAAAAACTTTTACGTCCTCACCGCCATGGCACCACTAGCACCACAACCAGCAAACCACTACTACCGCCGTCGCTGCCACCAAAATGCCACCACCATGAAACCACCACCACCATCCCCACCGCTACCACGAAACCATCACTATAAACCAAATCAAACACCAATTTAAGTCTTTAACATACCATTCAAATATCAATCAATTTCCAAATCGAATATCAGTTTAGTTTTTTTTTTTTTTTAATATATTTTGGTTTTACAAATTAGGGATTGTCATGGTGTTCTTCCCATTTTTTTTATTTTATTTTTTTGTAAAATTGCCAAACTACACTCGAAATTGGATGGGAGGGCGAGAGAGAGAGAGAGTAGTGGGATGGTAGTCATGGAGGGGCGTAGAGGAAAGGGCAGTAGTGAGTGGGAGCAGGGGCAGACACAAGGCAACCCAAAGGGGTGGCTGTGAACCCCTAAAATCAATGTTGACATGTAAAAAAAAAATTACTAAGTGCATCCCCACTTACCAGCTCAGCCCACCCTTTTGGCAAAAAAAATGAAGAATCGGTGTAGGTAATAATGTAACAAACAATTATTTTTTAAAAATTTTTGAATAATGTAATTTGTTAACCCCTCAATTTTTATCATGGATCCGCCCCAAGTGAGAGGGGCTCACGAAAATGGGGTGGGGGAAGGTGTAACGGTTAGGAGATCCGGGTAAGAAGTACTTCCTCCGTCCCACTCCACTGTGGACCTATTTTTTGGGCACGGAAATTAAGAAAAAGTGGGAGAGAGAAATAGATGGAGGAGGTGTTTGTGAGTATGAAAAATTAAATGGGAGAGAGAATGAGTGAGAGGAATAGTTAAGAGAGAGAATGTTGTGAGTGTAAAAGTAAAGTAGGAGAGAGAATGAGTGGGTAGAATAGTAAAGATTTTTTGCCATTTTGGACAGTTCACACTAATGTGGGACATTCCAAAAAGGAAATAAGTCCACACTGGAGTGGGACGGAGGGAGTAGGTTTTTTATTTTCTTTTTTCCTTTCTTTTTTTTTTTCTTTCTTTTCTTTTTTATGTTTTTATGTCTGTCTTTCTTACTTACTTTTTTCTTTCTTTGGTTCTAAATAAATAGATATTTTACTAAACATGGAAAATAATAATAATCATAAATTTTAAAAATTATTTACATTCTTGGTTACGATAAATAATTATGAAAATATATTTTCTTTAACTATTTGAAAATATAAATTAAAATTAGTTTTTTATATGAGTATTATTTATATTTTGAGTAAATCGCAATTCGGTAACCAGTGTTTTTGGCTCACTTTTGTACAAGAAGCACTCGTGAAATGGCCAAAATGCCTCCTTCATGTTTCAAGTATCGTGCGTTTTTGGCTCACTTTTGTACAAGAAGCACTCGTGAAATGGCCAAAATGCCTCCTTCATGTTTCATGTATCGCGCACATGTGTTCCATTTTTTCAAAAACATAACGATTTTTATACCAAATTGCAAAAAAAAATAAAAAATTACGAAACGGATTAACATGTTTTAACTCTCAGATAGCGTAATGCAACTGAGTGTAAAATACAGGTTACCAAATTACAATTTGCCCAATTACACGTATACTAGTTTTTTATTGAGAAATACAATACTTATTTTATAAAGGAACAAATAGAAAAGTGCGACGACAAAAAAAAAGTAATTATTTCTCCTTTTTCTCAAAACCTTTTTCTAATGAATGTTCAAAATCTTTTTAAAATTGCTTTTGATTGATCAAGAGCAAATTTGAGAATTTTTTGAACATTTATTTTAGGACGTAAGGAGCGAGTACTATTCTAATGGATGATTCAAAAAGGAAACACACCTTTTTTTTTTCCACTACTCACACACACACACACATGCACGCACAGAAATGCCTAGGAGATAAATTCTAGAGAGAGAAAGCCTTCCCTCAAAAAGGAAACACACCTATATATAAGAACGCAGGAGCATTATTTAGGTTATCGGACTAACTACAAGGGCTCGCCAATGGACTCATGCTTAGGGATGGCAAAAAATTCGAACCCGCCCCGAACTCGAAAAGATTCGCCCCTAATAGGCCGGGTTTGGGATGCAAATTTGATAACCCGCCGGGTTTTGGGGGGTTCGGGTTTACCCCGCCCCGAATATATAGAAAATTACTTAAATGCCCTTATAGGCCTTATAGGAAATTACTTAAATGCCCCGAATATATGGGAAATTATTAGAGGGGTCCTTGGATTATGGTTGTTTTTATATGAAATTACTTAAATAACTATCGGGGCGGGTTAAAAGGGGCGGGCTCGGGTAACGCATAACACGGGGCGGGGCGGGTTCGGGTCATGGTAGATCCCTATAGGGGAAATTATCGGTGTATCCTCCATCCTAAGTCAAACGACCAATTAAGACATGAATTTTGAAATTTAACCAACTAATCCGGCTTCATAATCAAAATTCCACCTAGTCCTTCCTATCCAAAAATATAAAACTAACCCCCTCTCTCTCGCTTCTCTCACTTTCTCTCTCTACCAACCCTTCCCCTTCCCCTTCCCGGCGACCTTTCCCTCCCCTCCGGTGACTATCTCCCCCTCCGGCGACCACCTTCTCAACTCCGGACAGACAACTAGAGCACCTCACCGGTCAAGTTTGTGGTTGCATCCCGCTAGTTAGCCCGAGATGGCAACTCGTCGCCCAATCTTGCTCTCGAAAAACCTCAAGCCCGCTCACCGGAGCGACCAACTCCGATCTCGATCTGCGACCTCCAGCTTGATACGTCGTCTCCAACCTCGATCTGCGACCTCCAAGCTCGCCTAACCCACCTCGTACCCCGATCTGATGTAGAGCTTCAGATCCACAAGAAACTTAGTGGTTTGTCACTGATTGGCTACATTAATTCACTGATTGGTATCATAAGTATTTTCTTCATAGTTTTCCTCGTTGGGGTAATAATGCTTATACGACACATCAATTATGAGGAACCTTTGAGAGTTGGTACTCGAGACACAGACACAGATAATGCAAGCGATTCGACCTCTCTTGGTGCAGAAATCAGAGAACGAATGTCTGCAGACAAGGAAGATTAATTTGCTTGGTAGAATTTTGTTCTTTAGAAGGAACAAAAAAGGACAATTTAATTAACTTATTATTTTAGTGTGGTGTAATATGTTTTGCAAGATTCATTTTTTTGTTTTCCTGCATTATAGGTATGGGTGATTATCTTTACGGAATTGTTGCTCGGCTACCTCCGTCCTGAAATGATTTTTTTTTCATTTTTTATTTGTCAATACGATGGTACTTTAAGCCATATAATTTCAATTATCTCGTTTTACAATCTTGTGGTTTACATACTATGTCACTTGGGAGACCTCTTTGCTGTTTAATTTGTTAAGACTTGGCTTGGTAAGTTAAGGGACTTGACAAGCCCTCTTTGGGGTTGATTCCCAAATCATTGTTGTTTGATTTGGCTTTCTCTTTGTATAATAAGCAGTTTTTTGAAAAAGTTAATACATTTTTGTCGGATAGTGTATGAAAGTTGTGTTGTGTGCGTATTTAGAAGTGATGAACATTAATTAACCTTGAGTCCTTGCAAAAACACCTTATTTACATGTATAGCTGGAATCAATCAAGGGCTAGTGATTTCAACAATTTGAACACCTAAATGGACTTTTCTGATTTTGCAGAAGTCTATATTATTTATTGTCAGTAATTTCTGGGTATAACATGACTCTACACATATCTCCTATTTTCAATTTTGAATCATCATTCGAGGTTTTCATAAAAAAGCAAAAATAGAGTCATAAAAGACTAAAAACAACTGTGAACTTAAGTAAAACAACTGTGAACATAACAAATATGTCAAATAATCTCATAAAATTGCAAAAATAGAGGCCACAAATGACTAAAACAACTATGAACTTAACAAAAAACAACAGTGAACTTAAGTAAAAACAACTGTGAACATAACAAATATGTCAAATAATCTCATAAAATTGCAAAAATAGAGGCCATAAAGGACTAAAACAACTGTGAACTTAATAAAAAACAACAGTGAACTTAAGTAAAAACAACTGTGAACATAACAAATATGTCAAATAATGTCATAAAATTGCAAAAATAGAGGCCATAAAGGACTAAAACAGCTGTGAACTTAACAAAAAACAACAGTGAACTTAAGTAAAAACAACTGTGAACATAACAAATATGTCAAATAATCTCATAAAATTGCAAAAATAGAGGCCATAAAGGACTAAAACAACTGTGAACTTAACAAAAAACAACTGTGAACATAACAAATAGGTCAAATAATCTCATAAAATTGCAAAAATAGATGCCATAAAGGACTAAAACAACTATGAACTTAACAAAAAACAACATTGAACTTAACAAATAGGTCAAATAGTTTCATAAAATTGCAAAATAAAGGTTATAAAAGACTAAAAACAATTGTGAACTTAACTAAAACAACTGTGAACTTAACTAAAAAAATATGTAAATTAAGTAAATAATAGTCATTTTCATGCAGAAATTATGAATTTAGCTAAAACATCTGTGAACTTCTCTTAATTGTTATTAGAACAAATATAAAAAATAACTGTGAACTTATCAAAAACAACTGTGAACTTGTAACAAATGTGAACTTCTCAAATTTGCTCCAAATTATATGTTGATGCTACTAGTTTGATTCGTATTGACGATACGAAAACAACGGTGATTTCAGATTTTTTTTTTTTTTTTGAGTTCTAGATTTTAAGATATTTCATTTTAAAGTTTTGGGAGGAAAAAAAAACGAAAAAGCAGGGGGGAAAGGGACAGCGACAGCTGTCCCTTTTATGTCGCATGGGTGCCTTTATCAAAACCGGGGTGTCATTATAAAGCGTGGACCTGGTGAAATTTCTTCAAAATGTGTGTCCTTGGTGGTTATTTTCATTAGGATGAGGGACTATTTGATAATTGCCCCATCACTATAGGAGGCGGGTTTGGAAAATGAAGAACCCGTCCCGAACCCGCCCCGTTGCCATCCCTACTCATGACTATAGAATACAAATTGAATGATACTTCCCCCATCTCATCTACGCAAAAACCAAAAGAAATTTTTTTATACATGTCCCCCTAGAAACCTCCTTTAGCTCAACTGAAGGTTTAGAAAAAACCTCAGTATCAGTATCTCTGATAGCCTACTCAAAAAAGGATCTCATCTCATACTTATCATTGTCGACATGAAAGCGTAAGAACTCAATGGGCCTGAAAATCCCGTTGAATTCTTACGAATTTGAATCTTTTGCCTGAAAATCCCGTTGAGTTTTTACGAATTTGAATCTTTTGTTCGTCTAAACAACCGAATCATTTTCGGCTCCTCTCTTTTTTCATTTAATTGAAGTAGTTTCAATTCGTGTACTGCTTCTTCTTGATCTACTTCTTCATCTACTTCTTCTTCTGTTGTTCTCTTCTTTTTAGAGATTTTTACCCGATTAAATCCCTCTAACATCAGTTTCCAGTTTCCAATCAACAACAGGAAGATGCCACAGGAGTGGAGTGAAAATAAAGAAGTTGACGGCGAGAGCCAGAAATAAAGTTAAGTCAGATGGAAAGAAATAAAACTCGACCGTGAGAGACGACAATAAATGTCAACGTAAAGTAAAGAAGTGTTTTACTAGTTTGTATATTACTACTACTTGTACAATGATAAAGAACACTAAATCACTTTCCTTATTTAGAAATGCAATATTTATTTTGGAACGAACCAATATGAAAAGTGTGACATTTATTTTAGACCGGAGGGAGTAATTTAGTACTATAAGCGTATGGCGGTCATTTCTAAGACAGGAAGAATTGTAGCCCACAAAAAAAAAATTAATAAAATAAAAAATTACTCCCTCTATCCCTAAATAAATGTAGATTTTTTTGAAAAATAAATGTAGATTTTTTTTTCTAATTTGCTCCCGATCGAAAGCAAATTTGAAACTTTTTTCAACATTCATAGAGAAAGGAGGAGTAGAATAAGTTTCTGAAATTGAAATTTTGTTCTCAAATTCATGTTTTGAGCTCCTAATCTTTTGTCCTTGGTGCTTAACAGAAAATGAGACTGAACAGTAAACAAGATTAGCGCTTTAAACTACACTGATCAACACTTACTTGAAGATTAGACTCCGACATCCTCCCTTCGTTTCACGTGAGTGGAAACTTCTTTCCTTTTTCGTCCGTCCC
The DNA here is from genome assembly GCA_022495995.1 of Adenophora triphylla var. japonica. Classification (NCBI taxonomy): domain Eukaryota; kingdom Viridiplantae; phylum Streptophyta; class Magnoliopsida; order Asterales; family Campanulaceae; genus Adenophora; species Adenophora triphylla. Next base: position 148,579 of record JAFEMH010001787.1, on the reverse strand, counting down.
ACGTGAGTGGATACTGCCTAAAATGGCAAAGTTTTTACACTATTCCTCCCACTCATTCTCTCTACTATTTTACTTTTATACTTACAACACTAATCAACTTACTATTCCTCCCACTTATTCTCTCTCCTATTTAATTTTTCATACTCACAAGCACCTCATTTCACTATTTCTCTCTCGTACTTTTCCTCAATTCTTGTGCCACAATTTTTGGTATCCACTCACGTGCGACGGAGGGAGTATGTCCGAAGAAGTTCATTGCATTACTTGTTGCCTATTAGCAGCACCAAGGATGTTTCTGCAAAATTATTCCACCATGAAGATTATTAACCGGAAAATAAAAACGAGGTGAAGGGCAAAGAAAAACTCAAGAGACTGGTAACTAGGGATAACAGAGAAGGTGGAGGGCAAATTAAATCAATAAATTTTAAAGGAAAATGAAAATGAAACAGACTAACACAACCGAAACTTTGGTAAGCTGCTTACCCATAAATCAGTCTCGCAAACTGACATCTTCCTGCTACAGCATGACTAGTGATAGTTGACATTGCCCTTCCCAACGCAGTTCCATCGTCTCCCTTACCCTAAAGCTCTCAAAGAGTGCACGTTCACTAAGATGGCATAAAGAAGGAATAACCGACAACTTCATAGTCCCGAGATGATCATGTTGATGCTAATTCACTACAAAACACTTGACAACTGTCAGCGTTTGTGTGACAGTTGCGAAAACACACAAAGTAGGAAATTTGCAAAACCAGGTCAGGTGTTTGTCTTAACTGTCCCATAACTTTGTAACTCTAGTCCTTAAAAGATAGGCAGTAAGCTAGTCAATGAAGACGGAGGATTATACTTTTCTAGCGAAGCAAGCTTCCCTCATTTCCTATCCATTTATATCAAGCTTTCTTAACTACTTACACTTTAAATTACACCCATGGAATGGCATATCCTAGATGGTGGGCTTTGAAAGCAAAACAGGTGGTTGTTTTTTATGTTAAGGTTGACTTTCAGAACTCAGGTTAGCTAGTCACGATCTCGTTGATGTTTACCGATACAGATAAATATAGAATCCTGAAGTCATTAATGAAGAGTTAAAGCCCAAAGCCTATAACCATTTTGCAATGTACTGAGTAAAATATGAAGTGATAGTAGATATGTGGACATTCAGCTTTTTAGGTTTTACAGGAAATTCCTCAACAAAGATGGCATAAATAAAGAGCAAGATAAGAGAACTCACCAGAGTGGAAACAATGTCGATCACCAATAATCTCCGCAAGAACAAACACCTTCTGTAATGTGGTGAAATCTTTTTGCATCACGGAATATGATCATCCTGTGCTCAATAGCTGACAAAAATTTACTGAATGAGTGACAGTCACCACAAACACGAAGATTCTTCGTAAGCCTAATAGGAGTTCCGTCAGGGGTACCAATAAGACCAAATGCAATCGCCAGTTTCTCACTATGCATGCTTAACATTTCCAGCTTAAGTTCTTCATCCACATCATGTAGCACAAAATCTGTATCAGGAATATAACCAGCCAGCTCCAATTTCTTGCTTAGACTATTTAGCTTCTCATATATTTCCTTCGATTGAGGATGTGTATGATCTCCAACACTGAATTTATGGCTCGTGTTGTCTGCTTCAATCCATGTCCAGCCAGGAACTTTTTTCAATTTGCGTTTGCCCATTAGTTCCCTAATCTTCGACACATCTGCCCACTTTCCTGATTTGGCATAAATATTTGAAAGTAATACATAGTGGCCCGGATTATTGGGCTGCATTTCAAGAAGAGATTCTGCAGCCTTCTGTGCCAGTTCTACATGACCATGAATCCGACAGGCTCCGAGCAATGCCCCCCACAGCCCATCATCTTTCTCAGCTGTCATATTCTCAATCAAATGCAAAGCTCGATCAAGTCTCCCAGCACGACCCAAGAGATCAACCATACAAGTGTAGTGCTTCACATCTGGTTTAATAAAGAATTCATCATGCATTACCGTGAAGAATCGAAGACCCTCTTCAACCAAACCTGAATGGCTACAAGCATATAAAAGTGAAACAAAAGTGATCCTATTTGGTGAAATCCCACTTCTCAACATCATTGTAAACAACTCAAGAGCTTTCTCACCTAGCCCATGATACCCATAAGCTGCAATCAAGGCACTCCACGATATTACATTCTTTTCCCGCATTCCATCAAATATTTCCCTAGCAGTATCAACACTCCCACATTTGGCATACATATCAATCATCGCTGTCCCCAAAATCACATCCATGGAAAAATATTTATCCTTTATATAATCATGTACAAGTTTAGCCCTGTGCATCGCCCCTAACTTTGCGCAAGCATTAACGACAGTCACCATAGCAACCTTATCTGGCTCAACACCTTCCTCCCTCATCCTATCAAACAAATCCAATGACTCATTAGCATTGCCGCACCCAGCACACGCCCCAATCATAACAGTCCAAGTCGTAAGATCCCTACTCACCATTCCATCAAACAGCCGCCTGGCATCATCAAGAACACCACATTTTGCATACATATCCACAAAAGAAGCACAAACAAAAGGATCAGACAGCAACCCAGACTTAAACACAACATCATGAATTATCCTACCCATGTCAGCATCCACTGTATCTCTACAAGCCCGTATCACAAGAGGCAACGTATAGTTATCCAGTCCAATCCCAGACCGTACATACTCACTAAAAGTCCTGAAACATTTACCATACTCACAAGCTTTGGCGAACCCACCAACCATAACACTCCAAGAAACTGGATTTCTATCAGACATTCTATCAAACACCTTGCACCCATCAACCAAACCACCGTATCTAATGTAAACATAAAGAAGCTTGTTTGCAACAACAAGTTCATTGAACATCCCATTGATTGTTACCTGGGCATGAACTTGTATAATTTGAGAAAGAATTCTACAGTTTACAAGTGTAAAAAGATAGAATTTTGGGTCAGTGGATGGAGAAAGTCGAGAAATTGATGTTTCTGCTCCAAGAAACTGAGATTCTGAGAGTGGATTCAGTATAGGAGCTGCCAAAGTGGAGAAGATACGATGGATTTGGTGATTAAAAAGAGGTATTTGGAAGATTTGGTTTTTTAGTTTGAACATGGCGCCAGAAATGTCATATAACTAACCACCGCATCATTTTATAGCTAACGGTCTGATTGGGGTAATATTTGTTTATATACTCCCGCATTTAATTTTCATTTTATTCCGTCTCAATTCAGTTGATATTATTTAAAATAATAATTTTTACATTAATAACGTCAATCAAATTATCATACATCTCAATCATTCTCGCTCATATTTTACTTTTCCTACTCAAACAACTCCTTTCCTTAAGGCTCTGTTTGTTTGGAGAAAATATTATTCGGAAAATGTTTTTCCCATTTTTCAGTGTTTGGTAAATACCGAAAAATGTTTGTTTGGGGAAAATATTTTTCGGAAAATGTTTTTCCCATTTTTCAGTGTTTGGTAAATATCGAAAAATGAAGTCAACGGAAAATATTTTTCGGGTCAATGAAAAATGAGCTTGACTTCTAAGGAAAATGACTTCCTTACCTCTAGCTAAGGAAGTTGTTTTCAGTAAAATATTTTCATTTGTTTGTATTGATTTTACCTTTCTTTAGAAAGATACTTTAATGAAACTACCAAACGTCGAAAAATGTTTTCTTAAGATTCACCAAACATCGGAAAATATTTTTCGTAAAGCATTTTCATTTTTCGAAAAATATTTTCCAAAAATCATTTTCCGTAAGTTATTTTTCGTGAAACAACGGAGCGTAAGTCTCTCCTCCTACTCAAACAACTCCATCCATCTCAAAATGTTCACATAATTTTCAAATTTGCTGCTAAACAATTTGTCCAAAGATAAATGTGTATTTTCAACTAATGAAATAGTTTTAATACTCCCTATACTCCCTCCGTCTCATCAAAATAGTCCCACCTCTTTTTTAGTAGCAAATTTGATTGAACTTTGATCAATAATTTAGATTAACTATTCTAATTAAAAAAAAAATGTTATTTAAATTGTTATTTGTAATGATGTTTATATTAATTGAGATTGTATATATTTTACCTAAATTTTTGGTTAAAACTTAATCAAAATGGCCAATAAAAAGGGACTATATTTATGTGACAAATGGAGTATAATTTTATCCTGTTATAAGCAATATACAAACAAATAAATAATACTACCTCCGTCCCAAAATGTTTGTCCCATTTGACTTTTTGTTGAACTTTGACCACAAATATATGACAATTTAATTATGTTCATGAAATTATAAAAATTCCTATTAATTCACCATTAATAATATTATCAACAGAACATGATTAATCTCTCATAAATTTGTGATCAAAGTTCAACAAAAAAGTCAAATGGGACAAACATTTTGAGACGGAGGGAGTAATTTTTAAATAGTTTAACTAGTCAACTACAATACTAATTATAGAATAGGAAATATTATTTGAAAAAGGATCATAATAAAACCTGCATTGCACAACAAATGACTCAATATTTGCACAAGAAGAATAGACAAGTTGGAATTGTGTGCTTGAAGCTAAGTTTCACCAAAGGTTAGATATGAATAAATCATAGCTCTTCAATATCTTGTCACAACAATAACACAAGGAAATACATACATACTTCCTTTTCAAGTATACAAAAACATTCTTACATTACAAACAAATCCCCTCAAATAGTTGCAGAGGAATAAAACAGTTGAACATGAACCCTTTCCAAGTTTTCCCCAATCCCGAGCTGGGATTTATTCCAGAAGTTCAAGAAACCTGAAAAACGCACACTAACACGCATCTTCTTCTTCTGGTAAATGCTGCCGGTAATCATTTTGTATCTTTTCAATAATGGAGCTTTTGATAATATACACGACAAGAAGACGTACATATGGGTCAAACGGAGGTAAGATTAAACCACGCTTACAGCTAGTTGATTTGAGTGAGGGGAGAGCGTGGGATGAGAGAGATTTTTTGTTCTTTTACTTCGAAGGAGTCGAATGAATGGTTTTCTCGGAACTCGTCTAATAATGTCTCCATTGGCATTGCTCGTAGTGACTCGATTGTGCCCTTACTTGGGACGTCAGGGTCACTTCTGACGGGAGTGCTTCCGGATGGCTCGTAATCCTGGACATCAATACCAAACTTGTCAATTACAAACTATGTTTTCCATACAGGCCTAGGACATAATATTACGGGAAATGAAAAGAAAAATGCATTCACAAGTTCATATTATAAGTCCACTTAAACAAAGTTTTCATTAGGACATTTTTATATCAGCCAAACAGCTAGTATTGTCTGACGGTGAGGGGGTGTTGGAGAGGATTATTGGGTGTGAATTTGCATACCATATATTTCTGCTGGAAAGTATCCTGAGCCTTCTGCTCAATCGTAGCAGACTGCAGAGAATGATTCTTCTGGAGGACTTCTAGTATTTTGGCTCCAGATTTCGAAGCATCTACAATTCCTGATATAGCAGCTTGCTCATGCTCTGACATACCTGTAATGAATATCCAAGAAACACCATAAATAACATTATAAAGTAACATGGTGTCACCAAAGGATATACCAGTTGACAACAGCTACATAACAAGAACCACAAAATATTATCACGTGCACCAAAACGTCAAAAGAACTAGAAGAGTAAATAAATACATCAAACTAGAAAAGCATGAATTTTAGCTCCAAGTATGCATCCGCAACTGCCTGGAAGGCCGTAAATGCACATTGTAGATGATAAATTATGCTTCTTATTCACATTTTGCACTCAAGTTTGCTTCACATCACTTAACGTGTAACCTTTTAAATCATCACATGCTTGTGAACTAAGTTTGGATGAGAAAAGGGGGCGAAAGATATTTGATCCTATCAGTCCAAAAATTTATCTCCAAATGAAAACAACAATCAGGTCCAAACATGAAAAGGTAAAATAAACAACTAACATATAAACTAATGCCTGCAATTATATTCAGCAATGCCACTGACAACTCCGTCAAAAATACACATAACAAGACAGTCTAAACAACAACAACAACAACAACAACAACAAAGCCTTGGTCCCAAAATAATTTGGGGTCGGCTAACAGTCTAAACCTTGTAAAATAATTTAATGCATTAATTTTAAATAATCCTTACCCTCCAAGCACAGAATGATATCTTCACTACTCTTTGACACATCATCTTCAGCAGCATTTCTAGCAGAAGCAATCTCAGAATCATGGTGCTCATTACATTCAGTAGCATTCCTGCAATGAGATACAGTAAGATACTTTGATTGTTGATCTCTGTGTGAGTGTGTGCGTGTATATATATATATATATATATATGTATGCTACAAGAGAACCGCTATGTGTGCAGTCCAAGGAGACCCCCCACACACACACACACACATGGGCTTAATGTAGAGAGCCTTCTTTGAATGCAATATGTGTGTGTGTGTGTGTGTGTGTGTGTGTGTGTGTGTGTGTGTGTGTGTGTGTGTGTGTGTGTGTGTGTGTTACAATTAGGAAGGATCAGTATCATTTCTACTTGCAAGACATCTTAAAATCACAACGGATAATCCCGAAAACAATCATCACACTATGAAAAAAGAAGGTTTGAAACCACAGAGAGATTGTCAACTCCTATTTTGTGCAACTTGCAGTACTGAAGCATAGATAACTCACCGGACAAGTGCTACCATTTCTGAAACATGATGCCTCTCTATTTCATTGATCGACTCATGTGTCTTCTTTGAGTGTTTCAAAGCCAGTTCAGTTGTTCCAACACTGGAGATAGACAGAGAACCCACAAATATATTAAACTTTACAGCTCAATTTTAGGTAGCAGAAAGCCACTATAGATAATTTGGTCACTGAAAACCTAAAAAGCAATATCTGGTTACATGCTGATATAAACCACTTTACATACCATTTCTGTAATAGTGACTCTATGCGGCAATGTTTGGCAGCAGAGAAGTCAGCACTGTCTTTAACATCATTCTCTGCTTGCATGGCATACTCTTGCCATTTCCTTTTGGCATCGTTTGTAATTCCCTCGATGGAAGAAACATGACCATCCATGATTGTCTTGCTACCAACAACAGTTTCTCTGATATTTGCAAGCCTTGCATCAACCTATAGGTTCAACCATCAAGATTTGTTTAACAAAGAAGCTAGAGAGCAAGGAAGCATGGGAAAGAAGAACAAAGACACAAGGACAAGCAGACAAACCATTTCTTTTTGACGAAAGATGTGATTTGAGACTAATGTGGTCATTTCTGCAATGAGCTTTTCAGCCTCAGATTTGGACTGCTCCTGCAAAATTAGTTTTAATAACTTAAGATATACAATTTAAAGATTCCAAATTGCCCATAAAAAAATGTTATAACCTACCTCATAAGCCTTCTGAAATTCGTCAATACTTTTAGTCTGTATCTCATCAACTTTGATAGAATGGCTAGCTAGCTCTTTTGATTCTTCCATAAGCTTGTCGAAAAATCCCTGTATGAACTCGGATGTATTTGCCATGTGCCCAATACTGTCATTAAATCTCTGTAAAATTCAAAAAATCAAGACATTCAGAAGATGAACTTGAAAAGATCAAACAGTACAGAGGATAATGAAAGACAAACTGACCACACTGTAAAACATACATGAAAAAAGTCAGCAAGGTTTAACATCAAATAATAATAATAATAATAATAACTAAAACTAAAACTAAAAAAATATATAATAATTGAGAAACTGCTATTAGTATGACTTAAATGGCAAATAATTTCAAGAGATCTACTTTCAAATAGTCAAATATAATTGAAAGAATTCAAATACAAAGAATATATAGACCTGACGAAGCTCTCTTGCAAAAAGGGCCATTTCTCCTTGCTGATTTGATAAACTGCCATTAAGTTCATCAAATATCGAATTTGCTTCAGCGGCTTCTCCAGCTAAAAGCTGTTTAAAAAAAAAAAAAAAGGTGTCAATCTGAGTAGTAAATAAGAAGAATTTCAAAGAAATAATTCCACTGCAGTAAAATAGTACACAGAAAAATGCTTCTTCATACTTCTTCGAATTGACGAGCATTTGAAGAAGACAGTGCTGAGATCTCCTCTAAACTAGCGTTTGAGCTTGCTTTATGCAATCGAACAACATTTTGTAAGGCCTCAACGTGGGAAGTGTACAAAGTCCTCGAAGCAGTTACTTTCTTCTTTAAGTCATTGACGGCCTAAGAACAGAAACTCATTAGCACAAAAACAGCAATCAAGTGAACTTAAATGCACTACCACTAGTTTTTAAGAAACCATTAAAGCTAATATCATAGACAGACACAATATGTTGAAGGTTTGAAGGCTCTTCAGAATGTTCATATTGCTCTTAGAAGTTATGACTTGTTTTGTTTTGCATTTTGTAGTGTTTATGCACATGAACAATGTTTAAACCAAAACCTGAGGAATAATTGAAAACGAAATCACAATATACGTGAGATTACAAAGATGAACAGTCTGCCCTGCAATATGTTTACCATAATGTTATGTCCCCAACATTGGTGGTCAATTTGTTCACACATCATGAATTACTAGATTTCATAAATGGCCACCAACAAACCTTGCCAGTTTAGTTAGTGTGACCGAGACATTATCAAAAGTCAAGTCTGTAAATGTCTAGTTCATGCACCTTCAGATCGCTTTGCCCTTGCCAACAGCAAGACACAGCACCAAATTAAATTCCCGATACAGAAAATTCAAATGAGTAATAAATCTGATTAGCAAGAGCTATGTAGAATTTTGAGGTTCACTTAAATCCATTCATACATTCAGCAGAAGTCACAACCCTTCAAGTGACAGTGACTTGTAATTCATTATTTTCATAACCCACTGTCTACAGTGATCTACATTATAGGAATGCCATAACATGTCTGAGTTATGAATTGTAATTTACAGCAATAAAAATAAAAAGTCCAGAATATGATATCTACCTTATTATTAATGTCAACAAAAGAGTGACAAAATTTCTGAATGCATTGGAGTTGCTCATTCTGCTGAGACATTGATGCTGACACTGTGTTGCAAAGAGAACTAATATCTTGTGCTAGCTCAGCTTGATAGTTGTTAACAACTGACCTATTACCAGCATTCAGTTTGTCCTCTCTAGCTGCATTATTGTATAGAGCGCTTAGACTTCCAGTAGGAATCATCGATATTCTTAGCATAAATAGTCTAATGGTGGATAAAAGTTACAAATAATAAAACTTACCTATTTTCATGAACAGTGAAGCATTATCCTGAAGCGATTTCTCCAGGTCAGACCGTAAAACACATGCTTGATGGGCCAATGCATTCTCTGTTCGACCAGTAGTCAATAATACTGTTAATATACAAAAACAACGAATATTTAACCACAAGAATATTTTAATATACCTGCTTTTTTCTGTTCTGATATGATAAAATCTCGCTCCTTCAGAGCATATTGGCATCTTTTCAGTTCTTCTTCCGTATTTGCCAGCATGTTTGTAGTATGGTTCAATTTTTTCTGATAAAAAAAAAATCTATTGGTAAGAATCTAAAATGAATTTCAAAACAGTGCCAACCACTCACAAATTAAATTTACCTGTGTGGCATCAAGTTTACTACCCAGCTCAAAGCACTCTTGAACCTTAGAGTCATACTTCCCTTGCAACTCTTCAAGATGCTGATTTTTCAAAATAAGCAGTAAAATGTGAAATTGATTAAACGAATCAGAGATCTCTTTGCAGAGAGAAAAAAAAAAGACCAATAGAGCTAAACCTTTTGATGATTTTCTATCTTCACACCCATCTGTTCAATCTGATCTGCCATGGCCTGGGCATGATAAATAATGATAGTAAGAACTAAATAACGATGGAAAGATATAATGCAAAGGAAATAAGCAGAACGGAAACTTTGGAACAGCAAAAGGGCAACTTGGTATTCGATTAATCGTTCAGTGATAAAAACTGATGATAGAATGTTACCTTTCTTTCACTTTCCTCCTGGTAATATCTCTCTTTTGGTATGTATACACCATTTTTTTCACGTGCAGCATACACCTCTAGTAGAACACCACAGTTGAATCGTCAAATCTAGTCAGTCATAACTTCTAAGTTCATAATAAACAGCATGCACGCACGCACAGAAATAGTAAAAGCTTTTACCCGTTTTAAGCCGTTCAATTTCACCATAAAGATCCTTGATCAGAGTTGTTTTCATCATTTTCTGATTAACCTATATAATAAGCCATTAGAAGAAAGAGTAAGTGTTTGTAAAGGGATAAATTATATCAAACAAACTCTACTGAGCAAAAAGGCACTTCAATGTAACAAGTCACCAAGAATACAACCAAGCACAAGCAAAAATGAAGAAAATTGTATTTGCCATAAATAAACAGCCCTATCAAGGCATGGCACAATTAGTCTATAAATAGTTACACCTTCCTGAGCAAGGGAACAAACAATTCATACATTTCTACACCTTGATCATCAGACTAGTTGAGTTCTGAAAGAAACCGACTCTATTCTTGTAACAAACTGCTTAACAGAAGTGTTTGAAGAATGTACACATTTTTTCTTGCGTGCAGGTTAAGGATCATTTACCAAACCATTGGTGTCAAGAATAAATTTAAGAAATCATGAACCAAGCTAGTATAAGTTAAAAAAATATATACATGTCAGGTGCATATGACTGAATCATGTTTCACTCATAGTCAAGTAACTCGGGACATTTTAGAAATAAAGATAATTTACTAAACCATTGGTGCCAAGAATAGGCGAATATGATTTTTCTACTGATAACTTTGAAGTGTGTGTGTGTGTGTGTGTGTGTGCGCCTATCTACCTACATAAAGGCACAATGGTGAGAAAACGTGGGGAAATGGAGAATAGAGGATAATAATTCATAAAAGCAATGCAATGTGCATGCAGAAAAAAAGTATACAAACAGAATGGGACATTTAAACCCTTAAAATGCAACAAACCTCAGGCTTATTCTTTATATTCTTTGCGCGGTGGGCATAATCCAACGTGCTCAATGTCTCTTCAAGACAATGTACTGCCGGTGATACAGTGGCAATAATGCAAGTTTTAGTCCTTCCTCCCAGTGAATCGCGAAGCAGACGAGTGAGCTTACTATCCCTGAATTTCATATATTGGAAGCTTAATTAATAAATGGATTTAAGAAGAGCAAGAGAAGTCTAGAAAACTTCAGACCTGTAAGGGATGTGTCCAAGATGTTCCACAAGAGCATTGATTACCCGTCCTAGAGTAAGTAAACTTTTATTTATCTCTCCAGCTTCTCTGGCACGACCCTGAAATTTTAAAATACTGTGTTCAACCAGAAAGAAATGAAACGAGTGGAATAAATAAAAACCACCTGAAATCAAATAACTCTTCTTATAGCAACTAGAAGGCAAGGAATCCAAACCCAGTTTTACAAAATCCAACAACAAACTTATCATGCATATTCAAGTAATTACCTCCCTAGCACCAGAACGAGATATATTCTCTGAACCAGCTAAGTCAACCAAATTCAGTTTGCCACACTTGATAAGCTCTTCACCTTCTGGGGTTGCTTCTTTGATATGTATAGTTATTGAAAATAAGGAATGGGAGCGACTGAAAAACAAGAGTAATTCTTAGAACTGCTCATATTTTCTTTCTTGTGCAAAGTGAAATAGCAATGGAAGAAGAACTGAAACCTTGATTGCTTGTTTAAAAAAGTCTCTGCAGTGCGACGTTTTGCAGAGCCCCTTTCAAGCAAGGTAAATATCTCACTAGCACTTGTCACAATCTCCTCCTCTAATCCTCTCACAAGTACTCCACCTTTACCATCTTCCATAAGAGGCAGTACTTTTTTCTGCTTGTCCTCCATAGCAATTCTAGATAATTCTTCAGGAGCCAATAAGTCAGTGATCTCCTCATTGTACAACTCTAAAAATGTGACTTTGACACTGTATTCTGCATTTTGGCCCTCTAGCGTGTCAAATATTTGCTGCACTGCTCTAGGTATAACACCTGCTTCTGGAGGTAACTCTCCATCAGGCCCGCTCTGTCATAGAATTTAAAAACCATTTGTAATGTTTGAAAAAAAAAAAAGTGGGCCATAATTCAATAACATAGTAAAACTGATATAATCCAATACCTTTGATCTTTTACATTCACCTTCCATGGTGTATGTTTTTCCAGTGCCTGTTTGTCCATAAGCAAAAATGGTGCAATTGAACCCCTCCAAAACTTCATTGACTATAGGGATGACTGCTTGATCAAACAAATCTCTTTGCTGAGCTGCAGGACCAAAAACCTGCACACGACAAGCATATAGGAATCAATAGATATAAGTGTGATTAAACAAGCAAACGAACGACTATGAAGTTAGATAAAGATATAATTATGTTGCTACAAAAAAAAAAATGAATTCAAAACAAAGTTGTTATGGATATTTAAACAAAAAAACCTAACTTTGCACACCTAAGACAACAACAACAAAGCCTTAGTCCCAAAATAAGTTGGGGTCGGCTAACATGAATCCTCATATGTCATCATTGTGGAAGAAAAGACGTTAGAAAAAAGATAAGCAGACCAGTTGAAGTTTGATTTGCTTATAGCATAAGAGCAGCTGCAGAAACCATTATCACCCAATACTATATCATATTTTGGCTTTTAAAACATTATAACTATGTTCAAGGCACCATCACCAAAATGGTACTCCATCCATCCCAAAAAAGAGTCACACATTCAACTTTTCAATTTCTCAAACCAATATAATAAATAACATTGATATTCAGGCTGAGCTATATTCTATGAATTTCTTCCACTTAGCTCCACCTTGACTAAGTTTCAAAGTAGAAAGAATGCCATCTTTATCGGAAAAATAGAATGAGAAACAATAAACAAAATTATGAAATAATGCAAACGCTTAGAAGTTTTCGGGAAACTTAATCAGAGAATCGCCTAGGTTAATAGGTGATGATAGAACTTGGCTCAAGAAATGCTAGAAAAGTGTTATCGCTATCTTAGACTCTAAGAGGAAACATTATTTTGCGAAAACATCTTAGACTCTAAGAGGAAACATTATTTTGCGAAAACACTTGAAAGAGAAAACTGGCTTCCTTTAAACAAACTATTTGTGCTAGTATCACTCCATTTTTGTATGCTAATATCACATCAAATATTACCCTGAAAACATCTACCAAGTAATAGAACAAAATAGTATATTCTTACCCCTAAAAGTTGAATAGTAGTTGTCATTATGGAATTATGAAATTAAGAAAATAAAAGGTTTAATACTCGTGTTTCATTTAAAAAGGTACGCTTTCTGAATGTTCAGAACCCAATATGCAGCAAACAAAGTAGTGATATTTACAAAACAAGGTATATCACAGGGATAACCTGATACATACATATGCATTCAAAGCAAATACAAGCATATTAAATAAATTTTAAAGAACAAGCACAAAAGATGTATGAAATCACTCACCTTGTCAAAAGTGAAAACCTTGTCAATTTGCTTCCCAGCAATATTCTGAGAAACCGCAACTTCTCGTTGATAGTCATTGCAGGTAACAACCTGCGGCGCATTGTTTCTTAACTCATCTTCACTGAACGGTCTGCACAAATTTCAAACCAAATACACACATAAGTATAAGCAACAAAGCACAAACATTGAAACTTAGTCCAATACAGAAGGGAAATGGGGGAATTTTTCAATTTGATAGCAATTTGGGCATAAAGCATACGAATCTGAGCAATTAATTCCAAAACAAAAAAAACAGAATCAATTGAAAAAACCCTAAGCTCAACATACTGTAGATTCAACAATACCTGCACCGGAGAAGGACCTGGACATTGACTCCTTTCTCTCGACCGGACATTTTCACACAGTTCTATGTGTGTGAGGTTAATTTTTTGATTTAGATCGAATGTTTTCGCTCTCTCTCTCTCTCTCTCTCTCTCTCTCTCTCTCTCTTTCTCTCTCTCTAAACACACACACACACACACTGAAATAAGGAGAGCGGGATGAATGCGAGATTTTGAAAATTTTCGAGGTCCGCTCTTGCTACTTCATCTGACGGTTCTTTACAGGCGGACCTGGATCTGACGGTCTATATTCTTTTTGAGTTTTATGGTTAAATGATATGACGGATTTGTCCCTGATAACTCGAAATATTTGCAGATCAGGATTTTTTGAAATTGAATCGGGAAATTATTAAATTTGCCATTGCGCCTATACTTAACGGACGTTAAAAACTTAACACAAACAAGAAAAATTGGACGAAGACATTATAAAGGTTACACTTTTCAAATTAAAAAACTAACTGAAACCAATTATTCTAAATTGCTTTAAAGATAATCATCAATTTAATATTATTTATTTTGATTATCTAATAAAAAAAATTAAAAAAAAAACTTTAATTCTAAAATGATATGGGGTCAACTGACATAAATATCCATATGTTATCTAGAAAAAAGAACTAACCCCTATCACCACAAAAATTGTCATTCGATTCACCCTTTTCAACGCTTCATTCAACCACCCTTAAAGTTTTCTACCATTTTGAATAATAGATTCAACGTAGCAAAAAAATGTAGAAACTTGGATAATCTTTTCATCAAATGTGATCAAATCTGCTTTCCTTGTTTCAATTTTGCTAAACTTACATTTCAAATAATTTTTCTTGATTCTGCTCAGTATAAAACCTCATAACTCCGAAGTTTGTATTCACAATTTCAACTTGCTTTCAACACGTTTTTTTGTCTCATCATTTAGCACAATATTATCGCCGAACAACATAAATCATGGTACACCATCTTGAATTGACATCGTCGATTCGTCCATTACCCTTGCAAAGAGAATGAGACTAAGTGTAGAAACTCGATGTATTTCGATTGTAATAGGGAACTCTTTCACACTATATATAACTCTTTTCAACACTAATACTACAATTTCTTTTTGAATGTCTCAATGTAAAAGAGACTTGTCCCAAATAGATAATGCGATTCATTTGTTATACTCGTAACAAAAACTTCAGATTTTACTTCTTATACCCGCAACCCTTACTTTTTCCTCAATCCCAACGCATTTAGTTTAGTCTATTTTATACTAGGACAAAAAAAGTACTCCATAATTATTACACCAACTTTGTGATAAAAGTACAAATATTACCTTATCTATTGTCCATCTTTCTTACATTACTTCTCACCACAAACCAATTAATGAAGTAAAATAAATTTCAATGCAAGGTTAAAATAAGAATTTAAATGATTTTGAATAAAAAAACGACTGTTATTTCATACCAAATATTTGTCTAAACATGTAAAAACACGTTATTAATCACACCTCCACTATCTACAGTAATATGAACAGTATCATATGCCAAATTTTCCATTTTGCCCTCACTAAGTTGTCCCTTTCCCATTTTGCCCTTTAAAAAAAAAAATTTTAATTAAAAAAAAAAAAAAAATGTCCTCGAACACGGGCTTTTACTAGTATTTGATAACTCACATAAACAGGGTTAATATTACATGAATTTTGCTCAATTTTTTTCTCAGTATCTTTGACCACTTACATGTCAGTGGCTGACAACTCCAATAATTAGGGTTAATATAACTGCAAAATTTGAGCATACAACACTTAAGCCATCACTCCTTCAAAATCACTGACATCGCTGAGGGCTTCAACCTCAGCCTTATCTTCTTCATCTGTTTCCATGGCTTCTTCGGATCCGTCGTCGTCTTCATCGCTATCATCATAATCCTCGTAAATGAGTGGGCCGATCGAGCCATTTTCATCAGCAGCATCTTCAACAGTCTGCACAAGGAAAATCAAAGAGGAATAATAAAATGGCCGTCTCTAAGGACAAGAGTCTTGTCACATTTCGGAAAAACGCTTACCCCAGAGTAAATCATGTCTATGCTACTCAACAGCTGAAGAGCTGGTTTGAAAGTTGAATTTCTTGATTTTATGAGCTGCATCAGCATTGAAATATTTCATTAAAAAATCAATGAGCAACATTATACAGAATACTACTCACTCCGTCCCGAAAAGCTTGTGCTACTTTGGCTTTCATGGTCAACTCAATCAAATTTTGACAATAATTTTATGAAAACCTAATTATAATTATGCAATTATAAAAATTGTTACTAATTCACCGTTAAGAAAACTATCAATCACAATTTTTAGAATTGCATCAGACTAATTATGTTTTCATAAAATTATAGTCAAAGTTTGATTGAGTTGACCATGGAAGTCAAAATAAGACAATCTTTCTGGGACGGAGGGAGTATATCTTTTGACTCGGATTTGCTATACAACCGACCCTGAGATTTGGTTAAATATCAGTGCCCACCATTTCGTAATTATAGTGGGCACTGATATTTGGCCAGACCGACCTTGGGAGGGGGGGGGGCATGAATTTAACCACAAATGACAAATGCTTCAAATGTCTGGCTACCCACCACACACCAGACCTTGGGACGGTTCACGGTTGAGTATAAGCAACTTGGATACCCCAAGTATCTTGTGATAATTAGCATGCTCAAGTATGCAAGCCTTTTAATACTCCCTCCGTCCTGGAACCTTGATTTTTTATGGTCAACTTAATTAAACTTTGACCATAAATTGAAAAAAATATAGATATCTCTATGCAATTCTATAATTAGTTATTGTTTCACCATTATAAATACCATATCAACAACAATTTTTATAATTGCATAGAGATATCTAAATTTTCATAAAATTATGGTCAAAGTTCGATTAGGTTGACTATAAAAGTCAAAGTAAGACTAATATTCCGGGACGGGGGAGTATTATACATTTCAAACATTTACTCACTACAAAATGCATGAGGTAAATGCTCAACCAAGCCCTTCCCCCTCCACCAGGAAAAATATAATACTCCGTCAGTCCCGGAAAAGATAGTCCCACTTTTTAGTGGTAAATTTGATTGAACTTTAACCAATACTATACATTAATATAATTATCATAGTGAAAGCTTAAAAATTGTTATAGATTTCATTACAATAATTATTATTCATAAATATTTGGTCAAAGTTCAATCAAATTGACCCCTAAAATGTGAGACTCTTTTCCGGGACAAAGGGAGCAATAAAAAAACCACTGGTGTTACATGTATATGAGATTTCCCACATTGAGCAACTGTCATTATATTTTCGCTTTTGGGTCCTAACCAGCTGACTGCGTAATGCTCTAAACCATCTCTACAATGAAGGATACTTTTTTTTATATTAACTTAGCCTTTATAAATATTAAGTAATAAAAATTACTAATTTATGGCCTTCATCTAACCAAAAAAGATTGCGGACACCATTGATTAGATATTGGGTATTAAAAGCAATAAGACTGCTTGAACTGAAAATTTTAATCCGCACTTTCTATTCTCACCTGATCTAAGGAGTTCAGAGCAAGCAGAGAAGACTCCTGAGACGTTATGCTGCCAGCATGTTGAAGGAGTAAACTTCTAAGCCACGGAAGAGCACAAACTAATACTGCACCCCTGTTGTGAAGATACACCCAAAAAATGATGATTTGTCAACCCTCTGGAAGGTGAATTTAAGAAATTATCTAATCCTCAATTGTAAACACAAACACAAAAAAACGGGCACACGCAGGCATTCAACTTCTTTCTTTGTGGCTTCATGGGGTTCAAATTTCATGGTAAGTATCTACAAGACAGCTAAAGATTGCTTTTTGATAGCAGAAAATCTATTTTTTATCAGATGGTTTCCAAATAAAATATAATAAATCAATTAGGTAGCTGGAGTCTTACCTAGAGTGGATTATAGATATGAGAGCGTCTAGAAGCTTGAAAACATCGGATGGATTTAATTGCGAGACAGAATTAGAAACAACCTGCAAAATGAAAATGCCATGCTTCAATTACCATACTACAAAAGCAACAAAAGTTTATAGATAACCATGATCCCAACATTGTCTATAAAGATCAAGAAAACAGAACAATACTTTTTCATCATGTCTGTTCAAGCAGTCTAGAAGAAGGACTCGATCATCTGCATGTAGTGCTTGCTTAAGTAGAACATGAACTTAGTCTGCACTTGAAGAGTTTGCACGAGGAGAAGACTCCCCTTTCTCAAGGCTCCTAGCTTCCTCATTATCTTCTATATTTTAAGACTGCCAATTTCTCACCCATGGTAGGCTCATTCAAATCATCATCGGTCTGAACTCCATCCATAAGCTCTTCATGACTCAAATGCAAACATCAAACAAAGTTAACTTTGAAGGAACTTGCACCGCATCAAGATAAAACATAAAGGTAAATTTCCATTTCTTAGTAACAGTGATAGCAAAGAAATCCAATTTTTTTTTCAAAACAATTGACTTGTGTTCAAATCAGTGATATACCTTACATACTAGCAAAAAACAACTACTCCCTCCGCTCCATAATAATGTCGCATTTGCCTTGTCAACAATTTTAAGGATTGTGCTCAATTTGTTTGTACATGCTTGTGCAATGTTAAAATTGCGCTAAGACACTTTCCTTAAATGCGACATTATTTTGGGACGAACTAAAAAGAAAGTGCAACATTTATTATGTTATATGGCCCTAAGAAAAGCCAAGGATCGAAAAGAAAAAAAAGACGTCCAAAATGAAATGAAATCACATACTAGAAGTGAGCATGAACCAGGATCTAACCTAAGAACTTATCGCATACTACATTGACTGAAAAACAAAGGGCAAGAAACGAATCATTAAAGCCATTTGGTTGGCACTAAATCCAATTTTGAGCAGGGCTCAAGTTTACAGTACAACAGAACTGCTCACAAATTTGCTTTACTTGACTTTAACTAGCTGCCGAAATAATCCCTTTTGTTCAACAACATTTGAGTTTCTAAATGACATTTTGAATTTGCAGATGGTAATTCAGGCCATGCAATCAAGTTTACATTGTTCAGATTGCTTAAAGTAACAAGTTATCTACACTTAAAAGCACAATAAGGCATGTTTTATGCGTGTGTCATTGCAAGATTAGCTTTTAACATTACATGTCTAAAAAGATTGTATGGTTGCTTACCATTATTGAGGAAATTTCCTGTCTTTTCAGATTCTAATTCTAACTCAGATGCTGCTCGTTTCTTCTTCATCCGTTTCCTCTTCGACTTTTCTTTCTCCACAATTGCTTCTACTTCCACATTGTCTAGACCTGTAAGGATTTGAAATGAGCACATGTGAAAATTTTCAGAATAAAAGAAGGTTTGATACTTTTTAGAGAAATGCCATGACTCATACAACACTTCAGCTTTCATGATTGCCGTCTCGTGCCTATCATTATACATAACTAGTTTAACCCCCGTGCGATGCACGGACAGTTAATAACGAATAACTGATTGAAATCTAAACGAATACAAAAGAAATAGAGATGTTTTTATACATTAAAAAAAAATTATTTGTAACATATATTGTGAGTAAAAATATCAGATTGAAGGTCACTAAAATAAATATAGTGTTACATCCGTGCGATACACGGATAGTTATTGATAGGGGTGTAAACAAATTGAATCGGATCGAATATCATCATATTCGATTCGTATTTGATTTATATTCGAATATAAAATTTGATTCATATTCATATTTCGACTGTTTTTGAATATAAAATTTTATTCATATTTGTATTCGATTCATATTCTAATATAAAAATTATTTTTTATTCCATTTGAAATTGAAATTTGAATTATTCGATTCATATATTTGATTTGGCCTACTTTTTGAAAAAATTCAAAGTCAAAGCTAAGGGCACGGCCGGTCAAGACCAAGCCGGCCATTGGATAAAGCCACGAACGAACCATGCATGTTTGGCTAAGCTTCATCCTCATTATATAACCAATGCAACTCATCTTACTTTGGTTTTGTTCCTATGTGGGATAAAAACCTAGGCCAAGGCAGGGCCGGCCAAGACAGATTTCCCACATAGAAAGAAAACAAATCAAAAATGGCCTTGGCCTTGGTATATAAAGAGGCTTCAAGTTCAAGATAGGTGTAATTATATTTATATACATATATATATAATTATTAATATTAAATATACATATATAATTTTAAATATAAAATATACATATATATTTTTAATAATTATTAATATTACATATATATATATAATTAATAAATTAAAGCCCTTCACCAAATGGCGACACGTGAACAAATTTCCAAAAGACAAAAAAAAAAAAATTAAAGTCCAATCACATTCACAGGTCGACACGTATCTATTAAGTCGGTTTTTTGCCATTTTGCCACGATGTGAAATGATGAAATTGCCCCTCAAACCCCCTTTCATTACCACAAAGATATAGATTTCAAAGAATGACCCATTTTAAATATATATATATATATATATATATATATATATATATATATATACATACGAGTATATCATGTACGCACCATTCCGTACGGAATATGGAATAACGCACGTCAATAAAAAAAAAAAAGAAACGCAATTGAATTAGGAAACAGCTTCTTCTTCTGCGATCTCTTCTTCCCATTAGGAAACAGCTTCTTCTGCGATCTCTTCTTCCCATTCACTGCTCCGCCTCTTCTACCCATTTCCTGCTCCGCCTCTTCTTCTTCCCAAATTCCCTGCGCAAACAAACTTCTTCTTCCCAAACAGGCTTCTTCCTTGACCCAAATATTTTCTCTCTACCTCTCTAATCTCAACACAAAACAAGCGTAACTTTTCTCTGTCAGCAATTGCCTCATCTATTTGTGATTCTCCCTTCGCAGTTTCATCACACATCGGGTAATTTCTTCAAGCTCTCGCTCTCTTTTCCATTGTATGAGATTTTCGTTATACTCTTTTGATTTCAATTCTATGTGTTTTCATTTATTTTGGGACGGATGGAGTAACAATTAAAGAATTTATATTTCTTTACCAGGGTAGAGTTGTGTAAAAATGGAAAACTTGCACAATGGAGATGGGAAAAGCTTGGAAAATTTAAATAATGATGTTAATGTAGAGTTAGAATCCGGAGAAGATAATCGTACGTATACTCCTCAAGTATCAGATGAGTTGTGTCCAAAAAGAGGACAAGAATTTGAGACAATAGAAGATGTTTTCGCATTCTATAATGCTTATGCTAAAGCGGCTGGGTTTAGTATACGTGCTTGGACTACTAAGAAAGAGAAAGAAAGTGACATAATAAAGAGGAAGGAGTTTGTTTGTTATAAAGAAGGAAAATCTTCAAGAGTTGTTGAAGTTGGAAAGAAAAGGCGTCGGGAAAGTATAGGTGAGGATTGTAAAGCAAAACTTGCAGTTTTAAGGTCAAACTCCTCAGATAAATATATTATTCTGATTTTAAAGAGGGCCATAGCCACCGGTTATCATCACCAAGTAAGGTTCACCTTTTAAGGTCTCATCGTAAAGTTTCAGAACGCAATAAAGTCTTTAGCAAAGCAGATGTCTATGGCGAATATACCACAACATCAACAATTTAGTTTTCTTGAAGTGCAATGTGGAGGTTTAGAAAATATTGGATGTACACAGAGAGATTTGTATAATCATCAAAGGGATATGCGTGTTGATACGAAGGGACACGATGGTGAGATGTTCCATGAGTACTTGAAATTGGAACAAGCCAGGAATCCATCATTTACTTTTAAAATTGAGGCCGATGAAGAACAAAAGATAACCCGGTGTTTTTGGTCTGATTCTACGTCAAGGCGAGCTTACAAGTTTTTTGGTGATGTTATAATATTTGATACTACTTATAATACGAATAGGTATGGTTTAATTTTTGCACCAATTATGGGGGTTAACAATCACGGTCAAACAATTATTTTTGGTTGTGGTTTTTTGAATCACGAGAGCGTTGATGATTTCATTTGGCTATTTACATCATAAGAAAAATGGACAAGAACACTAAATAATTACACTGATTTCATGCACAAACGTATCTTGGTGAACGACCTTCTTGAGGAGTACAGAGAAAGCGCTCCACCATGTAAGGACGCATGATGGTGGAATGAAGATGTGAAGAAATTGATTCACACAAAAAGGAATGCACATCATGCATAGAAGAAGAACAATGATGAGGCAAGTTTTGAAAACAAGCTAAAAGGGACGCGAAGAAAGTTGTATGCATCTCTAAAGCTGAAGTATACAAAGAATTGTATCAGAAATTAGATAACAAAGAAGCAGAGAAGGAGATCTACATGATTGTTAGGGTAAGGAAAAGAGGACAAAGGACTTGGTATAGTAAGGTGTATTAAAGATGAAGATCAAAATGTCACGTTTCGAGAGGAAGAGATCAATGCCAGATGAAAGACTTATTTTGAGGGTATGTTCAATGGTGGTTTTTTCTCACGATTTAAGATATCTTAAACTTCAAGAACATGAAGTAAATTGCGACTTTATGCGTCACATTAAAAATAAAAATAAAAATAAAAATTGGAAGTTAAAGAATCTTTAAGAAGAAGAAAGTGTACAAGTAGGGGTAACACGATTTGTCAGTCTCTTCAAAAAAATAGTAAAAAAAAAAAAAATGGAAGACAAATAGGATGTCAGACTAATGGAAAAAAGGTTCAATCATACCACTTAATAAGAACAAGGGTGACATACAGAGTTGTACAAACTATCGTGGCATAAAGCTCATGTGTCACAAACACAATGAAGTTATCAGAAATGATAATTGATTTTAAGCTAAGGGAACGGAATAGTGTTTAGGAAAATCAGTTTGGATTTATGCCAGAACGATCAACCATAGAAGCCACCCATTTGTTACAACTAATGGAACACTACTGACAGAGGGGTAAAAATTAGTATATGGTTTCTATCGGTTTGTAAAAAGCTTATGACAAAGTTCCTAGAGAGATACTCTGATGGACCTTGAAGAAGAAAGGAGTGTCTCAATGTCTATCAAGTTTATCGAAATAATCAAGGATATGTACGACGAAACAATAGTAAATGTTAGAACTTGTGGAGGTGTGACAAGTGAATTAAATATTTCTATTGGCTTACACAAAGGATTTGTGTTGATTCCATTTTTGTTTGTTGTGGTGGTGATGGATGAGTTGACTAGAGATATATAAACCGAGTCACCTTGGACAATGCTATTTGCAAATGACATTATAGTAACAGGCGAGATAAGAGAAGTGGTCAATAAAAACTAAAGCTACGAAGATAGAATCAAGGAATTTTAGATTGAGTAGATAGAAGAATGAATATATGGAATGCAAGTTTAGTAATAGTAGTGGCATCGAGACTTTGGAATCATTACACTTGATGGACCTGAGATACCTATGGCTAGTCATTTTAAAAACGTGTACTCTCTCTTTTATCACAAAGATGGAGAAATAGATAGAGATTTCAATCATATAATACAAGCAGGTTGGTCAAAGCGGGGAAGTGCAGCCACCAGAGCGCTATGTGATCAACATACCATTACAACAGAGAGGGAATCTTATAGAAGTGCCATAAGACCACCTTTATCATACGAGACAGAATGTTGGGCACTAAGAGAAGCCACGTGCATAAGATAAATGTAGTAGGGATGTGCAATGTGCATACATGTTGGATTTGTTGCAAACAAAGATAGAGATGAGGCACAACGCAAAGTAAAAGCCTACAGAGTAACTCCAAAAGAAGGTAAAGAAAGGGAAACATACTCTGTAGTTGCTTGTCCATGTACCTGCAATCCATAGAAACAAAGAATCACATATATGAGGAATACATTGATTAACTAAACTACATATAAAAAACAGCATAAATGCTAAATCGAAGAATGAAAGTAATAATTATCACACAAATGAGGATGACTAACTTCATGAAATCCAAAGCTGCATGCAGTGGCAAAGGAATAAATTTTCCAAAGGAGGTCAAGATTGGTTAGGGAATAAAAATTATAATTATCATTTGGAAATTAGGCAAAGTGATATCATAATACAATTTTTACCAAATATAAAAGGGGTCAATAAATAGACAAAATTAATATTTTTGGAGCATGTCTTCAAATTTTGAAAGTATTAAAATGATATTTACCCAAAATCAATAGGGGTTCAAGTGATCCCATCCCTATAAAGTGGCATAGGCACTGGCCGCAGGAGCAACCCTAGGTCACTTTGGGCCTTAGGCGATAATCATCTATGTGGTCCTCTAAAACTTGTTAAATCGTTATTTAAAATTATTTGTCTTGCTCTCTTGATGAAAAATTTACATATGTTTTATTGTGTATTGGTTTGTTGGTCAAAGAAATATTGCAATACCAGAGAAACTCCCTCCAAACTATAGTGCAATAAGAATTTACAAACTAAGTATTGAGGAGAAGGATAGATAATATGGTTTTCCAATGCTCAAGATTGTGAAAAGTTTAGTAAAAGAATGAGGATAACATCAAAGTGAGTTTATGAAGATTAACTGTTTCATGAGAAAATAAATTACTTCATACATTTGAAGGTAAATAGAAATTCTTTTAGTATATTTTATCTTTTCAAGCATCAAGGTAATACTCACTTATTCTTAGAACATTTTATTTTGATGGTTAACGTGATTGAACTTTGACAAGAAAACATATTAAATTTTAATTCTCATAAGATTCTAAATTTTTCATGATGTACCATTAAAAGTAAGATTAATAACAACTTTTAGAATTTATGAGCATATTTTTTTTCATAAATCGTTTGTTAAAGCTCAATCAAGTTGACAATTAAAATAAAAATGAATCTATTTTTTTTTTGTCAAAATTAAATCAAAGTTACTAACAATTAATATTAAAGTATGCTAAATTTCTGAGATTTTCTGAGACAGGGAGTAATAGTATGAACTCACTTTGAGCAGTAGTACATAAGTTTATTACTTGAGAAATTGTCATGCCCTTACATTTTCAAGAGCTGTCAATACGGGCGGGGCGGGCCCAACCCGCTAAAACCCGCCACTAAACGGGGCGGGGCGGGCTGACCCAAATTCTTGACGGGCTGGAAATATGTCAACCCAACCCACCTTGGGTTGGTGGGTCAGGCGGGCCAATGCGGGCCAATACAATAAATTAAATTTTAATCCATCAACCATAGTTATCAAAAGCGCGAATAGGCGTGCGCCTAGGCTCCGGGCGCAGAGAGGCTCAGCTTTGGAGCCTGGATTGTGCTAGGCGAGGCTCTGTTTCATAAGCGAGGGATTAGGCGCGCCAAGAGCTGAAGCGCGAGCCTTGATGGTGTGCGCCTAGGCTCCGCGCACAATAATTGACCAACAATTAAATCGTAATTAAACCTAATATGCGACTATTACTCTTCTCTGCCACGACTCTCTCACGTACACGTGTTATAACTCTGTGTATGAGAGTAGCGATCACTAGGAACTCCTTCAAACTAACAGCGACGACCTCCGGCGATCTCCCTGATCACTTGATGTTGTATGTATACTATATTTTTAGTATAGTATACATACATTTATATGACATATAACGTATGTTTGTGCTTGTTTCTTTTAGACTTATAACGTATGTTTGATTTGCTACTTGCATTTGATTTATTGCTCATGTTGATGTTGTATGTATACTATATTTTAAGGCATTTTTGCGTCGTCACTCGGGCGCGCGCCCGCCTTGCGCCTTGCGCCTAGGCTCCGGGCACACCTTTTGCGCCTTGGTGCGCCTTGGGCTTTTAATAACTATGCCATCAACCCCTCAAATAAGCCAATCTCTAAATTTTCTCATTGTTTCCTCGTTTACGACAAGAAGTTATTCTGTGGGATATGGTCTGTAAACCTACTCAAACTCAAATCAAAGAGTAAAAAACAGGCCAAGCAATTGGCTGCTACAAGCATAGTCCAAGAAGAAATTCTCTTCAGTTAACTTCTTAACAAGTTCTGCTACACATACTACAAAATTGTTTGGTTCTTTCTCAAGCTACATATTTCTCCACTTCTTACTATTTCACCATCCCCCCATATTTTCAACCATGTCATATTCATTATACTTAAGTACACATTCCCACTTTTTTTTGTTACTGCGAAGAAGTTCGTAGTAAAAAAAAAAAAAATTGGAAAGATCATTTTGGGACAGAGGGAGAAAAAGTCACTCCTTGCTATCTATCTTATCTAAACTTGTGTTATTGCAAAATGAGGGTAAAGTTAAAATAATAGGAAAGTTGTAAACTTCACTTTATGAAATCAAATATTTTCAAAATACTTACCCCAACCAAAGCATTACCACCTACAAGATCAAGCGCTGGTAAAATTCCACAGTTTCACAAGAATGTTTATCCGGTATCAGTTTTAAGGAATAACAAATGTTGAGTACTAGTATGTCTTCAATTCCAAAAGGATAGAATTTATAATGCTAAAGAAACTAAATAATAAGTAGATTAGGAAGAAGGGTTTTATAGAGAGGACATACCCACTACCCAGTAATGGATGATATCTCTGTTTCTGCAAAATGGCCGAAAATGGTGTCGTCGACGACGACGTTTGATCGAGAGAGGGAAAGAGATTCAGATTAGAGAGCGAGGGCAAGGGCAAGGGCAAGGGCGAGGGCTAGGGCGATGGCGTTTGAACTGGAACCGAAGTGAAAAGAGGGAATAGAAAACCTAGAATTGAAAAGGGAACGTTAACGGCGATCGACGTCATTTTGAGGGGGCGCCGGAAAAAAAAAGTTGGGTTGGCCCGCCCCGCCCCGCCCCAAACGGGTGTGGGCCACCCGAATTGACCCGAATTGACCCACTTTTATTTGGGTTAATAGTTTTAAAGACCAACCCACCCCTATCCCTACGGCGGAGCGGAGCGGGCTGACCCGAAGGCTCAACCAAATTGACGGCTTTTTTCTGCATGCACGAAGATTCAATTTTTAAGGGTACCCCTTAACAAAAGGAAAAACTAAAATTGAAAAAAGCTAGCAAAATGAACATTATTCAAGTTGCACAGGAAATTAGCTTTTACAATTCCATTAAATTCAATCAAAACAAGGACAGAGTTTCGAGGCACAGTTAGGGTTCAAGGAATATAGGGACTTACCGGTGATTGACGGGGACGATTCCGGCAATGCGGCGGTAGGGAGCGATTTTGAGGAACAACAGAAGAAGATGAACTGAAGGGAGAAGAAGAATTGAGGTTTAAATTGGACCGGATTTATTATAAAATGGGCCGACTGAATTGAGAAAAGCCCATAAATTATTTTTTGTCTTCTTTAAACTAAATTTCAGGCCCATCATTTTGCTCTTTCCACTAACTAGCGAGTAACGGGTCAAAATTCGACGGGCATAGTTAGGCTTTAGCCATTAAGCAAAATGTTATAATATCTCTTGTGGATCATTTTCTGATTAGGAAAGATTAGTCAAACCATCTTTAATAAACAGCAGAATATTCAAATATTAGGCAATAAGCATAATATTATGTAAACATTTAACATAACATATATTCTTTGTTAAATAATTCAGAGATATTAAATTTTTTGATTCCATAAATCCACTAAAAATAAAAATGATAAATAGGAATATCTTTAGGTAAAAATAGCTTACACCATAATAAAACATTGTCCCTGAAACAAAAAAAAAAAGAAGAAAAAGAAAAAACAATTAAGAGATCAAATAGGTCAAGAAGAAGAAAGAAGATGAGAGCGAGCAATAACTGAGGATGATTTTGCCGAATTCTTTTTCAGCGACCTACTCAAAATAAACTCATGGCTGAATATTTTTTAACCAAATTATATTTACGCAAAAAATATAAAATAATTAACGAATAATTATTTTATTTAATACGCTTATTAGGTATTGAATGTTTTAAATGGATATGTATATAGTGATTTATGATATATAAAGATTTTATCTTTTAGCAAGAATTACTATCCTAATTTATTCTAACTCTTCTCTTTCCTATCAATAACTTGATTCCTATCAACGTTAGAATTTTTTTTCTTTTTTTTTTAAGGACTTGAAAGGCTGGTATGGGAATTTTATTTCATTAAAAATAATAAAGCCTAATAATTAAAACCGAATAAGGTCAAGGAGGCCAAGGCCAAGCCCATCCAATACCGGCCAAGGCCGAACGCCCTATACCAGCCAAGCACCGGCCGACCCACAATTACCATGATGGACGACTCGTCCTGTGGGGCACGAGTCGTGCCTTGTAACTTTGAGAAATCCTCAACCGCGCTAGATAGGGTCGTGACATTATCGTCCAGGTCGTGCCAAGGTGGGGACGACTCGTCCCATGTAGCACGAGTCGTGCCCTGCTCCCAAAAAAATGCCAGCTCTGCCGAATGATTCATGTGCGCAATTGGCCGCCCAAATACTATCAGAATAGGCCAAAATCAGAAAACCAAGGCCAAAACCAAAATTACCAAAGCCATTGTGAATTTGTCCAATCCAAATCCAAAATATTATCTCTGTAAAGCATAGTAACCACTCTCATCAAACCTTAGAGCATCCAAACATTTTAATATCATTTTTTATCTTCTTCACAAAACCTCTATGAAAGAGATGAAGCAGCTGATGTCATCCAGTTACTAAAAAACTAAAAGGTTTAGATCAAAAGTATATTTTTTTTATGGATGAGCAACAGAAAATAAAAAGATCAAGGGGTATAATTGTGTTGAATTTGAAGTAAAGTAATGAGATAAAATATTGCTAAAACAACATGGATTTTACTGAAAAAGAAGCAAAAGATATCATTAGAAACAATAATACTTGTCATGTATCTTCTTTTGAGTCGATGAGCATAGCAAGCATTATTAGTTATGACTTTATGACAAACATATAATATAATCACTCATTTGTCTTTCTATACTTGTATTTCAAATGTCTTTATCCTGTTCTGAATCCTCACTCAAATGGAAATATGATTGAAAATTACTGCAAGTTACGCCTTTATAAGATCAAGATGAACCAACCATGGAAACGACAATCAATTTAAATTTGAATTGACATCTTCAAAATGTATTAATGAGTTTAAATTAGGATAATTTTGAAATTCAAAACATTTAACTATATTTAAATTAGGATAAACATTGAAGATTTGCATGAGTAATTTTATGGCATTTAGAAAATTTGCCTTATTAAAAAACTTTTTAAATTTTAAGATTAGATCAGTTTATTTATGATACCCGAATTTAACTTACCATAGCACTGTTGCTCAAAATTTTAAAAAATCAATTCTGTAATTTTAATACTCCACTAACTGAATTTCATGGACTTCTTTCAAAAAAAAAAAAAAAAATTGAATTTCATGGACTTAGTCAAACAATTGAAAATGTAAACGTTTTTTTTTTTAAGAAAATATAACCCATTTGATAAATATGTAATATTTGAATTAAATCTAATCTAATTTGATAATATTAATAATTGAATTCTAATTTCAAATTATTTTACAATACTTTTCTTAGTTTATACACGATATTTTTGTCATGTTCAGCCAATTTGTTTCCATATACTCTATTATTTTTTATAAAGAAAACATACTATATATATATATATATATATATATATATATATATATATACTTGAGTTATATAAGGATTAAAAAAAATAATATAAGAAAAATATATGAAAATAATTCAATGAGTAAACCATACTATATATACACTTGATTTATTACCGAAATTTAAGGCTAATTAAGGCTAATTAATATTTTTAAAGGACTAAATGAATCTTATTAATTACCGAAATTTAAAGCTAATTATTTAAAAAAAACTTATTGGATTTATTTTAATGTATAAGTTTAATTAATAATTAATTTGTGCCGCAGGAAATGTGCTTATTAATCTTCGTCCACGTGGCAGGACCAATCACTTGACTCCTTGACCTGAAATCAGAACCTACGACTAGCCGGAATGGTCTCCGGCTTAGACCCTCGGGCGTGAGAGTAAGTATGGTATTTCGGAGAGCAAATATTGTAAATGAACAGAGATATTCAAATGACGAAATTGCAGTTACCTTAAAACTGTTGCGGTTGTCATGTATTTATAGTTGCTTTGATGAGGGTGGTATCTTTGGTAAGACTACATGAATCCCGTAATTTGTGGGACAGTTACATGTCCGGAGATCGTGTCCTTGAGTGGCTCCTGATTTGTAGGGAGCCAGTTATGGAAAGAATAGCACGTGCGACTGGACTCAGTAGGTCGACGCTTGTTTGGCAGGTCGAGGTCGCCTGTTGGGATTAGGTCGACCTGACTAATGGGTAGGGCTGGATCGTACCCGAAATAGAGTCTGGATCGTAGAGTCAGACTAAGTTAGGTCGGGACCTGGTAGGTCGAACAATGAACTTACGTCGACTGATCTTGTAGATGGGCCTTGGTCCTTGCATTAATTGGGCCTAGCCCACTGAGAACGTGGTGATAATAAGTGACTGAGGGTTGGGCTTTACTCGCTTGGTCCAGCTCGACACTTTTGGTATGTTCAGTGGCCCCCAACTTTCTGAGTTGACTTTGTCGACCAGGAAGTTAAAGAAATTTTGATGAAGCTTGCCGTGACTCGCAAGTCGATACTCGCGCTGATGTTTAGTCGACCAAAGGTGACGTGGCTCAATCTTGAACGTTTATAACGAACGGTCAGATCTGGAAGAGCGCCGTTTTTCCGTAATCATTGTAATTTTGACGTTTGAGAACCGCCTTGGGACTGTTTTCCACATTTAATTAGGAAAATAACGTTTGAATTTTTCTTTTTCCTCCTCAATTTCGAAAAATATAAATACTCAAATCCTTCTCCTTTTCGAATTTTTACTTTCTTCAATCCCTCGTATTTCTTTGGCGACAGCAGTGAAATAGCAACTGGATTTATAGGAGCTTTCGTCCTCTGCAACAATCCCTTCTTGCGAAACTGATTAACGTATTTCTCTCGTCTTCTTGCATTAGGGTTTTAATTTCTGCTTTGTTCTTGATTTCGTCATGGCTAGAACCTTCAGTAGTGAACCAGGAGCTTGGTATGGGTATTGCACCGTTAACCATCGAGTATACAAACAGGTAAGTGGAGTGTAGAGCGAGATGTCCTTGGATGAGTGTGCCTCCATCTTGACAAGGTGGGGGCTGACCTTTAGAGAAATAGGACTGCCCATAGGAGATGACGTAGGAGATTTGGTAATTGACGACTCAAATGTTGTCTCTTTTCATCTCTTCCATGAATTGCTTGACCATATATCACTATTTTATGTGAGGGATGCTAATAAGCCCTCCTTTCTTAAGAATAGGAAAGGTTTTCCAGGGGAGTCTAGGTCGCCTTTAGGTAGGTCGCCCATAGGTAGGTCTCCTGAATGTGATCATAGGTCTCCTCAAGTCCCCGAATTGTGGATGCATTCAACTCCTTGGTTGTACCGGGGAGGAATGAAAGGGGCTATGTGCCTCAAAGACCAATGAGAGGGAAAAAGAATCTGGAGTCTCGATATGCCCTGATCTACGACTTATGTGAGGTAGATAGGGAAGAGTATAAGGTGACTATATACAGTAAGAAAGAATTTATGGCTCGGTTCCGTAGTACATTTACTAAGGATGCCACTAGGGTAGCCTTCTTCTACGGCCAATTTGAAGCTGGCCTGAGGTTGCCACTCGATCCCTTTATCAATGAGTTCTTGGAGTATATGGATGCTTTGCCTCTCCAGCTGGGAGCTAACACTTGTAGGATCCTGGTGTGCTTTGCCATGGTATGTAGGTTTCTGGGATATGATCCTTGTATGAGGGTCTTTAGAGAGTTCTTCAGTGTTAAGTTTGATAAGACTGATATGGGAATCAGTACCCCCTCTAAACCAAATTCCCCTAAGTTGTTTATGAACCTTCCCAGTAAGACAAGTGGGTGGAACTTCCATGTTGTAGTAGTGGAGAGTAGATTAGGATGGGAATTCCCCCTACCCAATGCTGCAACAAAGGTTACAGAAGAGGAGGATTATTGGGAGCCACATTGGCACTTTGATCTGTATAAGAGGCTGGCCCAGTTGGCTGATAGGGGACCTATTAGCTGGGAAACCTTGGGGACCACCAAGTATAATTACATCCAAGCTGGGATGATGGCTGGTGAGGGGGAAGTGTTGCCTCTGGTCCCTGTTGATAGGGGCATGATATATCCTGATTGGGTCACCCATGCCTTTGGTAGATTTGAGGAGAAGTGCCAATTCTGCCAAAGGACGACCAATTACTGTAAAGACAATGGGGAGCATGTTGGTGGTAAGAGTTTACTCGTCTTTATTTCTTTACTCGCCTATTGCTTGCTTGTATGTAGAACTTGTAGCTCGTACATAGAAATAGTTTGGCTTGTATGTGCAACTCTTAACTCGTCAGTTGTTAGCACGCATGTAGAACTCGTAGCTCTTACATAGTTAGCTCGTACATAGTTAGCTCGTATATAGAACTCGTAGCTCGTATGTAGAACTCTTATCTGTCGATCTAACCTTTTGTTATCTTGGTTTTGGTGCAGTTCTGACCCCTGAACAAGAAGCGAATATGGTGCGCATATAGTTGGAGTGTCGGACAAGAAGAAAGCCAAGAAGGCTCATGGTGCTGCCAATGCCCGTGCTAATAGGGAGAGAGAGGCTGAGAGACGGAACAATTTGTTGTCCAAGGATAATGCTGGGATGGTGCCGATGGAGGAGTTTGGGTCGGAGGATCCCTTGGAAAGTGGTAGCCAGGCCAGGGAAGTAACTGAAGAGGGCGATGAGTCCAATAGGTCGGTTAGACCAAGCCCGAGCTCCGATCCAACCCTTGAAACTAATGTCGCGACCTCTGGTCCTGGGGCTACTGGGGCTAGTCCTTTGAATGTAGTGAATGTTGATGATGACACCCTGGATGATGATGATGATCGTATTTTGAGCTCGAAGAAGAGGTCAAGGACTGAGAATGGGAAAGCTGTTTCTCCGAGCCAACTTCCTCCCCCAATCTCTTCTCCTACTAACCAAGAGTCCCTTGAGGATCGAATAAGGAGACTGAGTGATGTGCCCCCTCTCAGC
This sequence comes from Adenophora triphylla var. japonica, assembly GCA_022495995.1. NCBI lineage: Eukaryota > Viridiplantae > Streptophyta > Magnoliopsida > Asterales > Campanulaceae > Adenophora > Adenophora triphylla. The sequence continues at coordinate 115,681 of JAFEMH010001787.1, read as the reverse complement.
GGGGTTAATAGCATGAGTCGCCGTTACCCAGAGTTGAGCCTTGGCCAAGTCGTGGTTAGGAGGGCAATAGATGTCGACCTCCTTCCCATTTTGCTGATAAGGGGATGACCCCTGAAGAATTTTCTGCTCGATCTGGTCTAGTGCAGAGTGAGGTAAGCCTTTGTTCCCCCTATCTGTTTGGTCGCTTATTCTTTGAGGTCGTCACTTTAGTTTATGAGTCTTTGTCTAGCTAACACTTTAATGATTTCCTTTAATGCAGTCCCTTACCATGGTGGAGCAAGCCAAGAGCTCTTGGAGGGCGTCAGGGAGAGGCAGGCCATGAGTCAGTACTCCAAAAAGTCTCAGGAGCTGACCGAGCTGAGGGAGAAGTATAACGATCTTGATGCCTCCTTTGACGCCCTGGAGATGGTTAAGCAGAAAGCCCTGGCGGACAAGGATAAGGCATTGGCCGATCTTGAAGCCGCGGAGACCAAGCTTGGCGAGGTGAAGGCAGAGAGGGATGCTGATCGCTTGGAGCATGAGAAGACAAAGAAAGAGCTTACCACCGTTTCCAAGATTCTCCATGACAGGGATGAGTTCTTAGCCAGAGCCAACGAGGAGCACAATGCAGCTAGGGCTAAGTGGAGGGAGGAGCTTCAAGTTGCTTCTAAGGCAGCTGTTGAGAAATTCAAGGAGGGGGATGACTACTACAATGCTATCGTTGATAAGGCGAAGGACTTCCTCAACGTGGGTAAACGTCACATGGCGCGTCGAGCTCTAGTAGATCCAACTGCTGAAGTCTCCCTGAACCAGTTAGCTCGGTGGGCATCAAAAGCTCAATATGACATGACAGCTCGAGGTAGTCATTCAATCGTCCATTATACTGACAATGACTTGGCCTTCATTGTCCAGCAGGATGAAGAGGATGGTTGTGAACCTTGGATCGCTCCTGCCTTGGCCCCCAGAAACTTTGACGTGCTTCTCCAAGAGATTGAAGATGCAGAATACATGGAGGAAGATGACTTGGCCTTTGAGGGGGATACTCCTCGACCTGGATTCTCTGAATCGGGTAAACTCATAGGCCCCCAGCAGCAAGAAGAGAATACCGAGGATCGATCTACCACCAGCGACCCAAATGTCTCCGGTCCAGCTGTCTGATTTTATTTAGGTTGGCATGTAATGAAACAAGTCCCAAAACAATTTTATTTCTTGTCTTGAAACTGTTGATGCCTTGGCCCAACTTTTGGGAGGCATCCTAACTTATAACTTTTAACTAGCTCTTGTCCTGGCCCGTTTCGGGGGACTGAGCCTTCATTCAATCGTAGCTGACTTTCTATCATTTTGAGTCATATGCTTCTAGATTTAATAGGGCAAGTAAGTCGCCCTAAGTCTTTGGTCGGACTGGCTCTCTGATAACTCAATTGACCTTGGACTTGTATAATTTATGCAGACGAGATTGACTAAGAGTCGAACCTGTTTAAGAGAGCGAAGCTGACAAAAGGTCGAGCTTGTCAGCACGAGGTCGACCTTAATGCCGAACCTGATAAATGAATTAAGGTGACTAAGAGTCGAGCTCGTTAGAACGAAGTCGACTAAGAGTCGGACTTGTTGAATGAACGAAGATGATTAAGAATCGAGCTTGTTAGAACGAAGTTCATTAAGAATCGAGCTCGTTAGAACGAATTCGACTAAGAGTCGGACTTGTTGAATGAACGAAGCTGATTAAAAATCGAGCTCGTTAGAACGAAGTTGACTAAGAGTCGGACTTGTTGAATGAACGAAGCTGATTAAAAATCGAGCTTGTTAGAACGAGACTGATTAAGAATCGAGTCTGTTGTAATTAATGTAAAGTGCAACACAATGTTGGGTCGAATAGAACAGCAAATTTTATTGAAGTAGAAACATGCTTACATCAAAAGTGGAGAGCTAAAACTAAAACTGAATTAATCTTTGAAGCAGAACTAGATAACTGAACTAGAAGTAGTACTTGATAAGATGAGTAGCGTGCCATTGGTGCTTCAACTCCTCACCACCTGGGTGAGCAATCATGTAAGTTCCCTCCTTGATAATTCGAGTAACAATGTAGGGACCTTCCCAGTTGGGAGATAACTTGTTCTGCTGGGTTCTCCTTCCTGTTGCCTCGATCTTTCTTAGTACGTGATCGCCTACTTGGAATGATCTCGTCTTCACTTTCTTGTCATGGTAACTCTTTGTCCTCTGTTTGTAATTGACCAATCGTAAGTAAGCTGTGTCTCGCTTCTCGTTGATCAAATCCAAGTCGATCAATCTGTTGGTGTCATTTTGCTCTTGATCGAAGAAGACCACCCTGGCTGTAGGAAATCACAGCTCGGCTGGTACCATGGCCTCCGACCCATATGTAAGAGCGAATGGGGTTTCCCCCGTAGGCCCCCGAGTGGTTGTGCGAACTGCCCAAAGAGCAAGGGGGAGTTCGTCCAACCAGTTACTACGTCGACCAACTAAACCCGTCTTAAGTGAAGATAGGACGAGCTTATTCGCTGCTTCAGCTTGCCCATTGCCTTGAGGATAGGCAACAGATGATTGCCAATGCTTTATCCCTACTCGATTCATTTCTTCTTCGAAAGCCCGGGAGAATTGTAGGCCGTTATCTGATACTATAGCTCGAGGGATCCCAAATCGACACCAGATGAAGTCATGAATGAAATTGATGGCATTTTCTTCTGTGATTCTGGCCAAAGGTTTGGCTTCGACCCACTTTGTGAAGTAATCAATAGCCACGATCACGTACTTGCAGTTTCCACGGGCGGGAGGGAAGGGTCCAATCAAGTCGACGCCCCACATGTCAAACGGCCAAGCAGCGATCACCAGAGTTTGCTCCGTCGTAGGCAGATGAGGCAGATTGGCAAACCTTTGACACTGGTCACATTGCAGAACAAAATCGTGAGTGTCAGCTCTCATGTGTGGCCAGTAATACCCCAACGTAATCAGCTTGTCGGCCAAAGTTTTGGCCCCCGGGTGTCCACCGCAAACCCCACTATGCACCTCGTGCATTAACTGAGTGATCTCTTGGGGGTGAATGCATTTCAACAATGGCTTAGTGTATGACCTCCTGAATAGCATGTCTCCTTGAATAACATATCTCGGAGCTTTCTTTTTGATGGCTCGAGCTATCTTCTCGTCTTCAGGGAGCTCGCTTGTTTCTAAGTATGCCTTCATTTCTTCGATCCAACACTTGTCATAGACCCAGTTTCTCAAGGTGTCCTCCACACACTGAATTTGAACCCTTTCATATGCTGGATTCTCGAGGTAGGAGATAGGTTCTTCATGTGGCTCGTCTGTAGTAGCCAGCTTCGAGAGTAGGTCGGCCAATTCATTGTCTTCTCGACCAATCCTCTGAATTTCCCAAAACTCCAATTCTTTTATCAATCCCTTTACCAAGTCGCAGTATTTGATTAGAGTAGAGTTCAGCACTTCGTACTCCCCTCAGACCTAGTTGACTATGAGCTGGGAATCACAATATGCTATAATCTTGGTCGCTCCAAAGCATTTGGCGTACTCGATAGCTGGGACCAAAGCTTCGTATTCTGCCTGGTTGTTGGAGGCCTCAAACTTGAACCTCAATGCTTCCTCATAGACTGTCCTGCACTCGGTTCAATCAAGCACTATCCCACTCCACTAACGTTCTTCGTTGCCGACCCATCTCGAGTGCACCTTCCAAAGGCGGTCGTCGGGTAGCAGAGTCACGAGTGGGACTCTTGCTCCTTTCCCTTAGCTTTCTCCTTTTGAACTCGCACCTCGCAATCTTTCTTGGTGAACGTCAACTCGACCAAGAAATCTGCCAAGGCTTGAGCCTTCAACGCCTTTCGAGGTCGATACTCGATGTCGAATTCTGTGAGAGCAATTGACCAATTGAGTAAATGACCTGAACTCTCTGGCTTATGTAGAATTTTTATCAAGGGTGAATTTGTGAGCACAACAATAGGGTGAGCTAAAAAGTAAGCTCGCAGCTTCCTCGAGGCTACGACTAAGGCATATGCAACCTTCTATGCGTTATAATATCTGCCTTCAACATCTGATAGAGCCTTGCTAACATAATACATGGGCTTTTGAAGCCCTTCCTCTTCTCGAACCAACACAGCTGCCACTGATTGATCACTTACAGATAGATATACGAACAATGTCTCACCAATAGTCTGCCAAGCCAAGAGAGGTGGAGTAGCGAGATACTCCTTGAGTTGTTGGAACGACGAATGACATTCGGTCGTCCATTCAAAATTTTTCGTCCCCCTCAAAGATTTGAAGAAGGGGAGAGACCTTTCTGCCGACTTAGCTATAAAGCGACCTAGGGCTGCCACCCTACCATTGAGTCGCTGCATCTCCTTAATATTAGTGGGCTCTTTCATATCGACTAGAGCCTTGATTTTCTCTGGATTGGCTTCAATTCCCCGTTGTGACGCCATAAAACCAAGGAATTTGCCAGCTGCTACCCCAAATACACATTTGCTCGGATTAAGCTTCATGTCGTTTGCTCGCAGATTGGCGAACGTTTCCTTTAGGTCGACTACGTGACGTCCGGTTTTTGTTTTGATGACCATGTCGTCGACGTAAGCCTCCATGTTTCGGCCAATCTGTGAAGCAAAGACCTTGTTCACCATCCTTTGGTAGGTCGCTCCTGCATTCTTTAATCCGAATGGCATCATATTGTAGCAGTAAATACCTCCAGCAGCTTGAAACGCCGTCTTCACAATATCATCTTCATGCATCTTGATCTGATGATAGCCTGAATAGGCATCGAGAAAGCTGAGTGTGGAATGTCCAGCAGTGGAATCAATGAGCTTATCAATCCGAGGTAGAGGATTGCTGTCTTTTGGGCAAGCAAGGTTAAGATTGGTGAAGTCGACACACATTCTCCACTTGCCGTTGGATTTCTTCACCATGACCACATTGGCTAGCCAGGTGGTGTGAGTGGCTTCCTTTATGATACCTGCACTTAAGAGTTTTGTACCTCAAGTTTTATGGCTTCCTCTTTGTCATGAGCGAAGCTTCTCAGTTTCTGTGCTTTGTGTTTCATGGTCGGGTTAACCTCCAGCCTGTGAACAGTGACCTCTTCCACGATCCCTTTCATGTCTTATACTCGCCAGGCAAAAACGTCGTTGCTTTCTTTGAGTAGCTCGACAATCTCCAATCTTTCCTCAGGTGACAACTGCTTTCCAATCTGAATTTTTTGCTCAGGATAGGAAGGATTTGTGATCACGCTTCGGCTAGTCCAACGCCTTCTAGCTCCGGACCATCTCTAAATTGCAGGGTCTCGATAATGATCTCTCGAACCCTCTGCCTTTCCTTGGCCCCCAAGTGTGGAGCTTCCTCGACAATCATGTCATCTAGCTCATCTGCGATCTCACTGGTGGTGGCCCCCGAGTTATTGTCGATCTGGAGGCATAGCTCGCCTATGCAGACTTGGTCGACCATAACTGTATCTGAATTGACCATGGTGACTTCAGAGTGACGTGTCGACTCAGTCATGACTTCATCATGTGAGCGATAGGTCGACTCTTCCACGCTGGTGATTGTAGATAGTCTAGAAGTTGTGGTGACTAATTTTGACATCTTCAAATACCCCTCAGCAGTTTCAATCTCCAGTTTCCTCTTCTTTCTAGTTCGTAGACGTGGTCAAGATATTCTCGAGCTGTGCTTCGTACACAGCCGACTCCAGCTAGCGTCGGGAACTTAACTCGCTGATGGGGGATCGAGGCCACCATTCCAAGTGCGACCTGACCAGGGATACCAAGAATCGCAGCATAAACACTATTCACATCAATGACAATAAATTTTACCTTGGAGACGACCCTGTAAGGATGTTGGCCTATGTCGACATCCAACTCAATCTGTCGTTTGGCATTGACCTGGTGGTTGGTGAAGCCTTCCAGTCTACCATCATATCGCTCGAGCTGCTCATTTGAGAGTCCCATCTCCTGAAATGTCTTGTAAAACAAAATATCCTTGCAGGCCCCCGTGTCTATCAAGAGTCTGCTCGTCGTATACCCATCTATTAATCCTGGGATAACGAGAACCTGCTCTCTAGCTGCTACATTGGTTGCCAGCTCGTCTGGATAGAAACTAATCATCTTGTCTCTGATATAGCTTCTAGGGGGTACATGAGGTGCCTTGCTGAGCTGGAAAATTTTGTGCTTTATGGCGGTGTTGCTGGCTTGCTCCGTGATTACCCCCAAGTTTAGCCTAGGCTGCCTAGGTTCCTGTGGTCCACCGGTAGCTCGCTCACCGCCGCCTGCCTGAGGTCGTTTTACATATGCGTCGAGCCTCCCAGTGTCGACCCACTTTTGAATGATGCGTTTCAGGCTCATACAATCTTCTGTAGTGTGGCCCGTATCTTTGTGATATTCACAATATTTGCTGTTATCCCGTCTGAACTTATTTCCTGGGTTCATAGGGGCAGGTGGGCCTAGCTCGACCGTATTCATTATCTCAGTTCGACTCACCGTTAGGGGAGTAAAAGCTTCGGGCACTTTCTCATTTGCCCTAGTTCTATTCTTGCCATTTTTGTTGTTCCCCCCATTCTTTGCCGAGTCCTTCTTATCAGTATCAACGACCTCAGCCTTGGGGCCTTTCCCATTTTTCTTCTCTTTTCTTTCTTCGGCCAATGCTACATTGTAGGCCTTCTCGAACAACTCTTGTCGAGTAGTTACAGTTCGAACTGTTAGCTCGTAATCCAAATCTGCAGAAGAAATTCCATTTCTGAAACAATTAATTACCTCCCTATCCATGAGGTCCTCCTCAATCTTGTCGACCATCTCCTTGAACTTGGTATAGTAGCTCATCGAGCTTTCACTCTTTCCCTGCACCAAGTTGTTCAAGTCGGTGACTGTCATCTTACGAGCTCCGGCTGTCGAGAATCTATCCAGAAACTTTTTTCTCATATAAGACCAAATCGAGATGCAACCTGGTGCCAAGCCATTGAACCAAGTAAGGGCTGCTCCAGTTAGAGTACTAGTAAGTGCCTTACACTTCATGTCGTCCTTATTGGAGACAAAGCACATGGTAGCCTCTAAGTGTTGTTTATGGCTTTTGGCATTGGTTGCACCCGAATATTTTTCGAGGACGGGTAATCTGAAACCTGGAGGAGGTCGACGGTCGAGCAACCCCTTGGACAAGGGACGAAGAGTAAAATCATTTCGTTCGCCCTTTCTAGCATCTTCCTTCTTGTCGGCCTCCCACTGTTCAAACTTTTTCTTCCATAGGAGCCACTCTCTAGCGTCCGGTCTGTCGTCCCTAGCATGGGAGACATCGTTTGACCTTTGTCTTTCTTCACGGTGAGGTTCCCTCCCAGAGTTGGCTCTGTGCCTGTCACTCCTAGGAAGAGTTATCTCTCTGCTTCTCCTATCCCTGTGGGAGGGTGACCTTACTGACTGAACTGGCGACGTACGCCTTTCTTCTCTAATTGGCGATCTGCGCCTATCATCTCTAAGCGGCGACCTGCGCCTATCTTCTCTAACTGGCGACTTGCGCCTATCTTCTTTGTGGGACTGCGATCTTTCAGTCCTGGCAGGCCTGTTCCTCTCGGCCTCCCTTTGACGTCTCAGCTCCGACTTAGCCTCCTGCTCCCGGTTGGTGTTGAGGTGACATCTCAAGTCATCAGGTGGGACTGGTATGTGAGTTCGAATAAGAGGAACGATCTGTCGATCCCCATTCTGCTGGGCACTTCCGCCTTGCCTAACACTCCTTTCACGCTGCCTGTTTGAAACCTGGGAGGGAGCTGCCCTTTCCGATCTCCTGTTGGTCTGCTCCGACTCCTCCTCCATAGCTATCAACTCTGCTAGAATTTGAGCTCGTTCTAACAACATCTCCTTTTTGCTAAGGGGATTGGTTGAGGGACCTACCCTGTCCCCCGCAGCTATTCGCCCCGTTTGACGCTTTGGAGGAGGTGGCGCTCCCTGCTCGTCCATAGGCCGTTTCTCTCTTCTCCTACCATCCGGCAAACCCCTTCCGTCAGCAACGCTGTTAAAACGCGTCGCCCTAGCGTGATGACGAGGTGGAGGAGGAGGAGGCAGATTAGCATTTCCAGCATTGGCATTAGCATTAGTGTTTCCCTCGTTGTGCTCGTCTGAGGCCTCAGAAACGTGTCCATCCAAAGTTACCATGGTTATAGGTTGAAAAAGCTTTCGATGTCAAGTATGCACGCTTTCCGGCAATGGAACCAAACTGATGCCGCAGGAAATGTGCTTATCAATCTTTGTCCACGTGGCAGGACCAATCACTTGACTCATTGACCTGAAATCAGAACCCACGACTAGCCGGAATGGTCTCCAGCTTAGACCCTCGGGCGAGAGAGTAAGTATGGTATTTCGGAGAGCAAATATTGTAAATGAACAGAAATATTCAAATGACGAAATTGCAGTTACCTTAAAACTGTTGCGGTTGTCATGTATTTATAGTTGCTTTGATGAGGGTGGTATCTTTGGTAGGACTGCATGAATCCCGTAATTTGTGGGACAGTTGCATGTGTGGAGATCGTGTCCTTGAGTGGCTCCTGATTTGTAGGGAGCCAGTTATGGAAAAAATAGCACGTGCACCTGGACTCAGTGGGTCGACGCTTGTTTGGCAGGTCGAGGTCGCCTATTGGGATTAGGTCGACCTGACTAATGGGTAGGGCTGGACCGTACCCGAAATAGAATCTGGATCGTAGAGTCGGACTAAGTTAGGTCGGGACCTGGTAGATCGGACAATGAACTTACGTCGACTGATCATGTAGATGGGCCTTGGTCCTTGCATTAATTGGGCCTAGCCCACTGAGAACGTGGTGATAATAAGTGACTGAGGGTTGGGCTTTACTCGCTTGGCCCAGCTCGACACTTTTGGTATGTTCAAATTTCATTTAAATTAACGAAAACAATATGTTAGGTTTATATACAACAATAAAAAAAGTGAGACGATAATTTTGATATAAAACATTTAAATAAACTTATTTGTGAATTATTTCATTTAAATAAACTTATTTGATTTATTTTATTTTAATGTATAAGTATAATTAATAATTAATTTCATTTAAATAAAAGAAAACAATATGTTAGGTTTATATACAAAAAAAAAAAGTGAGACGATAATTTTGATATAAAACATTTATATTAACTTATTGATTTTATTTCATTTAAATAAACTCATTGGGGAATTTAATTTTCAAAGGACTAAAACACAAATGAATTAAAAGGACTAAAACACAAATCATTGTTATTTGTGGACCAAAAAGCTGATTTATTGGCGAAAATAGATGAAATTTAAGGATAAAAATTCAAAATATCGGCGAATAAGAGATTGACACGTGGCAAGCTGTGAAGCTTGAAATTTTTTCTGCTTAAATATTATATATGGATATGACAAGTTTTTTTATATAGTATATAACTATCTATATTACAATAGGCAATGAAGGTAACCGCCGAGACAAAGAAAGGCTGAGATTCATGTTCAGAAATTGATCTGACGGCCTTTATTCTCCCCTCCCCCAAAAATTGTGCAATAACTTCACATCTTCTTAGTATTAACCGCTAACACAAATAAGGGCTAGGATTAAATTTCAAAAAATAATCATATGGTCTAAATCTAATCCACCAATTTAATCCTAACTGTCTAAAAAACTGCTATCTCAATCCCTTAACTCTTTCTTTCCCACTCTCTTACAGTTGCAGATTTCAATTTTCCTGCAATTGTAGATCTGTATATAAGAAAAGAAAATCATAATCATTTGATTTTTAATTTTTAAGGATCACATACTCTGATTTGAAAATAAAAATAAAATAAATCACATGCTCTTAATCAATTGTTTTTCTTTTTTATTTTTTGGTTGTGAATCTTCTTTGTTTTAACAGTGGTTAAAGAACATTAAAGGGGATAATTGAATTTATTAGAATCACAATTGTGTAGGCGTCACTCCGTGCCTTTGGCACGGGGGTTAGTACTAGTATACGTATGTTACATTAGCTTTTTGTAATTTTTCAGAATTATATTATACATTTATTTTATTTTAAAATATATAAATTTTTGAGTTGTCCTTAAGAAAAATGTGTCCCATTTTAACGACAATATTAATATTATAAACTGTCAGTTTTAATGTTAAAATTAAATTTTTTATAAGCATTAACACTCAAAACTGATATTTATAATAACATAAACTGGCATTTTTAGAAATTTGTTAAAGTGCCAATTTAATAATTATTTTTAAGTTTGTTAAAAGTGCAAGTGTATGTAAAATAAGGTAACTAATTGTCTCTCTTTAATTTTGCCAACTAATTAAAAAAGAGTCAAGGACTCTTAAACCCATAGTCCAGATTAATAAGCCATTTTAACCCATTTGAGATGAAAATCCCACTAAACCCCAACCTTAACGGACCATAAACTCTGTTAATTTTCCGTAACCCGTAGCCTCTCCCTCTCGTCCGGTTCGCTGCGACCACTCCCAGAAATCCGTTCTCCGTCGTTCAGGTGAAACTCCATTGCGCTCCATCTTTACTACCTCGATCGATCTAGTGTTCGTTTTCGCATGTTGAACTGAAATCTGCTCTCATTTTCTTTTTATTTTTCATTTCTCCTCTCTTTGGCTATATACACTTTCAAAGAAGAAATGAATTTTAAACAATTAGTTTCCAAGCAGTCAATCAAATAGTATTTCAAGAATCAGTGCTAGATTCTTGTCATCATACCCATCTTGTTATGGAAATGTTACTGGGTTCGTTCGAAATCCGAACCCAAATCCGCCCCTTCCCCACTTAAACCCTAGTTCCCTAAACCCCTTTCAATTTTTCAATAGATTCCTTCATTCTGGTCAAGAAACAGTTTTTGATGGATTGAGTGACAATGCTGAGGCTGATGAAACCCCTTTAATTGGTCCTATAGCAACTGATATAGGACCTAGCAATATCATATACAAAGTTATAATCCCTTTAATTGGTCCTATAGCAATTGTTATAGGATCTGTCAATATCATATACAAAGCTATAAAACCTTTGAATGGTCCTATAGCAATTGGTATAGGACCTGTCAATATCATATACAAAGCTATAAGCCCTTTAATTGGTCCTATAGCAACTGGTATAGGACCTGGCAACATTATATACAAAGCAATAAGACCTTTGAATGGTCCTATACCAATTAGTATAGGACCAATTAAAGGGCTAATAGCTTTGTATATGGATTTTCTTGTTTGAAACTGTTATGAAGTTGAAGTCAATTTGTACTCTGGAGCGTAATTCTACTAGCACTTATGGAGGGAAATAAGAATTGATCGTTGAATTTATAATTGTATTTAGCACTTTCTTTTCTTTTTAAATTTCTTTTTTTGGTATAGGACCATTTGCTATAGGACCATTCAATGGTCTTATAGCTGTGTATATTATGTTCACAGGTCCTATATCACTTGATATAGGACCATTCAAATGTCTTATACAAATGTATATGGTGTTGTTAAGTCCTATACCATTTGCTATAGGACCATTCAAAGGTCTTAATGCGTTGGTATAAGATTGTGTGAGGTCCTATACTACTTGCTATAGGACCATCCAATGGTCTTATAACTTTGTATATGATGTTGTCAGGTCATATACCATTTGCTATAGGACCATTCAAAGGTCTTATAGCTGTGTATATTATGTTCGCAGGTCCTATACCATTTGCTATAGGACCATTCAAAGGTCTTATAGCTTTGTATATGATGTTGTTAAGTCATATACCAGTTGTTATAGGACCATTCAAAGGTCTTAATGCGTTGGTATAGGACCTGGCAACATCATATACAAAGCAATAAGATATTTGAATGGTCCTATAGCAATTGGTATATGACCTGTCAATATCATATACAAAGCTATAAGCCCTTTAATTGATCTTATAGCAACTGGTATAGGACCTGACAACATCATATACAAAGATATAAGCCCTTTAATTGGTCCTATAGCAACTGGTATAGGACCAATAATAAAATGTTAAAACACTAATAAGAGGTCTTATAAGGTATAAGACCTATTATTAGTCATACACAAATTGTAAGAATAATAACACCTGGTCTTATACCATCAAAAACAACATAAACAACAACACTAATAAGAGGTCTTATAGCAAAAGGTATAAGAGCTGCTATAAGTCATCTACAACATCATAAACAACAACATATCTTATATCTATAAGATCACTTGATGTTCTTATACAACAATACCAACAATAGATTCATAGAAATTAAATTGATTGAACCTAGTAACAACATATAATCTTGGTATAGGACATGTTCCGGTGATCTAGTTAGATTATTATGGTATCCTTTTTTCCACATCGACAACATGTCATCTTTCTCTTTGTAACTTCTTTTCCACATCGACAACATGTCATCTTTCTCTTTGTGTAGCGAAACTGAGGCTGACTGGACACAGATGACATACAGTATTAAAAGTACAAACTCTGCAAAACAAGCACATACATAAACACCCATTAGACCCGAACAGTAAAAAAGGTGATTTTAAAAGCAATATACAATCAATATAAACACTTTCAGATCTAAAATGGCAGAATGGATACATGACCTTTTAGACCTAAAAAGATAATTTACCACTATTCCCCAAAAATTCAGATATTTAGAACTTAAACATGCATACCTACCCCTACCTCTACCGACACAAGATATGTTACAACCCAGTAGCATTAATTCACAGTATAACATTTACTTTTGATCGACAAATTCCAATTTCATCACAAACGTTATATCCTGAATGATCAGCAAATCTTAACTATATAAAGAATAAAAGCCCTATCCTTGCAATAAAAACTGAACTGATTGTGTTTCAAACTTTCAATTGATTCCTACAACAAAAATAATCGAATCAATTCGATTGGCTATAATGCAAGATTGTGATGAGATAGAATATTCATGAATAAGAAATTAGGGCACGAAACAATAAAAAGGAATTCATGAACGTACCTGGGTTGGACGAGAGCGTTACTGGTGTTGAAATTAGTCATACGGAAGTTAACGGCGTGTTACCTTGATTTTGGCCATTTCATGGTATAATGGGGTTTAAAGGGATTTTAATTTGGAATAACAAAGGAGTTAGTCTTTTTTTATTTGGACTGGGTTTTGATGGGATAAGATCTGGGCTGGGTGGTTAAAAAGGAATTTTTCCATTAAAAAACTACCCATTGGACTCACTTAGTGAAAAAAAACAAATACATGCACTCAAAATAGCACTCCTATGATATGTCACAAGTTAAGCAAGATATATTTTTTAAAGGGGCAAAAGAATTTTAATGTAGTTTTTCTTCACACAAAAGGGGCAAATTTTAATAAATCGCACTAAAATCCAATCTTCTTTTAAAAAAAAATCAAAATCAAATGTCCCCATTGGGGACATTTGCCCCCCTCCCTTTTACCCATATGTAGCTCCGTCAGTGTCACGGACCTTCATCTTTCTTTTTCGGAGAGATCAAGGGTTTAACTCCCCCACTTATTGGGATTAGAGCCAAAACGGAAGAGGCTAGGAAAGAAAAATGGACAACAAATCTATGAGGATTCTTGGGAGGGCGCATAATTGGCCGTAGATTCATGCAGGCTCCTAAGGCGAGCGCATGGCGTCATGCATGCTTTTGAAGAGAGCGTTTAAATCTGACATATCAGTTTTTAGATTGGGTTTTTTCCAGATGTGTGGAGGTTTAGGAATCCTTTTAGAATTTTGTTTTGTATCCTAGTTAAGTGATGGTCTAAAATATTACTATGCTAGTAAATAGCCAAAGAGAATCGATAAGATTTACAAGAAAGTAGATCAGAGGCAGTGGTAAGTCTTTGAGATGCCCTTTGGGGTATCTCATAGATGGCCTAAGTCATGTCTAGGAATTATTTGCATGATAACGTGTGTTTAAATAGAGAAAGTAAGTGACCCCACAGGTTAGTGCATAGACTTTTTTTGTAACGCAACATACTCTAAATTAGTAGACTTTGTTTGTAACGCAACATACTCTAATAGTAGTGAATTTTCTGGCTTGGTAGTGCCCCCAAACGTAGTCCGATCATGTGATGAACTTGATGAACAAATATTGTGTTCTTGTCTTATTTATTTTTCATATAAATATTGCATGTATAAGTTATTTCTCACCATTGATTATTAATATGGGCTAGAGACTACTCAGATATGGACACCAATCCCCAACACCATTGGTTATAATTTAAAAACATTCCTATTGAATTTTTTATTGGGAAAAATGGGTGTATTTAAAAAAAATAGCTTTGAAAAAGAAAACGGGACGGAAAAAATATTTTTCTAAAATAAAATAAGTCGAGGCAAGAGTTTGACTCTTTTTCCGTAAGACAATACTGTCCTGTATACGAGTGCTCACGGTCTTCGGCAATTGTCCCAAAGATACAACGACTTTCGAGAATTTCAGATTGCAGTACAACAACTCTGAAATCATCGGGCGAACTACTGAAAACTCGGGATTTTCTTGGACTCGAAAGGGGCAAAAGAATTTTAATGTAGTTTTTCTTCACACAAAAGGGGCAAATTTTAATAAATCGCACTAAAATCCAAACTTCTTTTTTAAAAAAAATCAAAATCAAATGTCCCCATTGGGGACATTTGCCCCCCTCCCTTTTACCCATATGTAGCTCCGTCAGTGTCACGGACCTTCATCTTTCTTTTTCGGAGAGATTAAGGGTTTAACTCCCCCACTTGTTGGGATTAGAGCCAAAACGGAAGAGGCTAGGACAGAAAAATGGACAACAAATCTATGAGGATTCTTGGGAGGGCGCATAATTGGCCGTAGATTCATGCAGGCTCCTAAGGCGAGCTCATGGCGTCATGCATGCTTTTGAAGAGAGCGTTTAAATCTGACATATCAATTTTTAGATTGTGTTTTTTCCAGATGTGTGGAGGTTTAGGAATCCTTTTAGAATTTTATTTTGTATCCTAGTTAAGTGATGGTCTAAAATATTACTATGCTAGTAAATAGCCAAAGAGAATCGATAAGATTTACAAGAAAGTCGATCAGAAGCAGTGGTAAGTCTTTGAGATGCCCTTTGGGGTATCTCATAGATGTCCTAAGTCGTGTCTATGAATTATTTGCATGATAACGTGTGTTAAATAGAGAAAGTAAGTGACCCCGCAGGTTAGTGTATAGACTTTGTTTGTAACGCAACATACTCTAAATTAGTAGACTTTGTTTGTAACGCAACATACTCTAATAATAGTGAATTTTATGGCTTGGTAGTGCCCCCAAACGTAGTCCGATCATGTGATGAACTTGATGAACAAATATTGTGTTCTTGTCTTATTTATTTTTCATATAAATATTGCATGTATAAGTTATTTCTCACCATTGATTATTAATATGGGCTAGAGACTACTCAGATATGGACACCAATCCCCAACACCATTGGTTATAATTTTAAAACATTCCTATTGAATTTTTTGCTGGAAAAAATGGGTGTATTTTAAAAAAATAGCTTTGAAAAAGAAAACGGGACGGAAAAAATATTTTTCTAAAATAAAATAAGTCGAGGCAAGAGTTTGACTCTTTTTTCGTAAGACAATACTGCCCCGTATACGAGTGCTCACGGTCTTCGGCAATTGTCCCCAAGATACAACGACTTTCGGGAATTTCGGGACAAAGACAACAACTCTGAAATCATCGGGCGAACTACTGAAAACTCGGGATTTTCTTGGACTCGAAAGGGGCAAAAGAATTTTAATGTAGTTTTTCTTCACACAAAAGGGGCAAATTTTAATAAATCGCACTAAAATCCAAACTTTTTTTAAAAAAAAATCAAAATCAAATGTCCCCATTGGGGACATTTGCCCCCCTCCCTTTTACCCATATGTAGCTCCGTCAGTGTCACGGACCTTCATCTTTCTTTTTCGGAGAGATTAAGGGTTTAACTCCCCCACTTATTGGGATTAGAGCCAAAACGGAAGAGGCTAGGAAAGAAAAATGGACAACAAATCTATGAGGATTCTTGGGAGGACGCATAATTGGCCGTAGATTCATGCAGGCTCCTAAGGCGAGCGCATGGCGTCATGCATGCTTTTGAAGAGAGCGTTTAAATCTGACATATCAGTTTTTAGATTGGGTTTTTTCCAGATGTGTGGAGGTTTGGGAATCCTTTTATAATTTTGTTTTGTATCCTAGTTAAGTTATGGTCTAAAATATTACTATGCTAGTAAATAGCCAAAGAGAATCGATAAGATTTACAAGAAAGTCGATCAGAGGCGGTGGTAAGTCTTTGAGATGCCCTTTGGGGTATCTCATAGATGTCCTAAGTCGTGTCTAGGAATTATTTGCATAATAACGTGTGTTTAAATAGAGAAAGTAAGTGACCCCGCAGGTTAGTGCATAGACTTTGTTTGTAACGCAACATACTCTAAATTAGTAGACTTTGTTTGTAACGCAACATACTCTAATAGTAGTGAATATTCTGGCTTGGTAGTGCCCCCAAACGTAGTCCGATCATGTGATGAACTTGATGAACAAATATTGTGTTCTTGTCTTATTTATTTTTCATATAAATATTGCATGTATAAGTTATTTCTCACCATTGATTATTAATATGGGCTAGAGACTACTCAGATATGGACACTAATCCCCAACACCATTGGTTATAATTTAAAAACATTCCTATGGAATTTTTTGTTGGGAAAAAGGGTGTATTTAAAAAAAAATAGCTTTGAAAAAGAAAATGGGACGGAAAAAATATTTTTCTAAAATAAAATAAGTCGAGGCAAGAGTTTGACTCTTTTTCCGTAAGACAATACTGCCCCGTATACGAGTGCTCACAGTCTTCTGCAATTGTCCCCAAGATACAACGACTTTCGGGAATTTCAGATTGCAGCACAACAACTCTGAAATTATCGGGCGAACTACTGAAAACACGGGATTTTCTTGGACTCGAAAGTAAGACTTCTGAATGCTAGGATGCTTTAGAGAATAGAATTGATAGCAAACGGAGGCTAAGAGAATAGAATGACCGAACGATTATGACAAGAATCAATATTGAAAGCTTCAAGCTTTTCTTTTTCTATTTCATAAAATCAAAGTCTGCTCAAAACATAACCCTAACCTTGTTTAAATACTATTCTAAGAATGTTCTAGAATCCTATAAAACCCTAATACAACTTTTTAAGAGAAAGTACTAAACTACCCTACATTAATAATTAAAATAAGACATTAAAATAAAACATTAAAACCCTAACTTATTGAAGCCCAATGAGAGTTTCACCGCTGTGCCTTATTCCGAAGCCCCGCCCCGCTGCCGCCGAGGCGCCCGCCTGGCTCAGGGTGAGGCGCCCGCCTCAGTTCCAGGAATCCTCTGTTTCGTTGTTGTTACTCATACTGCATCATCCTCCCCTCCTTAGAAAAGACTCGTCTTCGAGTCAATACCCTTGATAGGAACACTACGATAACCCGTAAGATTAGAACTCTATCTACAAAAGGAATTCTGTACCCTTGACGAACTTTAAACTTCATTGCTCTTGTGACAACATCCATCCAATCAGCCCAGTTCATTGATACAAAAAACTCAATAATCAATTTCTGAATGATGTATTGAACAGAAAAACGGGGGAAATCCGTGTCAAACGGGTCTTTGTACCTAAGGCCAACAGTAACCGTTTCAAACGTCCACACCAAGTTTGCCCCTTGATTAGCAATTACGTCCTCGGCCTCTTTCTCTGACTCAATAACTGATTTAACGTCATCAACAAGATCGGATGTCATTGCTTGAGGAACATCACCACGACACCCATCAAACATAGGTGGTTTGGACCAATCAACAAGGTCTTCTTGACTTGAAGAATCGATCACAAAACCCTCTTTAAAATTAACAGTATCCATCCAAGACTCAATCGAATCTTCAGGATTTGCATCAAACAGAGGGGGGTTTGACCAATCAACAAGGTTTTCCTCACTTGAAGATTCGACAAACAAACCCTCTTGACACCCAACAGTATCAATCCAAAAATCATAGGAATCATTAGGAATTGCCTTACCTTCGATTTCCGGAATTTCGATCCTCATATCGTCATTCCTCGAACGGTTAGCTTCATATCTATCATGAAGTCCATGATTTTGGCCGAGGGAATCCATCCCCTCTTGATAGTACTCCTTTTCCTCGGCTGGAACAACCGGATCTGAACCCCTCATCGCTAGAAGTTTTTCTCTGCGATCCAAGCGGATCTGGAGTATTTGAATCCGTCTTCGTACCTCCTCTATCTCGATATTGCGACGACGTCGTCTGTACTGATGGTCATCTTCTTGGGGCTCCGCTGCACGGCTGCTCTATCGTCCACCACGAACCACGCTTCCTCGTTCAGCCATTGATATACGAACCGGAGCTCTGATACCAAATGATAGCAAACGGAGGCTAAGAGAATAGAATGACCGAACGATTATGACAAGAATCAATATTGAAAGCTTCAAGCTTTTCTTTTTCTATTTCATAAAATCAAAGTCTGCTCAAAACATAACCCTAACCTTGTTTAAATACTATTCTAAGAATGTTCTAGAATCCTATAAAACCCTAATACAACTTTTTAAGAGAAAGTACTAAACTACCCTACATTAATAATTAAAATAAGACATTAAAATAAAACATTAAAACCCTAACTTATTGAAGCCCAATGAGAGTTTCAGCCGCCAGGCCTTATTGCTGAAGCCCCGCCCCGCTGCCGCCGAGGCGCCCGCCTGGCTCAGGGTGAGGCGCCCGCCTCAGTTCCAGGAATCCTCTGTTTCGTTGTTGTTGCTCATACTGCATCAAGAATGCTTGAATGATTTTTGGATGGAAATGAAATGAGGAGGAGGGGGCTATTTATAGTTATTGAAGAGATGGGGTGTCTATTGGGAATAGACACCTGGTGGAATTCTAACCCTTAGATCATATTCGAATTGATGGCTAAGATCTGATGGGTCTAACCCGCCCAGTTGAAGGGTCGTGGGTCGCACCTCTTCAACCGACTCGACTGATTGAAGAAGCGCAGGTCACCTCCCTACCCGGCCATTACCCAATTGCCAAAGCCCACTGAACTGGGCCGGTCCTAATTCCACCAAGCCCACTACGCTGAATCCAACCTGGTCCGAGCCATCTTCCCACATCCCTGATCTGGATTGGGCTGGCCCAATACCATTAGCCCAGCTGAGCCACATCCACCTGAACCGCACCGAGTCGAGCCGAATTTCGTCAAAAGTTTAAGGCACCTCAGCGACCGATGCGAAGTGCAAAGTGTGCCTCTAAAGCGCCCAATGCGGCCTTTGCGGTTTGCGGGTGCGGATGGTGCTTCGCACCATCTATATGGCTAATTGAACTTGGGCTAGCCAAGGCTAGCCCAATGGGCTAGGATAGTAATTGATTACTATCTCTTTGGGCTGGCCCAATACCATTAGCCCAGCCGAGCCACATCCACCTGAACCGCACCGAGTCGAGCCGAAATTCGTCAAAAGTTTAAGGCACCTCAGCGACCGATGCGAAGTGCAAAGTGTGCCTCTAAAGCGCCCAATGCGGCCTTTGCGGTCTGCGGGTGCGGATGGTGCTTCGCACCATCTATATGGCTAATTGAACTTGGGCTAGCCAAGGCTAGCCCAATGGGCTAGGATAGTAATTGATTACTATCTCTTTGGATGCTCACATTAATAAAGTGGAGTAACTTCCCATTTTCTAGCAATGTGGGATATGGCTTTTCCATTCCAACTTCTCTTCAATTAACAACATTAAGTTGCTCACTTTAACTATTAATTTCTCATTCACCCGAAATTGATTTTGAGAAAATAAATATACCATTTTAATCTACACTAAATGTAGATTAATTATTTGCAACTTATTTCTATTTTTTACAAAATAGAAATTTCTAGAAACTTGATCAAATATTGATCAAACACCAATAATACTATCAATTTCCAACATTTTTTTCAAGAAAAATAAATATAAAAGTCACTCTCAAGCATGAGAAAATCTATATTATAAATATATTAAAGTAGGCCAAAACAATTTTGATAGTGACACATCAGCTTATTAGGGTGAATTGTGATCTTTTGGGCTTCCACGTCAACGGGACTTTTGGATTCCCATGCTGATTAGGATTTTTGCATACTAGGTTACAATATTAGGTATTTTGATTAGGTATTCAAATGGATGAATTTAACATCCATTAGTGATTAGAAGAATGAAAGAGTTATGGATTGGAAAAATATAAGTAGGAGAATACTTTAGGAAGATGTGAACATATATATAGTGATCATTGTATCTTTATTAGGTTATTGAGCATTAATTTATAAATGTGTAATATGAATAGTTAAGCATTTAATGTATAATATGAATAGTTTAGCCGTTTACGAATGCCAAAAGTTTGTGATATTATGACTAATAGAAGTGGGAGGTGTGGAAAGCCTAAAGGACCTCGATTATTGAAGGGTCATTAATTTTTCTCAAAGCAAATATGCATGGAGAATTTGTCATTTTATCAATGTTTGCTTTCAATCACTTTTTGTAGAGAAAATTTGGGTTGAAAAGGAAAATGTGTGAAGTTTAAAAGGTTGATATTCGTAAGTATTCCACAATCTTACTCTTTTTCCTTTGCGTGTGAAATTTGCACTCAAGTGATATAGAAGACTTAATATCTTTTAACTTCTTTCGATTAAGATTCAATTCTTTATTTATGTTTGTTATTGATTTTAATTTTAGCCTCAATTTTATTTTGTAATTCTTGATATTTGTATTGATTTTATTTATTGTCCTTTTCTATTTCATTTATTTGTAAATGTATTTTTTCATTGTTTTTGGTGAATTATATTTTATTGTTCATAAGTATTCATTAACTTTTAATTTGCTTTTGCTAAATTTTTTTAAGTCAAATTACAACTTCGTTTAAGGAAAATCTTTATTATTATTTTTTTTTCATTTTTTCCTTTTGATTATAATTCGATTTTATACATTTGTTGTACTCTTGATTTTCTTGATTTTCTTATGTTTGTTATTTCAAACTTGATTTTAGTTTTAATTCTTCTTTCTTTTGTAGTATTTATTTTTTTTCCTTTGATATTATTTTTTGATATTATATCATTTTGTTCCCATGAGTGAGTAATTTATTCATTGCCTTTTGTTTCTATTAAATTTTGAGTTTTTGTATTTCATATATCTTATTTCTATTATATTTTGTTTTGATTTGAATTTGAATTTCATTGGTAAATTAAAAAAAATAGATTTTGCTTTTTGCTTTTATATAGTTTGATGTGTTTGTAAATACTTCTTTTTATTATATTTTATCAAGATTTTTTGTTTTGTTTTTGCTAATTTTTAAGACATTGATGGCTTTGTTTAAGGTAAGCACTTCGTTTTGACATTTTTTTCATGTTATTTATTTTGAATAAGATTTGATTTCATAAATTTATGTGTTCTTTTGGTATTTTGTATATTTGTTATTTTAAAATTGATTTTAGTTTTACTTCATATTTATTTGTAATATTTATTTTTTCGCTTTGATTTTTTATATTATCTCTTTGTTCCAGTTTTTAAAGATTTTTTTCATCTCTTTTTTATTATATTAATTTTGAATTATTTCGTGTTCATAATTCTATTTAAATTTTGTTTTTATATTGAATTTCTTTGGTAAATTAGAAAAAAATAATAGATTTTGCTTTTGTGTAGTTTGATTGTTTTTGTTAATGCACTTTTTTCTTTTCTTTTTTTAAGATACGAATTTCATATTCTATGTAATTGTTTTATATTTCTTTTTTTGTTTTTTATATTAATTTACTTTTTCCTTCTTAAGTTTAGAATATTTTGTTATTTATATGCATATCTTTCTATTCTCATTTTCATTATATTTTTGAATTACATTTTCTATTGTTTTTCTATTTATTAATATTAACATTCTTATTTTCATTTACTTTTATGTATATTTATGTTTTTTTTTCGATATTTAATTTAGTTTTACTTTTGATTTTCTTTAGAAACTTTTTGTTTTTATTTAAATTTTTTTGTTTTCGTTTTTTTTTCTTTCTACTTTAATCACGTTCATGAATGAATCCTATTAATTTTTTTTAATTATTGACATAATCAAAATAATTCAGAAAGTATATTAGTTGCCTAATTAAATAAAATTAACTATAGTCTCAATTTTTATTCAAGATATTAAGATTTTTATTTATACATTTATATATCAATTTTATTTTTATCTTTATTAATAATATTCATTTAATTTTCCATATTTACAAAAATTCAAAATATTATTTATTTATATGTACAAAAATTAACTATGATAATATTTATGATCTTATATGATAACTACTGTTAATATAATTCAATGTATTTTAACTTTTGTTTATAATTTTTGATTTTGTTTATTTCTTGGTCTCTATGTTGTATATTATGTCATTATTATTTTTATTTTTATTTTATCGATCAACTGCAGGAAATGAAATAAGAAGATTCATAGAGATCCAAGAATTGAAGTATATGCTCTTTCTTAGCAATAGAGAAGATAGGAGCAACAAAAGGATCGCTGTTTAACATTTTATGTTACTTTACATTTTTTTATTATTATGAAATTTCTAATAAATTTCATACTTTTCAGTTTCCATTACATTATCAGGTGATCCATAGAAACCCACAAGGAAAAAAAAGAAGAAAAAAAGTGCAGGAGCTTAACATGCATCTTAAGGAAAAAAAAAGGACTGATAATGACTTCATAATTAAACTAGAACTCCATGCATAAACCTTCTTCATACCAACCCCAACTACTTGCAAAAACTCCTTTTGACGGACAAAACATCTGCTAAACTTTCAAAACACCTTCACACACTTCTACAGACGCCTGAATTTTACATACAATTTGAAGAAGAAAAAAAAAACTCTCTCCCCTGTGCGAAGCACGGGTTACACCCTAGTAAGAAAATGAAAGGCAAGAAGTGGGGTTGAAATTGACAGGAAAGACACCAAACACCTTCCTTTTGATTTAAATGGGAGTGGCCATGTTTAGCGCAGTATATTTTGACTTTGTACTTCGTACATCTTCCTAACATTTTCACCAGCATTCAAACTTGGCACTTGTACTTGTTTGCCTTAAAAGGTCTTCCTCATTGTACCAAAATGAAAAGTCTTTTTCATGATGACAAATTTCAAATAACACTAGGGTGTGCTCCTCGAGTTTTCAAACAGAGAGAAAAAAAAGGAAATGGAAGGAAATTTTCCAAGTTGTGCTCCCGAGTTTTACATGGAAGGAAGGATAAGAAAAAGGGAGGAAAATATTTGAAATTTTCCTTCCTTTCACTTCCTTCCAAAAGTGGGAGGAAGTGAAAGGAAAGAAAATTTCATTAAACATATTTGTTGATATACCTATTTTGCCCCTTAAATATAATTTTCTTTTTCATTCATTAAGGGTAAAAATATAATTTAAATTCTTTTCCTTCCTCTTTCTTCCTAAACTCGGGAGCACTTAAATGAAATGTTAAATTCCCTCATCTTCTCTTCTCTTCTTTTCTCTTCTCTAAAAACTCGGGAGCGGACCCTCAAAGAAATACAATAAGTATTTTCTTTAGAGCAACTCCAACGGATATCATTTTTTTATTAAGGATATTAATAATCTTTTTTATATGTAAATATATATTTTTTATTGTTTGTATTATTTATTTTTCTAATGAAATTACTATCGTATAGTTTCCTAGTTTAATATAATTAGAATAGTTTTTTCTTAACCATCAGGCTTTGGCCTAGTGACCAGAGCTCATGGCTTCCAACCTGAAGGTCATGGGTTTGATCCCCCCCCCCCAGAAGTTAGAGGGAAGACTTTCTCTCCCTAGAATTTCCTAGACACTTCTGTGTGTGTGTGTGTGAGTAGTGAAAAAAAAAAGAAAAAAAAAGAAAGAATAGTTTGTTCTTAATAGAATTACTATCGTATAGTTTCCTGGTTTAATACATTTAGAATAGCTTGAGAAACACATACCTATTATATAAATACTTACCAAGTGAATAATAAAAATAAGTCTTTCATATTATTCTCATCTTCCTTGTATGACTGATTTCGTCTCTCTCTATTCTACTATGATAACGGAACCATAATGGTCTATTTTCCGCTAAACCTTTGCGGCATAACCCTAATTGCCGCCCCACCTTAAACACCATATGCTTTAGTCGCTCACTATCAAAACTCTATGATGACCGCCACCACCCTTCTCAAATACCAATTTTTTTTCGGATACCTTTTCCCCATGATCAATCATGCTTCAATCCCATGACTCTATTCAACGCTTTCTCACCTGCACCCTAATCACTACCACCTTTAGCACCCTAATATTCTCACCTTCCAACCCAATTTCATGGGAAACTCTAATATTTTCACCCGCCATACTTCAATGGAAATCCCATAACCCCACCCTTCTTATAGATGTTGCCAAAATTGTCTTGGCTTATCATATTTCAATAAAAAATCTCAAAACCCCAACCTCCTTGTAGAATACTGTCAAAATTGTTTATACTTAGCTCACCATATTTCAATGCGAAAACCTTGACCAACACGTGAGGGATGAAATTCCTACTTGTATAATGTGACTCCATGTGCTCGACCCACACGTGAGGGATGAAATTCCTACTTTTATAAGGTGACTCCACATGCTCGATCCACACGCGAAGGGTGAAACCCTTACTTGTACAAGGTGACTCCACATGCTGGACCCTCAACCTTCTCTCCAGGCTCACACTCTGCAACACAACTAGATACATATCCAAATTCACCCGCTCGCTAGAGCCCGATTTATCTCATTACTCTTTAAGGACTTATCCAATAATTGTCCATTTTGCGGGAATCTTTCTTTACATATAATTATATATTTTCTATAGCTTGTAATTTTCTAATAGGAATACTATTATATAGTTTTCTTATTTATTGTATCTAAATAGGGCTGTAAACGAGCCGAGCCGAGCCGAGTTTTGAGGTGTCGAGCTCGAGCTCGACTAAAAATTAACGAGCCGAGCTTTTTTCGAGCTCGAGCTTGAGCATGAAAAATTCGTTCGAGCTCGGCTCGAAATGAGTTTCGAGCTGTTCGCGAGTTTTTTGCGAGCTTCACGAACCCGAGCTTTAACGAGCCGAGCTCGAGCTTAACTCGAATTTTTTTAAAAATCTGAACTCAAACAATCTTTAGTTTGAACTTTATCGAGCTTTTATTCGAGTTCTCGAGCCTAAACGAGCCGAGCTCGATATTTGTCTTTGTCTCTACATAATTTTTTTTTTCAATTTTGATTTTCCATAATTCTTTATATTCTTACAAAAAAACATAAAAAAAATAAAAAATAAATTGAAAATAACTAAGAAATATATTTATTATTTATTTTATACTTTTCGAATGACATTTAAAATGTCATATTTTGAGACAGATTTTCAAATTTATTTTGAAACGAATATAGTAATAATTTTAAAATGTTCAATATATGTTAGGAATGGATGGATGGAGTCATGAAATATAACTTTCCTAATTACTACGACTACCACTACCACCACTACCACCATTACCACCACCACTACCACCACTACCACTACAACTACTACCACTACTACTATCACTACCACAACCTATTACCACTACTACTACTATCACTACTACTACGACTACTACCACTACTACTATCACTACTACCACCACTATCACTACTACCACTGCCACCACTACTACTACCACTACCATCACTACTACCACCACTACTACTACTACCACTACCACCACTACCACTACTACCACCACTACTACTACTACTACCACTACCACCACTACCACTACCACTACTACCACCACTACTACTACTACTACCACTACTACTACCACTACCATCACTATCACTACCACCACCACTACTACCACTACTACCACCACTATACCACTACTACTACTACTACTACCATAACTACTACCACTACTACTACTACCACCACTATCACCACTATCACTACCACCACCACCACTACAACCACTACTACCACTACTACCACCACTACTACCACTACTACCACAACTACCTCTACCACTACTACCACTACGAAATTTAGAAAAAAACTAAACAAATAAAAGTATAATAAAAAAATCAGGGACGGGTAAAACCCTTTAATTTTTATGTATAAATGTATATATTTTTTTATTTTTTATGAATAGAAATAAACATTTTGAATATTTTTTAGTATTGAAGTTTTTTTTCAAAAAGTTATATAAAAAAGTTAGAAAAAAACTAAATAAATGAAAGTATAAAAAAGAAATTAGGGACAGGTAAAATTCTTTAATTTTTATGTATAAATGTATAGTTTTTTTATTTTTTATAAATAGAAATAAATATTTTGGACTTTTTGTTAGTATTGAAGTTTTTTTCAAAAATTTATATAAAAAAGTTAGAAAAAAACTAAACAAATGAAAGTATAATAAAGAAATCAGGAACGGGTAAAATCCTTTAATTTTTATATATAAATGTATAGTTTTTTATTTTTTATGAATAGAAATAAATATTTTGAACTTTTTTTAGTATTGATTTTTTTTCCAAAAAGTTATATTAAAATGTTAGAAAAAAACTTAACAAACGAAAGATAATAAAGAAATCAGAGTCGAGCTTATCGAGCTCGGTCTCGAATCGTTTGCGAAAATTTTTATTCGAGCTTTTAACGAGCCGATCCCGATCCGATCTTAAACGAGTCGATTCCGATCAATGCTCGTCGAACAAACGAGCCGAGCTCGAGCCGACTCGAAAAAAATTCGAGCCTGAAAATCGGGTCGAGCTCGAGTTAGACTCGAGCCTTCTCGAGCTCGAGCTTTTACGAGCCGAACCCGAATCGAGCTCGAGCCTGTTCAATTCGCGTAACAGCCCTATATCTAAAGTAGCTTGAGAAGCACTACAGGTCTTGTATAAATACTTATTTTGTGAATAATAAAATTAAATTTTTAATACCATTATCTATTTCTTGTATGATTGACTTTGTTTCTCTCTATTATATTATTTTTTACATTTTAATGCTAGAATTGCCACTATATCCAACTCCAATTGACATTATAAATTACATTAAATGGATAGTATTACACCAAATTTGATATAATAGTTTGAGTTGTCCAGCTCCAATTTAAAAGGTTACATATTGTTATGTACGAATAATATATTTGATATTTATTCATTGTTTAATCTTTTAACTTTATAATTATTTTGTTAATTTTATAAATAATTAAGTCTTTAATAGTTTAGACTATAAATAATTATTTTTTTGAAATTTTATCATCTCAATTAAAAGAGAAGGGCTAATATGTAAAATCTAAACTTCAAATATTGTTTGTGAAATAATGAGAATTATTGAAAAATGAGGTGTAAATAAAATATCCCTTTGTGGTGTAAGAAATGGTGTAATACAATTTTTTATTTTTGGCAAAATTTGGTGTAAAAATTACACCAAATTTGGCTTTCTCCATTGGATTGGAAATGCTCTTATATTACCATTTATTTATGACCAAATTAATATTTTGATTGCTGATTTATAGGCCAAATTTTAATATCCACATTATTATTATTATTATTATTATTATTATTATTATTATTATTATTATTATTATTATTTTACTATCCTCATTAAACTTTTTAACATTTTTCCGTGTCACTACCCCATTCAATAAATCGTCAAAACCCTAACAAAAGTTAGTTACGTGACCTCACATAACTAAATTAGGTTAAGTTTTTGACGACTTTGTTAACTTATGCTTATGTGGGGTTTGTTAAAATTGAAAGCCTTAGCTTGTTTATTCACATTGGTCAAAATATATATAGGTACAATGTATGAATCCTAACTATACAAGGATTGTGAAATCTAAATGTATAAGGAGAATAATTTGGTTTCCTAACCTATGTTAATAACAATATATTCCAAATACAATAAGGAAAAGAAGATTAGGAAAGTTCAGCTTGTTTCCAAAGGCGAACAGGATGCAGAGAGAACCCGAGGCGGGCGCTGGTCTTGGCGTGCGTGCGCTGGATATCAAAATGTGTGGCCGAGAGAATCGAAGCCTTGAGGCGGCCGCTTGAGGTGGGACGAGGCGTGCGCCTCGAGGCCGAGGCTTCAGTCTTGGACTCTTCAGTGTGAGGCGGCCGCATGGGGTTGTATGGGGCGGGCGCCCCAGCCTTGATTATCATCGTTGTTTGTTTGTCTCTTGGAATAGAAGCTTCATCCTTAACACGCCCCCGCAAGATGGACGATCCGTATAGAAGACCAATCTTGGAGATAAGAAGTTGGAAGCGTATGCGCGGCAGTGGTTTTGTAAGAATATCTGCGAGTTGATCCGAACCGGCAATGTGTTGTACTCGAAGGGAACCGGCACGAATTTGTTCACGAACAAAATGAAATGAGAGAGCCACGTGTTTCATGCGAGAGTG
Organism: Adenophora triphylla var. japonica; assembly: GCA_022495995.1. Classification (NCBI taxonomy): domain Eukaryota; kingdom Viridiplantae; phylum Streptophyta; class Magnoliopsida; order Asterales; family Campanulaceae; genus Adenophora; species Adenophora triphylla. The sequence continues at coordinate 87,315 of JAFEMH010001787.1, read as the reverse complement.
AAAAACCGGATGAGAAGAGTAGGTGGTGGCACCAAGGTTGTCACAGTAGATCACAGGTGTCGCAAGAGATGGAAAACCAAGCTCAGTGAGTAAGTTCCCAACCCAAGTAAGTTCTGCTGCGGTGTCGGCGATAGCCCGAAATTCGGCTTCGGTAGTGGATCTAGCAAGAGAACGTTGTTTTCGGGAAGACCAAATGACCGGGTTCTTTCCCAAGTAGACAAGTAAGCCAGGAAGTGGATACGAAATCATCTTTGTCTCCGGCCCAATCGGCATCGCGAACGCATGAAGGGAGGGAGGAGACTTTGCAAAATCGAAGACCAAGATGCATGGTGCCATGAAGGTAGCGTAGAAGACGCTTCAATGCAACCCGGTGAGAAGATTGTGGATTTTGCATGAATTGCGCAAGTTTGTTGGCCGAAGGCGATGTCGGGACGAGTGAATGATAAATGCGAAGTCCTCCAACAATAGCTCGGTATGAAGTGGGGTCAGCAGTGGAGTGGCGGTGGATCGAGTGAGGAGGAGATGTTACCATAGGAGTGGGAAGTGGCTTGCGGTCAATCATTTTGTGACGGGTGAGAAGGTCGTGGATATATTTGGTTTGGGAGAGGAGAAGCCCGTGATGGTTAGGGATGACTTGAACACCCAAGAAGTAGGACAAGGGCGAGGTCCTTGAGGGAGAACCGGTTGGATAGGTTGGAGATGAATGAGCGAAGGTGAGAGGGAAGGGCCGGTGACAATGATATCATCAACATAGACAAGTAGGTAAATTGGGGATGGGGATTTGTTGAAGATAAACGAGAGGGATCGGCTAAGGAGGATTGGAAGCCATATGTGGTGAGGTAGGTTTTGAGTTCTTGAAACTATGCTCGGGAGCTTGTTTGAGGCCATAGATTGCTTTTGACAAGCGACAAACAAAGGATGGGTTGGTGGAGTCACCAAATCAGGGGTTGTGTCATAAAAACGGTTTCGTGAGAGAGTGCCTTGAAGGAAGGCGTTGTTGACATCGAGTTAGCGAAGGGGCCAATGGTTGGTTGTGGCAAGGGATAGGAGTAGCCGGATGTGGGTGGTTTGACAACGGGGCTAAAGGTTTCGGTGTAATCGACACGGGTTGTTGGTGAAAACCTTTGGCGACAAGCCGGGCCTTGTATTTACGAATGGTGTTGTCGGGGTTGTATTTGACGCGGAAGACCCACTTGCAACCGACAATATTATGGGGCGATGTAGGTGGAACCAAGGACCAAGTGTTGTTGCGGGTTAGAGCTTGAAATTCTTCAATCATGGCATTGCGCCAATGAGGAATTGATAGGGCTTGTTTGGTGGTGGTGGGAAGATTTGTGGGAGATGTGAGGAGGGATAGGTTGGCATACTTGGGATTGGGTTTGGTGATGCCGTGGGAAAGTCTAGTGGTGATGGTGCGGGTGGGAGGTGGAGGGTAGTGGGTTGGGAGTGGGTGGTGTAGCATCAAGTTGAGTTGGGGTAGGGGGTTCATTAGTGGTGGGATTGGGAGAGGAATGAGTTGGGGAGGGGGAGTGGGGGAGGCGGAGGGTTGAGGTTGGGGTTGGGGGAGTTGGGATGGAGGGTAGTGTCTAAAATGGGGAGAAAAAGGGTGTGCCATTCGGATGGAGGAGGAGTGGGAGTAGTGGGGGATGATGTGGTGAGGGAGTTGTATGGGAAAGTGTTTTCAACAAAGCGGACATGGCGGGAGGTGTAGACACGATGGGAGGTAGGGTCGAGGCGGTAGTACGCGCTTTGTGTGGGTGAGTAACCAACGAAGATACAAGGGATGGATTTTGGGTCAAGTTTGTGGGTGGTGTATGGGGCGGAGCCATGGGTAGCAAAGCTGACCAAAACTACGGAGTTTGGTGTAGTTTGGAGGGGAGCGAAAGAGGCGGAAGTAGGGAATCATTGTTTAGGGTGGGGGTGGATAATCGGTTTATGAGGTAGGTGGCAGTGGTGAGAGCGTAGGGCCAAAGGGTGAGGGGTAGGTTGGCATGGGAGAGAAGAGTGAGGCCGGTTTCAACAATGTGGCGGTGATGACGTTCGGCGTACCCGTTGTGCTCAGGAGTGTGAGGGGGTGTAGTGAGGTGGGTGATACCGTTTTGACCAAGAGTGGGTGTGAGTTTGAGGTATTCACCCCCATTGTCGGAGTAGACTTGAATGATGGGACGATTGAAGTATTTTTCGACTAAAGCTTTGAAACGGAGGAATGTATTGTAGGTGTCAGATTTATGTTTAAGGGGATAGAACCAAATATATTTGGTGTAGTGATCGACAAAAATAACATAATATTTGAGGTTGTCTAGGGAGTGGATTGGAGAGGTCCATACATCCGAAAAGATGAGATCAAGGGGACCACGGGAGACGAGAGAGGAGGATGCAAATGGCAACTTGTGGCTTTTGTTGACAAAACAGGAATTACATGGGGGTAAACTAGAGGAAATAGATAATCTGAACTTGTTACGTAATAAACTAAGAACGGGGGAAGAGGGATGTCCTAATCTATGATGCCACAACTGCGATGAGAGAGAGCTTGAGTGAGCTTGAATGGGCGGAGGGTGCCAAATGTAGACGCCATCCTCAAGGTGTCCATGGATAAGTGTTTGACTCGTGGTTTGGTCCTTGATAAGAAAAGAGGAGTGGGAGAATTCAATGATGGCATTGTTGTCACGACAAAACTGAAATACGGACAGAATATTACGAGTAATAAGGGGGACATGTAAGATATTATTAAATTTGAGAAGGGAAGAGAATGTGGGGAGAGAGAAGGAACCTATATGAGAGATCGAAAGGGAAGAACCATCGCCGATGATGACGTCGTCACTGCCAGTGTAGGGTGTGTATAGGGCAAGGTTGGAAAGATTGTTTGTGATGTGGTTGGTTGCACCACTATCGATGAGCCAAGAAGGAGGGGGAGGGGGAGAGGGGTTGGGATGGGTGGTGGTGTGGGCTTGGTGGTTAGGTTGTGGGTTTCGATGTTGGTGATGGAAGGCGGGGGATTTTGCGGGGTGGTATTTGGTGGTATGGTAAGAGATACGCTTGGTTGATGGGCAAGTTTGGGCGGTGAAGGCGGTGGTGGGGGTGGATGGGTGTACTAGAGGAGCGATGGTGAGATCTAAGGTTCTTGTGGGAGCCCTACGGGCGGGGCAATCTTGGCGAAACCAGATTATGGCTGCTGGGTTATGGGTGGAGGTGGTGGTGGCCGGTTCATCGTCGATTTTAGCGACGGATTGGTGGGAAGCCTTTGAAATGATGGAGGAAGCTCCGACCATTGCAGGGTGGGGGGAAGGCTGCCGAAAATTAGAGGGTTTTGGGGGAGGGGGTTGAATCTTACCGCTCTGATACCATGTTAAAATTGAAAGCCTTAGCTTGTTTATTCACATTGGTCAAAATATATATAGGTACAATGTATGAATCCTAACTATACAAGGATTGTGAAATCTAAATGTATAAGGAGAATAATTTGGTTTCCTAACCTATGTTAATAACAATATATTCCAAATACAATAAGGAAAAGAAGATTAGGAAAGTTCAGCTTGTTTCCAAACTGAACAGGATCTGAAGAGAACCCGAGGCGGGCGCCTGGTCTTGGACTGTGCGTGCGCCTGGATATCAAAATGTGTGGCCGAGAGAATCAAGCCTTGAGGCGGCCGCTTGAGGTGGGACGAGGCGTGCGCCTCAAAGGCCGAGGCTTCAGTCTTGGACTCTTCGGTGTGAGGCGGCCGCATGGAGTTGTATGGGGCGGGCGCCCCAGCCTTGATTATCATCGTTGTTTGTTTGTCTCTTGGAATAGAAGCTTCATCCTGGTTTAGGGGGGCGGGGGCTCCATTTTACATGCATAGGAGTATGCGCTTCACATGTCTCACATAACACATTTAACCTATATAAGTTAGTTGCATGAGGTCAATGACAAACTTTTGTTAGGTTTTTGACGAATTATTGAATGGAATGGTGATATTTAAAAACAATTACTCTCTCCGACCCAAAATATTATTCCAGTTTAATTTTTATAATTAACTTAATCAAATTTTAATTATAATTTTATGAAATTTTATTATCAACATACAATTTTAAAAATTGTTATTGTTAATATTTATGATAAATCAGTAATCACTCTTAAAATGACTAGATTTAAATTTTCATAAAGTTTTTAATTAAATTAATTATGGAAATAATAAAAAATAATAATAATAAAAAAACTAATTTTCCAAAAGTAGTGCTGTCTTCTTTCTTTTCTTTTTTGCTTATTTAATTGGTGGTCCCACCCCTCTGGAAAGCCAAGTCCTCTAGTGAATATTATGTACTCCATTTGTCAAACCATTTGATTGTCCACTTGGATGGAGCATATTCTAATTTATACTCCCTCCGTCCCATCAAGAGCGTCGTCATTTTTAGTTTGGCGCGCAAATTAAGAAAATAGGTGGGAAGAAAAAATGTTGTGAGTGTAATTTAAAAATAGGAGAGAGAATTAGTGGAGGAAACAGTGAATTTAAAAAGTGTTGTGAGTGTAGAGGAAAGAGAATTAGTGGAGGAAATAGTGGATGGAATAATAGAATATTAATAAAACATTTCCTTTTTAGGAAAGGGTAACGCTTCAAACGGGACACCCTTTTGGGTAAAAAGTGACGCTTGGAGTGGGACGGAGGGAGTATTTATTTTGGTGCAGAAAAAGAATACTCCCTCCGTCCCATAAAACATTACCCATTTTACTATTTTGGACGTCCCACTTTAAAGTCCCACTTTCCTAAAAAGGAAATTTTTTAATACTTCTTTATTCATGGGACCCACTTGTCATACTCACAACACTTTTCAAATTTACTATTCTCTCCACTTATTCTCTCTCCTCCCACTCACAACACCTACTTTAATAACATTATTCCTTATTTTTCGTTCTCAACAGTAAACAGTAAAGGGGTAATGTTTTGTGGGACGGAGGGAGTACTTCTTTACTTTTTATAAAATATTATTACTTCAGTCTAATAGTAAGGTTTTTAGTTTTTTTTTTTTTTTTTTTTGTTGTTTATCTGAAATAACTTTAAGCAATAATTAAAAGTTAATCTAATTATTCTAATAAAAAATTAAAATTTGTCACTGATACATAATTATAAATAACATCAGTGACAAATTTTAATTTTTATTAGAAAAATTAAATTAATTTTTAATTATTGTTCAAAGTTCCTTTAAACAAACATCATAAAAACTAAAAACCTTACTCCGAGTGTGAGAAGGAGGGAGTATTTTGTTTTGTTTTGTTTTTTTAACTATGATTGATAATACAATTCAAGAGTGTGAGAAGGAGGGAGTATTTTGTTTTTTTTTTTTTTTTTTTTTTAACTATGATTGATAATACAATTCGAGATGTACAAACTTTAACATTATACCTCCTCCGTCCTAAAATGTTATTCTCATTTTTTTCATAGTTAATACGAAGTTACTTTGAGTAACAAATTTAGATTAATTTAATAATTATAATAAAAGTTTAAAAATATGTTATTGATACACCATAATAAATACTATCAATCATAGTTTTAGATGTTCATTTGTATAATTAAATTACTCTAAAACTAATGTTTAAACAGTATCTTCGTGTTAATAATCAGGGGCGGATCCAGTCCTATTTGACGTGGGCTCCAGCCCACCTCAGAATTGTGATTTTTTTTTTTATCTAAGTCACCGACTATATATAACTTTTTATATATATATATGAAGTTATTTTTCATTGTTTTATTGTTTACAATATTTTTTAAATATCAAGCCCATGCAATTTCAAAATTCTGAATTCGCGCCTGAATAACGAAAAAAGTAAAAAGATTATTTCGAGAAACGCAAAGAGTATTTTGCTTATAATAATTTCTGAGAGCCAATACATGAGTGATGACTGATGAGCTAATTCTTGCGATCTCCTAACTTATAATAACTCCATTAAAATTTATTAAATAGAGTTAAAGGTTCAGCTAGATAAAGGTGACAAAGTTAGAGGACAGGGGAAAGTATGACCGTATCCATAATAGGTCAATTTAAACTGTTAGAAAATTACATTAATTAGTAATTGAAAGTAAAGCTAAAATTAAATGACTGTTAAAACAATACTCCCTTCGTCCCGCACGAAGCGATACTTTTAGTCAAATTGAAAAAACTTTGATCAAATCATTTATATAAAAAATAATGATTCTAATAAAAATTTAAAAATTATTATTGTATCACGATTGATAATACTTTCAATAACAATTTTTAGATTTTTATTAGGATCATTATTTTTTATATAAATTAGTGGTCAAAGTTACATCAAATTTGACTAAAAATATCAATTCCTGTGGGACGGGGGGAGTATATTTTACCAGTTTCAACCGATGTACTTTAAATACACTCATTTTCCCCAAAAATCTAAAGTACGATGGTTAAAATCAGTGGCGAACGTAGGCACATGATAAGGGGGTCGGTTGACCCCTTCCATTTTGGAATGTGTCAATTTTAGCACCTTTAAATTTTTTAAAAATTTACTACTAAAAATGATAAATTTATACATTTTGACCCCCTGTGATGCAGGTAAATTCAAGAATATAAGCTGAAGAGCAGATCAATTTGACAATTGACTGCTAGACCTTCTGAATTAGTGCAACACATATCAACTTCCAAAATAATACACTTGAAGTCTATGATTATGACAGGCCTCAGAAATTGCAAGAGGTATATTATGCTTTTCACACCTTAAATTCTAATATTCCTTGGGCTCAACAAGTGGTCTAGGATGGCTATTCAATTCCCTAATATTCGTGTAATGCTTGGTTAGTATTCCACAATAGGCTTGCTACAACAGCGAGATTATGAAGCTAAATTAAGACGATAAATGTGTGTTTTGACAGTTTTGCTCCGAGACTCAAAACCATCTTTCGATATTCAGTAGATATTGTTAAAGTTCTGATGGGCAGTGTAATTAGTCGGTCATATCTCGTGGTACAGATTTGCGGCTTTCAATTCCTTAGATTCAAAGCGTTCTTCTTTTATTAGTTAATTGTTGTTAACTGCTAATTGCTAACATTAACTAAGTGTTGTATATTTCTTTATTAATAGCCATCATTTGCCTATTAAGTTAACAACCTGTTAGTTTCTGCTTGGTTACTTCTTTTATGGAAGTGTACATTGTACATGTATAATGTTTGCTGCTGCTTCTGCAAATCCTCCTCATTCCTCCTCATTTCATTCATTTGTGTTATATGCCTCCTGGTGGATCAGTCAAAACAAAGCTGGCCTTAGTTGGAAAGGGATTGACATTTGACAGGTAAATTTATATTTTTTTTCCGACTGAAGTACTTTTTTGTTATTATAAATTTTCACCACAGTAATTTGTTACTCTGAAGTTATGGCTAATTATGAGAACTTTGCTAATATTTGCCATAAATGCCTTTTGTGAATCAGTGGTGGCTATAGCATCAAAACTGGACCCGATTGTTTAATTGAGCTCATGCAGTTTGACATGGGAGGATCAATAGCAGTGTTGGGCGCTGCTAAAGTTTGGTCAAATTAAGCCTGCTGGAGTTGAGGTGAGATATTTATCACTGTTGGTTCTTGGACCCTCAATTGCTGGTATACACATCTTATAAATTACTTCGTAGTAATAAATTATTGGAGTAATTTCATAAATAGTTTCCCAATTAAGCCGATAGAATTTTCATATAAAAATCAGTGGCGGATCAGAGATTTATCTCCAAGGGGATGTACTAATGTTGCACCCACTAAAATTCATTCTAAACTATGCTACTCCTTTGTCCCAAAATGATCGCCCATTTTGAACTTTAAAGAGGTTTTGTTGAATTAGTTGACTTTGAAACGAACTTTACTAGCAATGAAATGTTCTTACCATCCTCCTTATAGACTTGTAACCTCGTTGTAAGTTCACATCCAGAGGCAAATTTTGAAGATGATTATAGTAATTTTCTAAAAAATGGATAGTCTTCTTGAGACAATTATTTCGAAAATAAATAAGGACCATCTTTGGAAAAGTGATAGTTTTCTCTCATTCTTTTTGCGTCAGCCGACACAATACGTTTCCAATTTGCAGTACTTAGATCACGACGAGGTTGATGGAGGAAACTCAGACATGGAGTATCATCCTTTGAAAAGATTGGCTTTTGTCGAGTTTAAGAACTTCAACGTGTGTTATCAGACTTGGGACGTAGGAAAATTCAGCATAAGGAGTTTTTTTTTTTTAGGATGTGAAAATGGGCTTGAGCTGCTGAAGCTTCTGAAGCCTTCCTTTGCGGTAGGGCAGCAATTCCTTTTCACTACTAGCCCCTTCCATTTATGCATGGTAAGATTTGCCTACATTTCACCCTTGTTATGGGGATCCTTCCCAAGACCCTTACTGCGCGGGGTTGCTTGTGCACCGAGTTGTCCCCCTATTTCTTATCATTTGACTGTTTGATATTATCATGTTTTTAGGAATTTACAACTGCTTTAGTCTCTTGGGTCCTTGCAGATCATTCCTTCAATTAAACCTTAATTTGTATCTGACCTCATTAGCTACTAGAAGTGTTCTTTTGTTCTTTTCAATATCTTAATTCATTTTTCTGATTCGAATACCAAGTATTTTTGGTAGAGTATTCGTTTCATGTTCCTGGTAACATTGGGGCTACAAAGAATGCGTATAGTTCTCACTTAGGTTCAAATTAGGTTGTTGATGTTGTAAAAGTTTTCCAAGTTACTGTACCATCAAAGCCTAGATCCCTGTCTACTATCAGATTCAGACGACTAATTTTTTTTTTATATTTTTTTTTTGCATTCTCTTTGCCCTATTCAGTTGTTTGAGACCCTCAAGTCATAGTAAAGATGGTTGCTACTCGGTCTGGAGGAAAGCGAAGGAAGAGACCTCTGGAAACAAGTATTGCTTCAATGAAAATGATTTCATTAGCAGGTTACCAGATGGAATTCTCCTGTCAAATCTGGAGAAACTTCAAGTAAGAGATTTTTTGAGAGCTTTTACGGTGGCACAGATGTGGGAGCATTTATGGAAGTCAGTGTCGACCATAAGTGTTTACGATTGTATGGAAAAAGATGGAGGAAAGAATGCAAAGAAGTTCTTGACGAGATTTATCAAGAATAATCAAAGTGACAACTCCCTGAGGATTTATTCAAATGTTCTTCTATGGTTAAGGTGACGCTCACCTTTGCCAACCTTGATCCGCTTCCCTCTTTCCATCTTCCATCACTGAAATCACTTCGGCTGGACAGATCTAAACTTCCATAGAATGGGGTTGAAATCATTACTGCTAACTGCCCACTGCTTATGCTTTGGAATGTTCAATTCGGAAATGATCAGTTTAACATCTCTATTACAATGTTAACTGCCTATTGATGATTAGTCCAGTTTACTCTTATCCTTCTTTCTTATGTTTGTGATCTACTTCAGGTGTTCTAGCGGAAGAGGCTAAAAATATTGCTTCAACATACAACGATGTTATTTCTGCAACAATCTTGAATGAGGAGCAGTGCAAAGAATTGAAAATGGGATCCTATCTCGGTGTTACTGCTGCTTCTGCAAATCCTCCTCATTTCATTCATTTGTGTTATACGCCTCCTGGTGGATCAGTCAAAACAAAGCTGGCCTTAGTTGGAAAGGGATTGACATTTGACAGGTAAATTTATATTTTTTTTTCGACTGAAGTACTTTTTTGTTATTATAAATTTTCACCACAGTAATTTGTTACTCTGAAGTTATGTCAAATTAGGAGAACTTTGCTAATATTTGCCATGAATGCCTTTTGTGAATCAGTGGTGGCTATAACATCAAAATTGGACCCGATTGTTTAATTGAGCTCATGAAGTTTGACATGGGAGGATCAAGAATAGCCGGTGTTGGAGTCTTTGCTAAAGCGCTTGGTCAAATTAAGCTCTTGGAGTTGAGGTGAGATATTTATCACTTGTTGGTTCTTGGACCCTCAATTCTTTGGTATACACATCTTCGGACAATCCCCTGAAACATCAATCAGTGCTCCGAAAGTCAAAACACTATCGATAATGGGTAATACAAACATGAGAAAATACTCTTTAGATAATGTACCTGATGTTGTTGAAGCAACGCTAGACTTCCTGGAAATCAATCACGTTGGCTGTTTCTATAGTTTTGAGCATCATATAAGAATGAATATTGGAAAGATACTCGAGAAATTAGTGCGTGCAAAGAAGCCTCGTCTCTGCACTAGGTGCATTGTGGTAAGCAGATTTCTAATATTTCATGCTTTTTAGAAGACGTACTCGAGGTCCATTAAATAATGACTTCTGTGTTGGATACTTATGCAGACTACAATATTGATGAGGGAAAGAGATCTCAAGTTCAAATTGACTCGTCTTGAGCTGGATACTCATTTGCGTGAGAAGGAGCTTATCGGTATCTCTATGTTGTTTAGAGCTTGCCATCAACTTGAGGAGCTTGTGGTCAATATCATACCTCTCCCAGTTTTGGTACTTTTAGATAGAGATTGATTGTTCTTTACGCATATTCTGACTTAGGATATAATCTGATGAGAAAAATGTGTGGATGGCAGTTTGTTGACGAGAAGGTACAATGGATGCATATTGATATGGCTGGGCCCGTTTGGAATGACAAGAAGAAAGCTGCAACGGGATTTGCCATTCCTACGTTGGTTGAATGGGTCGTTGCCAACTCCTCAAATTAGTTTTGATTACAATGAAGCTACTTTTACGCACTTCAAAGGAGGGAAGATTGGGGAGAGGGTCAAGAACAAATTTCATGAAGATTTTGCAACTTTTAATTACATATTCCTTAATCTCACTTAACCTTTATAGTTATAGTAACTCTTTTGATTTAGTTCCAGCTATTTGTCAATGTTTTTTGCTCGTGCGTTTAACGCACGGGTGTAACACTAGTTGAAAGTAAAGCTAAAATAAAATGACTGTTTAAACGGTATACTCCCTCCGTCCCGGCCGACTTAGGATTTTTTGAAATGGCACGGGGATTAAGGAAAAGGTAAATGTTGTGAGTGTAATTTAAAAATAGGAGAGAGAATGAGTGGAGGGAATAGTAAATTATAATGGTGTTGTGAGTATTAAAATAATGTAGGAGAGAGAATTAGTGGAGAGAATAGTGATTTAAGGTTTCCATTTTGGGTCGTCCTAAGTCGGGTGGGACGCCCAAAATGGCAAAAAGTCCTAAGTCGACCGGGACGGAGGGAGTATTTTACCAGTTTCAACCGATGTACTTTAAATACACTCATTTTCCCCAAAAATCTAAAGTACAATGGTTAAAATCAGTGGCGAACGTAGGCACATGATAAGGGGGTCGGTCGACCCCTTCCGTTTTGAAATGTGTCAATTTTAGCACCTTTAAATTTTTTAAAAATGATCTTTTACTACTAAAAATGATAAATTTATACATTTTGACCCCCTTAATTTTGAGAATAATGGTACTAAATTTTTATTTTGACCCCCTTGTATGAAAAATTGAATCTCTTCCTTATAATAATTATCTCAAAAGAGTCTTAACCCCGTTTGACAAATTTTCTGGCTTCACCACTGGTTAAAAATGCTAGTTACTTAATTTTCATTACTTTTGAAAAAAATGACTGAATGACTAAAATATAATGATTAAATTTGTTAAAAATAAACAATAATGATTAAAACTGAAATGTAAACATATACTCCCTTCGTCCCGTTACAAAATCACACACTTTCCTCTTTGGGCGTCCCGCTACAAATCACACATTTGCTAAAATGGCAAAGAATCTATACTATTCACTCCACTCATTCTCTCTCCTACATTATTTTAATACTCACAACACCATTATAATTTACTATTCCCTCCACTCATTTTCTCTCCTATTTTACTTTTACGCTCACAACATTTATATCATTATTTTTTTTCTTAATCCACGCGTGTACAGTAACTAGTAACTGTATGATTTTTAATGAAACAGGGGGAGTGTATATATATATATATATACACGAGAATTTGAAATTGTTGATAGGCCTACTTTTTCTAAAGGACGGACTCAAGACTTTGTCTAAGGAATAAAAGAATATTAATTTCCCCAATTATTCCTCTAAAAGTTCACCAATGGCCTCCTTCCTCAACTACAACTTAGTAGCTCCAATGCACCTTTCAACATCCATCCCCATTTTCTTGGCAATCAAAATGATTCTTCTATGTCAACCCCCCACGTTATGGGTCTCAAATTTAAAGTTGTGATTGGTTATAGTTAAGAGTTATCTAGCGTGTATGATTTAAGTTAATTGAGACTGATTGATTATTACGGTGCCATCTGATCCCAATATTTTATAAATTAATCTTGATAGCTCATTATATTAAAAAAAAATAGATAATTCCATACCGACTCAACTTTTTTAACACAACATTAATAAAGTAAACTGATCAAAGCATTAATTTCAAATCCACAAGACCCTAAAGTTCTTCTTTGGATGAGGAATCCTCCCTTTTAAAGAAACTTTAACTTTTATTTTTTGTTTTCTTTCTTACTAACAATATGTTCATGTTATAATATGTCCTCCGTCTCGATTAAAATTTTTATTTTTCTTTTTACTCCGTACTAGTTTAGTTTAAGGTTTTTAGTTCGCTTTATTATTAAAATGAATGATAAGACTCATCTAGAGTCGTCAAGTTGGGACGATCTCGTCGGGACGTTCCATCCCGCCATACAAATGGGACGGGATGGGACGGAATATTTTAGTCCCGTCTCGTTTCGTCCCATCCCGTCCCCGTCGCGGGATAACATAGTGCGATCCCGCTCATCTCGTCCCGTGTACGTTTGCTGGTGATGAGTTGGCCTTGCCTTGGCTCGACCTTGGCCTTGAACATTTTTTCCCACATTGAAAGAAAAATAATAAACTGTGCATTGGGCCTTGGCTCGGCCTTGACCGTGGCCTTGAACATTTTTTTCCACATCGAAAGAAAAACAAACTACAATGTGGCATGTGGCTATATATATGAGGCCGTAGCTGTGATATCAAGCATAATTGGGCCGTGGCCGACCTTGGCGCATAGTCAACGCCTAATTTCTCCTAGTCAACGAGTTTCGCATTATCCCGCGTCCCGCAGTAGATTTGAGACGGGACGGAGTATTTTAGTCCCTTCCCGTTTCGTCCCGTTCCGTTCCCATCGTGAGACAACATAATTTCATCCCGTCCCGTTCCATATTCCCGAATTGACAACTCTAGATTCACCCGCTACACTCACAACAACAACCCACTTGTTATTCTCTACCAACTTTTTCTCTACTATTTTACTTTTTATACTCGCAACATTTATTTTTCTTAATCTCCGTATAAAATCAAACTAATAACATTAAATCGTGACGGAAGACGGAAGGTATATAATTAACCGATTCAATTATTATTGATAAAAAAGAATTAGCTTATCTATGTATAAACATTTAAAAAGGAAATGAAAGTTGTTAGAGGTGTCTGAATATGATTGGAATACTTGTCCTATTAATACATATTTTTATATTTGTATTAAGGTCTTTAATAATTTTTTTTTCTTTTCTTTTATTATAATCTAGTTAGTGTATTTTGTGACATATTTGGAGCCGGCGCATCAATATACAAGTCTGTCTATCTCTATCATGCAGGCCAGTTTATGTGGTAGTGGTACCATTCATTGTACACTTAAAGTACTAAATCGTAAGGTATGATTCTTTCAAAAAAAAAAAATTAATTTTTTTTTTAAAATAAAGAAATAGTAAGATATGAGTCCGATTCCGGCCATCAAAACTAAACAGACAGTACAGCGATAATGACCTGTATGCAGCGGCGGAACTACGTCAAATATTTTGGTGTTGTCAGTTATTTACTAAAAAAAAAAAATCGCGTGAAACTAAAATTCAAAATGTTTACATACATAAGAGATAATATGCTTCACTATGCACCACCTTACATACATAAATATAATAGGCTTCACTAGGCGCGAAACATTTGATGTTGCATGTTCTTTAGAACATGTCAAAACAACGTCATTTTACAAATATTATTATTATTATTATTAAAAAAATTTTTAATTGTCTGAGCAACACCAGTACTACTATAGATTCGCCCTGCTAGTATGGAAAATGGAAACCAACCTCCCCCTTCCCCGACAACAGTAAAGGACAACAGTAAAGGACTGAAATATAGGTAATCTTATTACATGTAATATTCTGAATTGCATTTGTTTTTTCGGTCTTTATCATTGTGCGAAGGTGATACTCCCGTTCCTCCGAATATAAATATCCAAAAATATTCAAATTTGCTTTTGATTAAAAACAAATTTGAAACGCCTTATCATTGTGCTAAGGTGACACTCCCCGTTCAAATATGAATCTCCAAAAAAATTGACATTTTTCTTTTATTTATGAGCAATTTTTTTTTTTAATTTTTTTTTGAATATTTTGTTTTGGGATGTGGTAAGTATTATTTATTTTTCATATTCTGGTAATATTATTTCATGATAAAATGGATTTTTTTCTTTTTTTATATATGAAAATCCATTAAATGATGCCTTAACTTTGGAAGAATTTAGTCAACCTTAACAAAGGCAAATAGTTCAAGACAAATGAAACCACCACATCTATGTTATGTGTTGACAAGTTCTACAAAAAAAAAAAAAAAAAAAAAAAATCTCCTTCTTGGACAATCTCCCTCATTATAAGACCCTTCCACCTCCCCTCCAAGCTCAAGGCAAAAATCAAACCATTTGCTCTCTCTCTCTCTCTCTCTCTCTCTCTCTCAAGTTCCAAAATGTTGAGAATGGGTTCCGTCAAGAAACTAGCAAAGAAGATCAAGGTAAAAACTAAACCCGATCGCGAACCATCCCCTAAAGATTACTCCCTCCGTCCCACTTCACTTGGCACCAAGTGAAGTGGCACGGTAACTAAGGAAAAATAAGAGTGAAAAAAAGTGTAAGAAAATGTTGTGAGTATGAAGAATTAAATAGGAGAGAGAATGAGTGGGAGGAATAGTTAGGAGAGAGAATGTTGTGAGTGTAAAAGTGAAGTAGGAGAGAGAATGAGTGGAGGGAATAGTGAATATTCTTTCAGTTTTGGCGGTCTTAGAAGTGAAGTGGGACGTCCCAAAATGGAAATTAGTGCCAAGTGAAGTGGGACGGAGGGAGTACTTGCTAAGGAATGCAAAAGATTCGGGATCTCCAATGGCCGCCCCCACGACCCCCACCGGATTTTTCGCACTCTACATAGGAGAAGAGAGACAAAGATTCGTTGTACCCACCGGTTACCTCTCACACCCTCTTTTCAAAATGTTGTTAGAGAAATCGTACGACGAATTTGGGTTCGAGCAAAGTAATAGATTGGTGGTTCCGTGTAGTGTAACGGCATTCCAAGAGGTGGTTACGGCTGTCGAATGTTGCAACGGTAAATTTGATTTTACACATTTGATTCAAGAATTCCTTTAATTAGAAATACTATGATAGGAATAGAAAATACCGACCAATACTATAAAAGGGAGATGTGACAGTAATTTGTACCATTGGCTACGGTGAAACAACAAAATTTAGAATGTAGCGTTCCCCATCCGAATGTTATGAATCGTTTGAGGCAATGTAGTAGAGATTTATGATGAAAAAAAAGAAAAAAATAATCTTAACTATCGTTATAGTTATGTCAATTAATTTGATTCGAGCTTATTAACGAGCTTTTATATTAAAGCTATTATTGAGATTATTCTTAAAATTTCATGCCCATATTTGTAGATGAATATCCGAACTCCATGCATTTTTTCCTAATGAATTTAAAAAAAAAAAATGCATTTTTTATAAGATTTTGTGCTATTCCTTTCGTCCCAATTTAACAATCACAATTTAATTTAAGGTTCACCTTTTCTTTATATGTCCCAATTTAAGATTTGCAGTTTTCTTTTTGATACTTTTCAATTTAAAATTCATCCTTTACTTTATCTTACTTTATTCTCTATACCAAAAATAATTTCCCAATTTAAGGTTCACAATTATGTTTTTGATACGTCTCAATTATTCAACCTTTACTTTATTTTAATTTATTCTCTAAAAGAAAAATAATGAACAATGTTAAACAACCATAACCTCACAAAGTTCAATAATTACAAAAACAATCATTACTTATTATTAGTCTCAGGGACAGATCTAGACCTAATTGACGTAGGCTCCAAGACACCTCAAAATTTTGATTTTTTTTTTTTTTTAACCTAAGTCACTGATTATATGTAATTTTTTATATATATGAAGTTATTTTTCGCAGTTATTATTGTTTACAATGTTTTTTAAATATCAAGTCCACACGATTTCAAAATCCTGAATTCGCCCCGATTAGTCTGTATAGATAGAAAATAGTTATTCCCCTCAATATCTCCAAAAAGACAGTATAGATCTCTATGTTAATGTTTACATTTGTGTATGTCACGTTAAGGGCAACTCCAATGGAAGGAGTTAGTGGAAGGTATCAAAATTATATTTTGATAAAAAAAATATCTTTTTTTTTTAAAAAATAATTATTTATTTTTTTTAAAAAATATTTTTTTTAAAAAAAATAATTATTTAATTTTTTTATTTTAAATTTTTTAAAATGTCACTAGCTCTGTTCTAAAAGACCCCGCCTAGGCGCTAGGCCCCTCTCCAATGCCTAGTTTTAAGCCCCGCCTAGGTCCTGACTAATTCCGACTAATCCCGATTAGTCCCCGACTAGTCCCTGCCTAGGCGCTAGGCCCGACTCCGCCGCCTAGCATCCGCCTAGCGCTTTTTAGAACCTTGGTCACTAGTTTACTAACTGAACATAACAAAAAAAAAAAAAAAAAAAAGGGAATAGGAAAGGAAAGAGTTAGCCAAGGTATCAAATTTGGTACCTTGGCTAACTCCTTATCTAATTTTGATACCTCAAGTATTATCTATTGGAGTTGCTAACTCCCTTGAAAGGTACCAAAATTTGATTTTGATACCTTCCATTGGAGTTGCCCTAAGCAATTGCCTTAAATAAGTCATACATTCGCGTATTAAATCTACGAATAAATAAATTTGATAAATTAATTAAAAAATTATTTAAGAAAATAAATAACATATTAAAAAAATATAATTTTGAAAATACTTATTTCAACAAAAATATATGATTAATAAATCCAATAATATAACTGAATTCCTGGAAAAAAAATTTATGCACAAATTTTGTAATTTCATTCGTAAGGTTTTCCTTTCTCTTTGCATCGCATTTTTACATAAATCGCATTATATGTTAAATATAGATGAGATAAATTGAAAATATTTACATAATTAAATAAATCAAACTACAATTCACCTAAAGAAATAATATGAGATTACACATGTTTAATATTTGATGATATTTGTTTGGATTTTTAGAATTGGAGGTTCTTTATTAATTTTATGTACTCCATTTGAAACGTAATCATTGTTGTTTTTCAGCTAAATTTTAATTACAAAAAATTATAATTATTTTTTGGAGGTAAAACTATTTAAATTTCATGATTATCCTTATATCAAAGTTTGTTATATTTCTTGATTATTTTATTGAATTAAAGAATATAAAAAAGAGAGACAATTTATATAAAGTAAAATAGTTGATGAGTTTAATAAAAGCAAAAAATAAACGTTCACTTTAGTACAAAGAAATTATTAAAAAAATGAACATTCATTTTGGGATGGAGAAGGTATATTAAAAAAAAAAATTAGACATTCATTTTGAAACAAAAAATTACAAATAAATTAACATACATTTTCGAACGGAAGAATTGTATTTAAAATTAGATATTCATTTTGCAATTTAAATATATAAAAATAATACTTCCTCCATCACACAATAATGTTCTGAGTTTGAGTTTGACTTTGCACGACTATTAACGACTATTAAGAAAAAATAAATGTTGTGACTTTTGAGTATGAAAAGTAAAGTTAGAAAGAAAGTGGGTAGAGAATTTTTGTTTTGAGAATAACAAGTATGTCTCATTGTCCATTTCAAATAATAAAGCAACTAAAACCTTTGTCCATTTCAAATAATAAAGCAACTAAAACCTTATTCTGGGACAAAAAAGTAAAGTAAGAAACTTACTTTGGGACGAGACGAAGGGAGTATTTATTTTGAAATAGGGATATTACTTTCGTCGTTGATCAGTGTTGCAATATACTCCCTCCCTCCCAATAAAAGCTTCACCAATTTTTTAAAAGGACGTCCCGTTATAAGCTTCACCTTTTTTAAAATGACAAAGAATCTTTACTATTTCACCCACTCATTTTCTCTCCTATTTTACTATTACACTCACAACATTTTTCAAATTTACTATTTTCTCCACTCATTCTTTCTCCTATTTTACTATTACACTCACAACATTTTCTCAACTTACCAATTTCCTTAATTTGCGTGCCTGACAAAAATGATGAAGCAATTATCGAGACGGGGAGAGTATATATATAGAAAAAAAAACTATTAAATTTTGGACCATCATCATTATTGGAATACCCCTAAGGGCACCCTAATCTACATGTCCGCACTAGGGGTGTTCATGATCCGGATTGGTTCGGATTTTATCAAAATTTTAAAAAAACAGACCAGACCAATTGTTCGGTTCTGTCTAAATTCAGGACCAGGACCAGACCATTACATTACAGGACCGGTCACATTGGTCCGGTTCCAATGGTTCGGTTCATGTCCGGTTCCATCGGTTCCACAAGTTACACTACTATATATTTTTTCTAAAGATAAAACATGCAACAACTATTTTTTTCATGAAACCAAAATATAGGACGATTACATAAACAAAGTTCAAATAAAAACATTCAGACATACAACAAATTAACTGAAATAGAGGAACAAAGTTCAAATAAAAAATATAGAACGATTACGTTACATAAACAAAATTGAAAATCGAAAACTGAAAGTTCATGCTTAATAACAGTAAATTTGAAATTATATATATATATATATATATATATATATATATATATATATATATATATATATATATATATATATATATATATATATATATATATATATATATATATATATATAGATAGATAGACTTTTAGTTTTTCACGGGAATTAAGGAGGAAGTATTATATTGAAAGTGTTGTGAGTGTGAAAATAAAATAGGAGAGAGAATGAGTGGAGAGAATAGTAAATTATAATGGTGATGTGAGTATTAAAATAATGTAGGAGAGAGAATGAGTGGAGGAAATAGTAAAGATTCATTTCCATTTTAGAAAAGTTATATATTATTGTGGGACGCCGAAAAAGGAAAGTTTATATATTATCGTGGGACGGAGGGAGTATATATATACTCCCTCCGTCCCGCTACAAATGAGACACTTACTGTTTACGCGTGGGTTAAGGAAAAAAATAATGATATAAATATTGTGAGTATGAAAAGTGAGGTTAGAGAGAGAAAGTGGGGTAGGAAATATTGATTTGATTGGTATTGTGAGTATAAAAGTAAAGTAGGAGAAATAATTAGTGGGTGAAATAGTAAAGATTCTTTGCCATTTTAGGAAGTGTGTGATTTGTAGCGGGACACCCAATGAGAAAAGTGTGTGATTTGTAGCGGGATGGAGGGAATATATATATATATATATACTCCCTCCGTCCCTAACATAATTCATGTATTTGTTCTTATTTGGTTTTAAGGAGGGAGTATTATATTGAAAGTGTTGTGAGTGTGAAAATAAAATAGGAGAGAGAATGAGTGGAGAGAATAGTAAATTATAATGGTGTTGTGAGTATTAAAATAATGTAAGAGAGAGAATGAGTGGAGGGAATAGTAAAGATTCCTTTCCATTTTAGGTAAGTTTTAAATGTGTGAAGTAAGTTTTGGGACGCCCAAAAGGGAAAGTGTGAAGATTGTTCCGGGACGGAGGAGTATATATATATATATATATATATATATATATATATATATATATATATATATATATATATATATATATATATATTATACATAATATATACATAATCGGTCCGGTCCGAGTTCGGTACAGGACCATATATATTTTTTCAAAAATCAGGATCAACCCAAATAATCGGTTTCATATAAATTTGAGACCAGAACCAAACCAATTCTATTGGATAGATCCGGTCTTCACTGATCTGGTCCGATTCTATCGGTCCGATCCGATCCATCGATTTTTTTGTTCAGCCCTAGTCCGCACCGCCTTTGACTCTCTATAAGTCTCGCATATTCTTTCTTACAATTTTTTTTCCTAACACCCAATATTTCAGGCTATCGGTCCCGTAATAATCTTCATTTTTTTTATGTTATTAACTTTGATCAATAATTTTATTTTAGGCGCATTTAATTATTCTTATGAAATTTAAATTTTGTTACTGATACACCATTATTTATTACTTAAAGTTCATGCAAAATAATAAAAATAAAGTAGAAGATTACGTAACGCAGCGGAAGAGTTAAGAATAAAATCGATTACTGTTGAATCGCTCACGATTGCCGGTAATTGATCTTCAACCTTCGTTTACTCTAAAGAGTAAGAAAAATTGGAAATAAAATTCAATATCAAATGGAAAAAACTGATTTCAATACCCTAAAAACATAGTATTTATATAATTAGATGTCTCAAAATTCTAAATCGAAAATAATCCTAATTAAGTAAAATTATGAAAATATCCCAAAAACTGATAAAAGTTCAGAAGTCCGTATGATTGCCAAGATTTAGACTTTATGACTTAAAATTCAAATGATAAACGGCTCGAAAAAAGCTTCGATTTGATATATTATGTGTTTAGTGGTTCATCCAGAATTAAAAAATATGCTCGTTGTTTGGGCACACATTTAAAAGTCTCCAAAAACTCAAAAGTCCTGCTTTTCACCGCATCATTACGGATAGGGGAGTGTAACTGTAGAATTTCCATGTAATCACAAAGTCAAATTCCATGTAAAGGTTTTCCCGCTTTATGTACATGCATATATGCAACGTAAAGAGAATGTGTCCCAAAGTCAGATTCCGCCCATATTTGACTAGTCGTGTTTGGTGGTGGAAATGTAGGAATCTTCAAAACAATCGAAAATTGTGAGGAAAATAAAAAAGTTGGTTTCGGAAGGAAGGACAAATTTGAAGCATATTTGAAGATTAACTAGCAACAAATTCGTGCGGTGCACATCGAGTCATGCATGTACTTGAAATAGTATATTAAAAGATCAAAGTGTGAATATTATTTAAACATTTCGAAATACTTCCTGAAACAAAACATTCGTAGTAGATTTAGCACTTGAAGAACTATCATCTCCACCGACAACAGTTTTTCCACCAAATAGTGTTTCACTTCTACTCGAATCAATACTTTTCAAGATATCTTTAATAAAAAATAAAGAATATCCATATAGTAGGCTATTCTCTCCGAAAGTATGCATGTAAACCTTTTTAAATCTCTAAAATGAATGTTCAATAATTTTTCAAACTTGCTATTTAATTAAGAGAAAATCTAATTTTTTTCTATATTTATTTTAAAATAGAGAGAGTAAAAATAAAGACTTGCTCGAAGAAATTGAAGCTTATAAAATAGAATCACATATATGATATAACCTTTTATAATTTTTTAAAACATTTTTTTACTTTCTTTTTAACCATCCTTTTTCTCTCTCCCCCTATACTAATTGGGTAATAGTAAGGACACAAAATAATTACAAAAATTTGCTTATAAAATCGTAAATGTAATAATTTTATTATTTTTTTTAATTAGAGTGTATTGAGTCAATACAGATGCTATCATAAATATCGTCAATTAATTTCGTTAGCAAGATTTTGTGGACAACTTTCAATCTGCCACCCAAAATTTCAAATCAGTTTCAAATAAATTATCTTCACATTTAATGATACTTTTTACTTCCAACACAAAATAAAAAAACGAAATACTCTATTTCTATAAAAAAAAATATGTCATCATAAATTAAAAAAATAATGATCAATTAATAAAGAATTTTATTTTTTAAAAAAAGTAGCTAAAAATCATTAAAAAAAAAAAAAGACACAAAACAAAGTAGCTAAGTTCAAAGAATAAAAAAGTAGCTTTCAATTTTAAGTCTAGAAATTCGCCAATTTCCAGAAATAAGTTCGTTTAATGAAATTTATAATTTTCAAAGTAAGAAGGTTTTGATTAAAAAAATGTGAAGGAAAATGTTTTGATAATATTAGAAAATAGTTTTTATTTCTTGAAAGATAATATTAGAAAACAGTTAAGGCATGCACTTATCACCATTTTAGTTGTATGACTTTTATTGAAAAGAACAGTTATCTCCTTACCTTTTTTTTTCTCAATTAAATTATCTTTTTGCTTAAAACAAATAAATAAATGAATAAATCTCAATCATCTTATTTGTTTAAATTTGAAATTCTGAACATTTTTCTTTTATTTTTTCAATAATTCATATTTATTTTTTAAAAGTAAAAATTCATATATATATATTTTTTTAAAATAAAGGATTATTATTTATAGTAGTTATAGAAGTAGCGTTTTTTTTTAAAAACTATTAAGCCTAATAATCTGGATCTATAAGCCTACAAACATACATTAATAGTAATTACTATATAACATAATAAATTTATTTTTTTAATAAAAAGTACCCAATTTTTGCCTCCAAAACTTCTCTTACTCCCCCCTCGGCCCTCCCTATAGTCACCTATATTATTTCCACATTCTTCAATTTTTTATTTTTTTAAAAATAAAAATTTTCTTTTTTTTGACAAAAGTAAAATAAAAAAAAATGTATAACTACTGATCTTCTCTCTCAAAAATATAATAAAAGTAGTTATAATCTAAATATATATTCTTAAATTTTAGACTAAAAGTGAAAAAAACAAATTAAATATCCACATCTAAATTTAAAAATTATCTTTAATACAAAAAAAAATTGTTATTAATTAATAATTAAAAAATAATATATTTAGTCTAAAATTTAAGAATATATATTTATATTATAATTGTTTAATGAGTTTATTAGACTAAAAAATGAGGTATTTTTTTCAATTTTTCTGATTTAAAAACAATAAATTTTAAAGCTCATTAAAAATTATATTTTAAATAAATAATTAGAAAACGTTCAAATATTGCAACCTAATCTAGACACCTAGTGTTGATTAATTAATGAAAAATAATTTTTTTTGCACATTTCCAAAAGTTTTCAAAGAGTGTGAGTAGTATAGATTATTTTTCCACTTTCTCTCCACCCATGTTCCAAAACCATTTGCCAAAATCATGTGTTGAATCAATTTCCATTTTTAGCCCCTTGATAGTGACATTTTTGGGCTTCAACTTGCCAACTTTAGGAACGACTTTGCTTTAATATATTTATAGATTTGTCCATTCGGATTCGATCCGCCCCGGTTGGGAGGGAAATAGGCTTTGATTCTCAATTAAAAAGGAATTTCGGGGAATTATTATTCTTATCTTATTCCTCATAATAAATAAAAGTCGCATATGTTCTCTCAATCTTTTGTTAGAATTTTAGAAAAAAATGTACAATTTATTTAGGAACGTACTAGAATAAGAAAATATAAAACTGTTTCCGTCCTAAAATAAATTATAAAAATATTAAATTTTTATTTGATAATTCATTTTGGGCACGAGGCGAGACTAGGTAATGATAGAGATCGATGACGACTTGTGTTTTCCATTTCCTTTCGACTACTGCATGTGTTACCAAGAGTGTCGACCGACGACCAAGAAGACTTCCCCAAGTCAACCATTCCTTTTCTCTCGCAATAGTACTTGGTCAAATATGCAATTTAAATAAATATGTTTAATATTTTATTAATTCTTCAAACCATCCATCAATATCAAAGAACTTATGGTCAAGCGTTATTCGAAGTTTCGATAAGGGCATTTCTATACAGAAGATATTAGAAGATATTAGGTTCGAAACTCCCAAACCTTATAAGGGCAAGTCGTATTCTTATAAGTGCAAGTCTTATCACAAACCTTATAAGGGCAAGTCGTATTCTTATAAGGGCAAATCTTATTCTGATTTGTTTCTAATATATTAGATAATATCAGCCAAAACACTAATAGCTTAAGGTATATTTTCTCAGTCCCATTGATAGTTTCATTTTTTGTTAAAACGGGTGTCTCATTAAAAACTTTATCTTTTCTAAAATAACAAAGAATTTTTACTATTCCACCCACTAATTCCCTCTCATACTTTACTTTTATACTCACAACACCAATCAACTTTACTATTCCCTCCATTCATTTTCTCTCTTATTTTACTTTTAGGGGCCGTTTGGTTCGATGGAAAAAAAAAGTGAAGGAATGGAATGGTCAATGGAATGGAATTCATGAAGCAATTGGAATGGAAAAAAACTGGTCAAACCCTCCGTTTGGTTGACACGGAATGGAATGAAATTGTCATTCAATTCCTTGCCAAATCATGTTTGGTTTGAAAATACAAATTATAGAAATGGAATGAAAACATATAAAATGACCAATTTACCTTTTTAAAAAAAAAAATTTAGGGGGGTGGGGGTAGGTAGGGGTATGCAAAATAAGTAAAAATATTTTTTTTCGTGGGGATGGGGTAGGGGTGGGGGTAGGTAGGGGTATGCAAAATGAGTAAAAAATATTTTTTTTTTTTTAAGTGGGGGTGGGGGGGTGGGGTAGGGGGTGGGGGTGGGGGTGGGGGTGGGGGTGGGGGTAGGGGGTAGGTAGGGGGTATGCAAAATGAGTAAAAAATATTTTTTTTCATGGGGGTGGGTGGGTGGGGTAGGGGGTGGGGAAGTAGGGCGAGGGGTTTGGATGGGGGAAGGTAGGCGGGGTTTTTTTTTAAATTTTTTTTTTGGGGGGGGTAGAGGCAAAGAAAGTGGATGGGGGAAGGTAGGCGGGATTTTTTTTTTAAATTTTTTTTTTTTTTTTTTTTTGGGCGGGGGGTGGGGGGGTAGGGCGAGGTTTGGATGTGGGGAAGGTAGGCAGGGTTTTTTTAAAAAAAAAAAAAAATTGGGGGGGGGGTGGGGGGTAGGGCAGGGGCTGGATGGGGGGGGGGGTAGGGCAGGGGGTGCAAAAAAAAAAAAATCGTGTGGGGGGTGGGGTAGGGGTGGGGGGGGTAGGGCTGGGCAGGAGCTGATTGGGGGTGGGTAGGGGTGGTTTGGGTTTGGGGGTATTTTGGTCAAAAAAAAATTTTTTTTTTTCTATTTCCTAAGGAATTCATCATTCCTTCCATATATGGAAGGAATGAAAATTTATTCCCTAGGGAATTGAAAAATTTTCATTCCTACCAACCAAACGGGACGAAGGGAATGAAGTCAACGGAATTGACCATTCCATTCCATTCCGCCCTGGAATGGCCAATTCTGGCGAACCAAACGCCCCCTTATACTCACAACACTTTCTCCACTAACCTTTTTTCTTAATTTGCATGTCATGCTAAAAAAGGTGAAGCTATTAATGGGACGGAATGAATATATTAATAATACAAAAATAATCATCCATCAATATTTACAAAAATTACAAGATGTTGTCATGTTTAATTTAGTGGAGTAATCCCTCCCACCCAATAAGTGCTTCATCCTTTTGGATGGGCATGTAAATTATGAAAATGAGAGGGAAAGAAAAATGTTGTGAGTGTAATTTGAAAATAGGAGAGAGAATTAGTAGAAGGAATAGTAAATTATAATGGTGTTGTGAGTATTAAAATAATGTAGGAGAGAGAATAAGTGGAGGAAATAGTAAAAATTCTTTACCAAAAAAGAAAAGATGAAGCTTTTAACAAAACGCCCTTTTGAATAATTAGTGAAGATTTTATTAGGAATGAGGGAGTATTAATGGGTGCCATTTTCTTAATGATACTTTATACTGTATTTTAAATGATGTAATTTCCCCCTCACAATAGTAATTGGAGTATTTATTATGACTCTTTGGTTTTGATATTAATGTTTACTCCCTCCCTCTCATTACAACTTTTTCAGTTATTATTTACATAATAATTAAGAAAAAGTGTGGTGTATTAGATGTTATGAGTATGAAAAGTAAGATATAAAAAAGAAATTGGGGTAGAAAATAATAATTAAATTATTATTGTGAATATGATATATAGGTCTCATTAATATAAAAATAATAAAATATTTATATTTTAAAAAATTATATTTCTATTTTAGAAAATACTCCCTCCGTCCCGAGTTAAGCTTTACCATTTTGATGAAGCACGCAAATTAAAAAAGCAATATATATGTTAAAAAATAATGAGAGTGAGAGAAGAGTTGTGAGAGGAAAGAAATGAGTGAATATGACAAGTGAGAGTCATAATTTAAATTGACTTGTTGTCAATTATAAATTATATACTCCCTCCATCGCGGCTTCATCAATTACCCAAAAGAGTATCTCATTATTATACGCTTTACCCTTTCTAAAATAGAATAAATTATAATTTATAATTTATAATTGACAACAAGCCAATTCAAGTCAAGTCATTTGTGGCTGCATCCCCTATTGTCAAGTACAAAGTACAACCTGCCCCGCACCTCTAAGGCCTCCTTTATCGGTGACCCAATACATAGATCGGAGGAAAAAGACAAAGATTTTGAAAAAAAAAATAAAAAATGCAGATTGTTCAAGTTTGGTGATCCGGATTGCTTCTCCAATCCAAGATTGTGATCCAATTTGGGACACATGTCCACCAACCATTGGTTGGTAGATTTTTTAAAATATACTTTTTCATTTTTAACTTAAATTATTTTTAATTATATTAAAAATTTATTAAAATAAAAAATAAAAAATATCAAAATTTTTATTTTTTTATCCTCTATAAATAGAGATCAAGTTTATTGAATTTGAAGCACATCTAAAATTCTCTCTTTTCTCTATAATTAAATTGTTTTTTCTATCTCTTTCCCTAATTTCTCATTGTTATTATGGATCCAAATTTTCCATTTGATTCAAACTCTCAAGAATATCTCAACTCTCAAGTATACCTCAACTCTCAAAATTATTCAAATGTAACTTCATTTTTATATTTTTTATATATATCGTATTTTTGTATAATAATTATATAAATTTAGTAATATAAAATATTTTATAAATTTATTACAAGACAAAAAATAAGAAAAATGAGGTTAATAATATATGTAATAAAAAATAAATGATATTGGAGTTGGGTTGGTTGGTTGGATTGGATTGTGAATAAAGTTAAAAAATGAAGAAGATTGATTTGGATTGTAGATGATATATGTGAAAGAGAGAGAAATAATATTATATTGTTGAATTGGATTGGATTGGGTTGTTGATAAAGGAGGTCTAAGTTCTAACTTCCACTCCTTAATCCATGGTCTCAAGTCAAACCACATCTCTTTCTCTGTCCTATAATTTTTTATGGGCAAATTGCATTTTAGTTACCTGAATTTGTCGAGATATTTCAATTGGTTATTGAATTTGCATTTGTAACAAGTTGGTTATTGAGTTTGTCTTTTTGTTGCAATCAGGTGTATTTTTGGATGAAACGTTAAAAATCTAACAAAAAGCATAACATGTGAGTTAGTTAGGGATATTTTCGTAAAATAAAGTACATATTTTGTTTTTATTTGATCAGAAATGAGTTTATTTGTTAAGAAAATGAGTTTATATTTTTATCTTAAAAAAAAAAAAAGAAGAGAGAAAATACATATTACTAAATGGAGTGAGTAATAAAAAAAATATTTTTTAAATATTACTTTTAATATTAGAGATTATATTTTTTTTAATAAATCTACATTAAACTCAGTATCTTATATTTATCTAAACAATCTGATAATTATTTTGCTTGATGAGTTACTTTTTTAATATTATTTTTAAAAGAACAATTCCTTTAAAAAAATCGACAGATTTTTTTTAAATATTTGGGAATATTATTTATATCTTAAAATAACTATGTTTTTAATATTTGAATATTATTACAACACCCACCTCTACCTCATCTCATCACCACCACTACCACCAACTCACCCACCCACCACAAATCCACACCACCCACCTCTGAAGATCCCGACCCGAAACCTAACACGTGTCCCGAGTTGGAGCGTCCCCAAACTAACTCGAATCACCTAAACTTTTTAAAACTCTGATTTAACTTTCAAACATAAACACAATTAACATAACCATTTCAAAATAACTCCACTCCTCTCCACATTGGAGGAAGAGTTGACCAACTTTGAAAGTATCCATCTGTTTTAGTTACAAAAGATTGTGGTTATAACGTAGAAATTAAAGTTTATAAATACAAACTCCATAAAGGAATTATACCAAAATACACTTTCTACGCCAACCTATACATACCCCGACAATCCCTAAAATATCACTTCCAAACTCCTCTCCGCCCTTACTTTGTTCGGTCCGCCTGTCTCGGGATCTAAAAACATTAAAGGGAGAGGGGTGAGAATAAATCTCAGCAAACTATTATGAATGCAGCAATATGCCAAATAAGATGCAACACATAACAAGTTGCATATAACACATTGGAAAAGCTGTAAACACTTTACATTACCTCGGTTTACCTTTTCCCGTCTGAACAATAGTCGTACAACATTGGGAAATAAAACTCAATCTTAGGTGAGCTGCTTAAGCAATAATCACATCTTATAAGACCCGTTTTTCAGGGAACCATATAAGATAGTAGCAACTCTGTAAGGCTTTTGGCTCAATACAGATGTTATAACCCCGACCTGTGGCCACAGGAGGGGATCATGTATATAACATAATCCGATCACATTAGGTCACACTTCCATAATTGATCGTATTATGCTATACCCCCAACATCAGCTGATTAACACATTATCAAGCACATAATAGTTACTTGAAATATAATCCACAAAAGGGATAAGAAATATAGCCACATGGTAAAATATACTCATGTTCAATCAATATCATAGTGCAACATTGAAGTAATACACTATGCATAGCACCATCAATGAATATGTAATCAAGTAAGATAACAAAGTATCATTAACCCACCTTTCATAATCAATATAAAACAATACATGGCCTCTATAAAGATCCAAGCTCAATTTACCAAGTTTGAGTCATATTTACTAAGTGATCAAACAAGATTGCCAAACAATTACTGAGTCATATTTAAAGTGCTTCCGCAATTCCATTTTAGCCAATTAAGGTGTCATTGAGTGGCACAAGTGTTCTATGTATGACCTAGGTTAAAAAGGATTAATTCATATCCGGGGTGGATTGGATTCTACTACTATATAATGACTAGGAATCATTCCACGTGGTTGTTGGTAAAAATCAGCAAGAAAAGAATTTGGAGAGGTTCTGGTGACATGGGCGACCGCCCAAGTCACTTGGGCGACCGCCCAAGAGAGGCTTCAAAAAGGGATACAAGCTGCTGTAGGGATGGGCGACCGCACAAGATTACTTGGGCGACCGCCCAAGAAGGTTTTCAAGGCAAGCCAAGTTTCTGATCACATGGGCGGCCGCTCAAGCCCCCCATGGGCGACCGCCCAAGCCAAATTCCAGCAATGCTCAGATTCTCAACCCCTTTTACCTATTTTCTTTTTCCTTTAACAATCCTTGCTATTTTAGGTGAACATAAGAAGGTATTACCAACTTCACTAATCCCATACTAGATCATTCTTAATCACATAAAATAGATTAAATCCATTAAGTCCTTAGAGGTTCTACTCATTTCACTACCCATTTCATATTTAACCTTTCTACCCCCATTCCAACCATACTCCTTCTTCTTTATTAATCTCCATGAACCTAAACCTTACATCTAAGTCATTAAACATTTCTCTACACCAAGAAAGGTTCCAAAGCACTCAACCAACAATATAATAATAATAACAACATTCAATAGTTCATGAATATTTAATGAAGGGAAAGGTCTAACTCACCTTAGAATTATGAGGTGGATTAAGGATCTTCTTAGCTTGATAAGCTCCCCTAGTTGCCCCGAACACAAAAGTACACCCGGATTGAAAAATGGAGAATGATTGAGCTTGCTAGAAACTTGGAAGGAAAGGCTTTCATGGGAGAACTTCCATGGAGGGAATGAAGAAGATGAGGGAAGGGTGAGGAGGTCAATGAAGAGGGTGAGGGAAATAGGGGTAGGAGTATGGTCTCCCATACTCTAATTAATTATAACTTCCAATAATAGGCCCTCAAACCCTCCAAGTTCT
Source organism: Adenophora triphylla var. japonica (assembly GCA_022495995.1). Taxonomy (NCBI): domain Eukaryota; kingdom Viridiplantae; phylum Streptophyta; class Magnoliopsida; order Asterales; family Campanulaceae; genus Adenophora; species Adenophora triphylla. The sequence goes on along the minus strand of JAFEMH010001787.1, from coordinate 57,221 downwards.
AAGGTATTAAAACTAAACCCCTTACTCCAATTCTCTACACAACCCACCTTGACTACACATAACATTTTATTTATTGTCAATTATTATACTTTCCCCATGGTACTTTATCTTATTTCCTTTTTAATCCTAAGGCTTAACATTATTTTCCAACCATCTCAACTTAACACAAGAAATCAAGGACTTATAATGAACACATAAATTTAACAATAATATTAAAAGCATATAATATGATACTAAAATAGTGCCTAGGGTTAGGGTCATTACACCACCGCCACAAAACACCACCACCAACACAAAACAACACTCAACCAATCGTCCAATTGAAAAAAAAACACAAACACCACACTTACAGAGACGCACAAACGCATAAATCATATACGACACAGAAATTAAAGCCAAATCGATAACAATGGAGAGAAGGGGGAGAGAGAGGGGTGATTCGGGGAGTGAGAGGACGAGGAATGTCGGCGTTTCAGCTCTGAAAGGGGAGGTTGCCGATATTGAAGCTAGATCTGGGGGTTTGCAGCAGATTCTGATTCCACCATAGCGGGAAGTGGAGGCGCGAAAATAGTAGTGGCGACAAGGACGGGTTTGAGGTTTAATTTGGAGAGGAAGACGGCAGTGGCTGTCACGGCGCCGATGAGGGTGGTCTTGAGGGGAGAAATTGAGGGTTTCTGTTAGTGATTAGGGATTGATGGAGAGGAATTAGAGAATGAAGCTCTGATGGGTGATGAAAAAGATGAGATTTTTACGGATGGAAATTGGGTTGTAAAGGAAAGAGAAGAAAGGTTTTTGAGATAGAGGGACGGCGGTGGTAGAGGGTGAGGGGAAGGGGGTAAATTTAAAAATATAGTTGAAGGGGTATTTTGGTCTTTTTCATGCAAATTCCATTGAGAATGACGAAAATATCCCTAACTAACTCACATGTTATGATTTTCGTTAGATTTTTAATGTTTCATCCAAAAATACACCTGATTGCAACAAAATGACAAACTCAATAACCAACTTGTTACAAATGCAAATTCGATAACCAATTGAAACATCTCGACAAACTCAGGTAGCTAAAATGCAATTTGCCCTGTTTTTTATTTTCAAAAGTGAATACTCCCTCCGTCCCACTTCATGCTTCACACTTTTGGTCACGCACGCAAATTAAGGAAAAAGGTAAGAAAAAAAATGTTGTGAGTGTAAAAGTAAAATAGGAGAGAGAATGAGTGGAGGAAATAGTAAATTTGAAAAGTGTTGTGAGTATAATAGTGAAATAGGAGAGAGAATTAGTGGGTGGAATAATAATTTTTTTTTGCCATTTTAGAAAAGGTGAAGCTTTTAACGGAACATCCATTTTAACAAAAAGTGAAGCTTGAAATGAGACGAATGGAGTATATATGTTTTATTAATCTACGGTGGTATTCGAACATCATCCAGACTAATCTGGTGCAATTAAAAGGTAGTACCACAAAGTCGACAGAGCTCTTTCAATAAAGTTTTAATTCCGCTGCATTTTCATAATAATACGAACTCGAATTTTATCAATTTATTATTTTAATTATTAGGAAGGGTAAGACTAAAGATAATGGGACAAGTGTAACAAATCTAAGTGTCCTTTAGTTTTAAAACTATCATTATATATAGATAAATAGAAGTGGTCAGATTTGGTATTTTTGATTCTCAAATGTGAAAGTGGAAAATTGGTCTTTATATCTAATCCATGTGTTTATATATACTAGTTTAACTTCCGTGCGATGCACGGATAGTTACTAACGTTTAAATAGTTTGTACATATTTAAAACGCGCATTATATGTGAATTTCTATTCTATTAAATAATATTCACGTTTGACGTCTTTTTTTCAATGTTACGAAAGAAGTAAACATATATTTTTGATGTAAAACATAATTATTGCGTATTGAACATGATAAGTGTAATTTAGTTAAGAAACGTGTGATTAAGAAAATATAATTTGCCCACAGTGCCGCGTAATTTTTGTTGACAATTGGAGAAGAGTAATTTATCCTAGTTATAAGTCTCTCAATCCTTCTCTTCAACTGCAATTCAGAACTCTTCACTACAATAATTCTCCAAGCAAATAAAACTTCTCGAACTGTCAAACATCATCACTTTCAATTTTCGATAAGTCATTTTGTACTTAAATCATATTCAACTTCTACATCCACGTTTAATTTTCACATACTTCATTAATATTAATGTTAGATAATATTCTTAAGATTTATGTTTATAAATTAATATAGTAGTACTATTACCTCTGTCCCAATATAAATTAATATATTATTTTTTTATTAAGATTTTATCTAGAAAATTTAAATATTCATGCAATGCATACCAAAATAATTTGATTTTCTTTGTTTCGCTCCAAATGAAAACTTAATCTACCCCTTTTATGCTCCTCAACTTTAATATGCAATCCGTACTAAGGCCCCGTTTGTTTCCAGGAAAATGAGGGGAAAACGTTTTTCCCATTTTTCGGTGTTTGATAGTTTTCCGGAAAACGTTTTCCCCATTTTCCGATGTTTGGTAGTTTTTCGGAAAATGGAGAAAATGTTGATTTGAAAAATATTTTCCGCCCTTTCTAAAGAAGTTGTTTTCCGAATTTATCCTAAGGAAGTTGTTTTCCGGAAAATGGTGTAAAAAAAGTGGATGGATAATAATAATAATAATAAAATAATAATAATAATAAAATAATAATAATAAAATAATAATAATAATAATAATAATAATAATAAAATAATAATAATAAAAAAAAAAAATAATAAAAATAATAAAATAATAATAATAATAAAATAATAATAATAATAATAATAAAATAATAATAATAATAAAATAATAATAATAATAAAATAATAATAAAAAAAATAATAAAAAAAATAATAATAATTATAAAATAATAATAATTTTTCGGAAACAATCTTCATTTTTCGAAAAACATCTTCATTTTCCGGAAAACGTTTTTCCCATTTTCCTAAGGAAGTTGGTTTACAGGAAAACATCTTCATTTTCCGGAAAACATCTTCATTTTTTCCGGAAAACGTTTTCCTTTTCCGAAAAACATTTTCCAGGAAATCATTTCCCGAAAGTCATTTTCCCCGAAACAAACGTAGCCTAATTCTCTTTTACTCCTAGTGGAAAACCCTACTTCACCCATTTAATCCAATAAAAGAAAAAAATATCTAAATTCTATTTCAAAATAAATTCTAATAACTTATTAATTTAAGAACGTTACAAATTATAATTTCACACATTTACAATTAGACTCACAATATAAGATACCACAACAAATTATACGTAGTATAATTATAAGTTCAATTTTATTTTCACCATGAATATATTAATTAAAAAAAGAGTCGGTTTCTGGAGAAACGCGTTTCTCCGTCGCGTGTGGAGAAACGGGGCAAAGTTAGTCGCGCGACGAACTTAGCCACAACTGGATATCACTTTCATCAGTTTCTGGATATCCAGAACATTGAATATCCTTTCCAAAGCTTCTGGATATCCATATTCAATGTTCTGGATATCCGAAAGCTTTGGAAAGGATATCCAGAAACCAAATATTTTTTCTGAATATCATTTCCAAAGCTTCTGGATATCCATATTCAATGTTCTGGATATCCAGAAACTGATGAAAGTGATATCCAGTTGTGGCTAAAGTTTGTCGCGCGACGAAAGATGCCCCGTTTCTCCATAAGCGACGGAGAAACGCGTTTCTCCCCAGATTTTACGTTAAAAAAAACTAAGAACTTATAGAATTTTGTTTTTTTTTTTTGAAAATATAAATTTCGTAATTATTTAAGGAAAAACATGTATTCCTTATGGGATTTATTTTGAGGAATATTCATTTTACAAAAAAAAAAAAAAGGATCATTAGATTCAATTTTCAAGACAATAAACACATGTTCCCTAAAAATTTTTTTTTAAAAAACTCCACTCTCCCAAAAATCCTTCCATCTTCTCCCCTTTTAATTTGTAAAATTTTCAACTCTTCCTAATAATCCTTAAATCTCTTCCCTTGATGATTTTGAAATGGAACTTCTTCATTTCAAGACGAAATCTTCTGTACCAAAATAGTGTCCCTTTTATATATGTACCACAAATAGAATTTTGTGTCAAATATAAAACTCAATTATTAAATGAGCAAGTTTTGGGAGAAACTAGTTTCTCTGTAAATTATAAAAAGTCCACTTTTTTTCTACTTGCAAGTAGTTAGCGAATATTTAGGAACAGTTTATAAAACAGGACTTTCTATAACTTAAAGAGAAACTAGTTTCCCCCAAAATATTTAGAAAGTCCTGTTTTATAAACTGCTCCTAAATATTCGCTAACTACTTGCAAGTAGAAAAAAAGTGGACTTTTTATAATTTACAGAGAAACTAGTTTCTCCCAAAACTTGCTCATTTAATAATTGAGTTTTATATTTGACACAAAATTCTATTTGTGGTACATATATAAAAGGGACACTATTTTGGTACAGAAGATTTCGTCTTGAAATGAAGAAGTTCCATTTTGGGAGAAACTAGTTATAGAAAGTCCTGTTTTATAAACTGCTCCTAAATATTCGCTAACTACTTGCAAGTAGAAAAAAAGTGGATTTTTTATAATTTACGGAGAAACTAGTTTCTCCCAAAATATTGTGAACTTAGTTATCTACAAATCATAAAAAATAATAAAATATAGTTAAATAAAAAACAAAAAGGAGAAAACTTACCTTTTCTCCAAAAAGTCTTGATTTTACCCAAAATAAAAATAAAAAAAATACTCCATCTATCTATATTCATGCTCTTTTTCATAACTCATCCTCTCATTTCATAATTTCTCTCCACCTCAGTAACTACCACGGCCACCTCTCCGCCGCCCTCAACCTCAGTCACTTTTCATGTTTCTTCTACCCAGGTACAACTTCGCTAGTTCCCCTCACCATCTGTCGCTCCTCCTCCCACCGCAGCCATCTCTCAATCCGCCGCCGCTCCTCCTCCCAGTCTCACATCGTTGCTACTCATTTCTCCGTCTTCCTTTATCTCCGTTTCTCTCACTTGCACCCTCTCTCTCTCTCTCTCTCTCTCTCTCTCTAATTCTCGATTTATCTCTCCAAACATATGGCTTAAAATTGCCTAAATATTTTCAAGTCCTATAAGACCATGAATGCCATTGATATTTACAAAAACCACAAATGTGTATTGACAAATTTACCCCTGAAGTTGAGCGCCAAAATGACTATCCTCTTTTTACATATAGATAGATATTTTTTTTGATATCTCATGTTTTCAATTTTGTCGGACTAAATCCTGGATCACAACCATCGGCCTTTTAGTGCTGGCAGAGGTAAATCGCGAGATATGCCTAAATTGGTCAGGGTGCAGCACTCTTTATACTCCTGGCCCCAAGAGACCCTCCTATATGACACGTACATCGCTCTTACATCACCAATTAATCATATATTAATGGTCTAATCTCTATTAAATGCCAACTATAAATAAGTCAAAGTAGATTAATAAAAATACCAAATTGAGACAAATAATGCCACCACAATCATAGGTCCATAACCATTTAAAAAGTCAAAACCCTACCCTACTCTCTTTCAGACATTCCCCTCCCTACCATTACAAATTCCTCACCCAACCCTTCCTTCTTAATGCATTATCACTCAACAAACATCTAACCCCCTCTCTCTCTCTCTCTCTTAATATGTTGGGAAAAAAGATTGGTTCAGTCAAGAAACTAGCCAGGAAAGTGAAGGTTAGAAGCAATGGAGATCGCCAGCCACGATCGCATTATGAATGCTTGCTAAGGGACTGTGAAGAACAAGGGTCTGCAGATCATCCATCCGGTACGACTACCCCTACCGGATTCTTTGCCCTATACGTCGGAGAAGAGAGACAACGGTTTGTGGTCCCCACGGGGTTCCTTTCGCATCCTCTATTCAAGATGTTATTAGAGAAAGCATCCGACGAGTTCGGGTTTGAGCAGAAGAATGGATTGGTGGTTCCATGCAGTGTCATGGCTTTCCAAGAAGTGGTAAGTGCTGTGGAATGTTGTAATGGCAAATTTGATTTTGGAAATTTAGTACAAGAGTTTATTTAGAGATGTTATTAATAAGGATATAGCAATTGTCAAGGAAAAGACTGACAAATGGTTTCCACTCTCAATTTTCGCTTGGCGGGGAGCGCCGCACCGAGATTTACCCTTTTTTATTTTTTTATTAGAAAGGAGAAGTTGTGCTTTGGCAACTCTATTTCAAGTGAATATTGTTTAGGTTATTAATAATCTTTTAGTATGGGATTATGCATTACACATACTTGTGTTAATTTCAGAATATGAGTGGTGCTAGTTTTGATCAAATGGGGTTGTGACATTTTCTTTTTTGATTAGTAAAGCATTTTCTTTACTCTCTTTTTTTCCGGAAATTTAGTACAATTTGACAGCGGATAACAGTGGCGGATCTACACCTAAGCTATTGGTGGTGCTCATTTCATTCCGGCGGTCGCCCACTCGTACAACAACTTGTGGTTTTTTGAGATTCCTCTGCGAGCGTTCGCCCAGCTGCTTACCGGCGTTCGCTCGCTTCTTCAGCGTTCCAAATTATCTATTAATCCTTTTTTTTTCTAAGCAAAAATGACGTCGTTTTGTAAAAATAAAAAATAAAAAATTGATGTCCGTGCACCATCAAGCACACAATGAAATTCGCCCCCGACGGATAACTAATCAGAATCAATCGTATTTACCCTCAAGTCTCAAATTATAGACCTACCCCATCTCGAAATGTGTACTCTTTTCCTACTTGGAGAGAAAAAAAAAAGATTAAAGTTTTTATTACAAGTCAATAATATTAATTAGTCAATTTTAGAAAAAAAAAAAATTAAGGATTTTCCTAGTAGTTGTGTTAGTGTGGGGTGAGTTAGTTTGGTTGAGTGTATGATCTTAACTTGGCTTATAATTTAGAAGGTGTTGGGTCAGCCATCATTGTCTAACTGACTAAGCTGGCACAATTACATCTTCACCAAATATGATTATGGACTAATTAATGTAGTACTCCCTCCGCCCCATTTTAAGAGTCCTATTTTTTCTTTTGGTACATTTCAGACTAAGAATTTTATTTCATAATTTCATAAATGTCAAATTTTGAACAGTGTTTCGAATATTTATACCCTTATAATGTAAATATATTTACAAAAAAAATCATTTATTATGTCCTTATAATGTTAACATATTTAAAAAAAAAAAAAGGGGGAGGGGGAAAAGATTAAATATTTTAACTTTTACATTCTCTCTCCTCTAATCTTTTACCCACTTACAATTCTTTATTTATATTTTAAAAATTTTTTTTAAGAAGAAGCGTAAAATACTACCTTATGACTCTTGAAGTGGGAAAGTGGGGCGGAGGGAGTAATTTGATATTCTTTCAATGTGCAATGGTCAACAGATAAGTAGAAATCCCATGATGAGATTTTGGAGAAAAAGCAAGAAAATAAGGACAAAATACGTATCTATCAATTTCTACTTTATACTCCCATTTAAAAATTCGGTTTGTTTGATATTTAAATTTTCAAGCGTCTCACTATTCACTCCACCACTAAATAACGTTAGAAAAATTAATAAAATAGGTCATGTGTAAAGCAAATGATGATAAATGGGCTAGTTTGTAATATTTATTAGTTATTAAGGGGTCAAACAAAGTTTTAAATATAAAGTGTTAAATATTTATTTATTTTTTCAAAATAATTAACATTTTCTTAAATAATTAATATTTTCTGGAAATAATTATTTTTTATACTTTTTTACGTTAAAAATAATACTAATTTTTTTATGTTAAAAAATAATTAATATACGTAATAGCATATATTAATATAATCTTAAAGAATTAATATTTCTAGAAAAGTATTTTTCAAATACGATTAAAAATTAAAAACTAACAAATATAATAAATCAAAAATTGAATTTTTAAGATTTTTTTGAAAAAAAAACTAAAATATTTTTTCAAAAAAAAAAAAGAAAATAATTTTTAAAAATAAAAAGAATTATAATGTTTCATTAGTATTTTTTTACAAATATATTAAAATTATTAATTTTAAAAATATTTAGTTATTTCTTTTTTTAATACAAATACAATTTTCTTAAAAATATGAGTTGGTTTTGGGAGAAACTAGTTTCTCCCAAATATTATAAAAAGTCATGTTTTATTTTAAAAATCGGTTCAATGACCGGTTCAAAAAGCCGGGTTAGTTTGGTTTAAAATTCATGTACCGGCTTTTTTAAGTTAAAAACAAGACTTTTTATAATATTTGGGGGAAACTAGTTTCCCCCAAAATTTTCTGTAAAAAAATATATATATTTTGATTTATAAGATTATTATTTTAATCCTATTTTTATAAAATTTTTAAAAATTAACATTTTAGGATATATTAATAGCTAATTATTTAAAATAATGTTAATATATGATATTATGGACATTAACTATTAATTTTTTTTACATAAAAAGTATTATTTTTTAAATAAAAAATATTATTTTTTAACATAAAAATATAAAAATACTTTTTTCAAGAAATATTAAATATTTAAGATAATGATAATTATTTTTGAAAAAGAAATAACTTTTTAACACTTTATATTAAAAAAATTGCATTCGACCCCTTGAAAACTAATGATCATTACAAACTAGCCCACTTGTCATCATGTGCCTTGCACATGACTTATTTTGTTAACTTTTATAACGTTCGCTAGTGCCAGAATGCAAAGTGGGGTGATTTGAAAATTTAGGTATCAAACATACTGACTTTTCAAACTAGTCTCAAAAAAACAAATTGGTGTATACTTTCATACTTTGTTGGTTGGTGGGGGTGGGGGTGGGTGGGGGGTTTTAAACTTTTGACCTATTATTGCTGCTACTTATTGACTTCCCTGCCCAAAGATGATCATCAGAGCTCCTAATGCACTGAACTGGAATATAGAGTATTCATTTGCAAGTTTCAAATGAGGGTTAGTAGCAGTCATAAACAAAAACCAGAAGGAATTGCAAACTCAACTGATCACTAGCAAGAAAAATTCATATATATTCACCAAAATTCAAACAAATAAAAGGCGATAAACGTTTCCGAGACAATTTCATTGCACAACAACAATGTCGACAACGTTTCCGAGACAATTTCATTGCACAACAACAATGTCGACAACGTGGCATACACATAACGAGCACTGCCAACTCTAGGCGATTGATGGCTGCCCGGCTGCTCGCTTCACTAACAAGCATCAAGAAGAATTTTCTTCATATTATCAACAACTTCCAGCATTTGTTCCCTCGAGTGGAGCGGAGCTGGATAAACACACGGACAATCCAGTTCTTTGTCCCGTATTGTATCAAATATAGCAATAGAAGGTCCTATCCCATGAACCGAAGCACACCCTACATAGTCCTCTAGACCAAGTTTTTGATGAATTTCGTTTGAATGATCAATTACCGGGTCCTCAAATATAGACACAACTGAGGTTCTCAATGAGGAAGATGGTGTTAAGCCTGGGTTTTCTATGGCCCTGCACATTAGGAAGTTTAGATCAGCCATGTCTGTGAAATGCTTGTTGTTTTCCTTAGCGTTTTCGTATGATTCATGGATTCTTTTTGCTAGCTCCCAAAGTGTTTCCCCGCCATTGATGTCGTGTGAGTTTGTTATGACAGAATGGTAAAATCCTGCACCATATTAACTATCATGGTCAAAAACAAAAAGAAATTGCACAAAATCAAATATAATATCATGCAAATGGTTAAAAAGGGTCTAATCTTACCCAACTTTCCAAATTGCATATCTAAGAAATATACAAGATAAAAAAAAAAAATAAGGGCGAATTGCAAATAAGGGTCCAAAGTTTAGGGGGTGTTTGCACTTCAGGGTCCAATGTTTCACTTTTGACTATTAAGGGTCCAACGTCGTGAAAAGTTGGCATTTAAGTGCTTTTGGACGGAATAGTCAGATTTTTTCGTTAAATCATCACGTGTCGTACACGTGACTCTTAACAGAGAACATTTTGGTCATATCAATCACATTTTTTCAGGTTGGTCATTAATTTTAGCCCTTCCAATTTCAACTACAACTTAAAACCCCCTCCACAAATAAGATACTTTCAAACTAATCCTTCTAATTTCCTTTTAAATCATCACCATTTTTGATGACCAATCTGAGATATGTTTTATGTGATTTATACATGTGTGCGTAGCTATTGATGTGTAGAAAACACATTCAAAAATCGCTGAATTTGGTCGATTCAAATTTGAGTAATTGCAATTTTAATTTCCGAATATTGAATTTTTTTTTCCGGAAGTTTATGGTCTTTTTGACACTGCTAGAGTCAAATTTGTTGAAATATGTCAGCATGGATTTTGTTCTACTCCGTGATATCTTTCCATAGACTACTTATTTGTTTAATTTGAACTTACGTTGAAAGAGCTATGGTATCTGAAAGTTGGGTCGGTGAAACAAGTTTGATGAAACTCTAATTTGTTTTGGGGAAGACGATCGAAGGGAATGGGGAAGAAAATAGTACGTGTGATTGGGATTTCTGTATAAGTTGTGGCGGGTTGGGCTTAATTTTGGTTAGGTGTCAAATTTTAGGGTGGACATGGAAGGGAAGAGGGAACTTATGATGCAATACACACATAAGATCATATCTGATATTTCAAAAGTCAGATTCAGAAATACTCAAACAGCCACATTAACATTCAGATTCATCATCTTATCTTTCATCTAGTCTTTTCCTATTTCTTTTTATCTTTATTTAGTCTTTTTATCTTCTTTTCTTATCCATAAAATTCATGTATTCAACTCCATATTGTAGCTTATATAAGGGCAGAATAATCATGTATTCGGCATCAAGTATTCAGCAAATAAAATCAGAATTTCCCTTTCTTTTCAAAACAGTTGTTTTGTGCTGTTTTGTGTTACTTTCTTTGTCCGATTGAACGATATCAATCACTCGTTCGTTCGTTCGTACGATAACGAACTTGATCCTTCTCCTATTTTGTCCTACATCAATCAGTTGGTATCAGAGCCAAGGTTCACGCAGTTTTTCTATAGATTGCAGTCCAGGTTCTATCAGATTTTAATCATGGCAGAAGAAACTGCTCGTAATGAAACCGTTGCACAGCGATTCACAGCTCTCGTAGAAGGTTTACAGGAGACTCGTGCTTCGATTCAACAACTTATGGCTGCTCTTCAACTTGGCAGACAATAACGTGGCAATCCAGCAACACGTCAACGTGCTGTAGCACATGAACCATCCCCTGATTTTGCACATCAGCCTGCTCGCGACCATGCTGCTGCTTTTCAACCATTTCAAGGTCACTTCCCTAGATGAGACGATTATGATGGGTATCGAATCAAGGCTGAAATTCCAGTTTTTAATGGAAGTTTGGAGATCAAATCCTTACTTGATTGGCTTAATGAGGTTGAACGATTATTTGAAATCATGGAGGTAAGTGAAGAAAGGAAAGTATCTATTGTTGCATATAAATTACGTGGAGGAGCAGGAGCTTGGTGGTAGAATTTACGAGAGGAACGTTACCGCCTTCGCCAACCTCCGGTTCGAGATTGGCCTTTAATGAAAGAGCTTTTGCAACATCGTTTTCATCCGCGTGATTACACGCAAAATCTCTATCGTCAATTACTTGATTGTCATCAAGGCACTCGTTCAGCGTCGGAATATACCGAAGAGTTTCTGTGTTTGACATCTCGTTGTAATATTCGAGAAGATGACGACTTGCAGGTTGCTCGCTTTGTTGGAGGGTTACAACCAGAGATTCAAGAACGAATGGGAGTCCAGTCCATTATGTCACTTACTGATGCACGAGAGATGGCAGCCCGAGCTGAGGCTCGATTATCTAAGCCACCCCTTCGCTTTACATATACCCGAAAACCTCCTTTCGAGACTCAGCGCACATATCAAATTGGCACAGCTTCAACGCCCGTACGTGCTAGTTCACCAGTACAAGAGGCTAAAACTGTTCCGCCAGTGACCTGCAAGTGACCCGCAAGACTCAAGGAGAGCCACATTCCAGCACATAGCAGCAACCAAAATGTTACAGGTGCAACCAGCTTGGGCACAAGTCTAACGAGTGTCCAGCCCGCAAACCTGTGCACGTGGTCAATGCTATTCTCGAGGAAGATCAGAAAGACATTGGTGTTGAGGAGGAAGAATTTAATGATGATGATGTATATGGTGATGAAAATGGTGAGTTCGTATGTATTGTGCAACGGACTCTTTGTTCACCTAAGCAGGAAGATCCGAGTCAGCGAAGACGTATTTTTCAGGCGAAATGTTGTCGAGTAGGGGAGACGATTTGTAGCTTGATTATTGATAGTTGCAGCTTTGAGAATTTGGTTTCTCAAAAATTGGTCGACAAGTTCCAACTTCCAACTGAGCCACACCCAACTCTGTATCAGATTGGTTGGATTCAAAAGGGCCAAAAATTGCAGGTTACTCGTATTTGCAAGGTACCTTTGGCCATGGGTAAATTTTATCGGATAAAGTGTATTGTGATGTTGTGGATATGGATGTGTGTCAAGTATTATGGGGTAGACCATGGCAGTTCGACGTTGATGCTACACATCGAGGTCGTGATAATATTCATATGTTTCAGTGGAAGGGTAAAAAGATTGTGATTGTCCCTTTAGGTAGTCCAAAGTTACCTCCTAAAGTGGAAGGGCAGACATTCGTCGCCGTTTCTGATTCTTGTGGTTCTTTTATATGGCGGATGTAAAAGAAAATGGTGGTGCTTATGGCTTAGTTATCAAACCAGATTATGGCGAGATGGAGATTCCAGATGTAGTTCAACGTTTGTTGGCTGAATTTCCCGAGCTCACTTCGGAACCAACTCAGCTACCTGATATGTGTGACATTCAGCACCATATCGACTTTGTTCCTGTTCCCGGTGCTAGGTTGCCTAACCCTCCTCATTATCGACTAAATCATGAGGAAGCCAAGATTTTGCAAGGAAAGGTAGAGGAGTTATTGCGGATTGGGCATATCCAAGAGAGTAGCAGTCCATGTGAGGTACCTGCTTTACTAGTACCAAAGAAAGGTAATCAATGGCGTACGTGTATTGATAGCTGTGCTATCAACCTGGATAACGATGCAAAGATGCATTTCCCATTCCCTATTGGATGATATGTTGGATCAACTTTCCGGATCAGTTGTGTTCACGAAGATAGATTTGACGAGTGGTTATCATCAAATTCGTATCCGTCTCGAAGACAGAATGGAAAACTGCATTCAAAACCAAGGAGGGGTTATATGAATGGCTAGTGATGCCGTTTGGATTATCAAATGCTCCCAGCACATTCATGCGATTGATGAATCAGGTGCTAAAACCACTCCTTAATAAATTTGTGGTTGTGTACTTTGATGATATACTTATTTTCAGCAGAAGTATTGAGGAACATGAGGATCATTTGCGACAAGTTATGACAGCTCTTCAAGATAATGATCTGCATATTAACTTGAAGAAGTGTCATTTCATGGTGGATCATGTTTTATTCTTGGGATATGTGATCAGCAAGGATGGCATACATGTTGATCAGCAAAAAATCAAGGCGATTGTTGATTGGCCGATCCCAACCACTATTTTTGAGGTACTCAGCTTTCATGGTTTAGCTACATTTTATCGACGTTTTGTTCGAAACTTCAGCAGGATTGTTGCACCTATTACAGACTGTCTCAAACAGTCCTGCCCCTTCAAATGGACAATTGCAACAACAAAAGCTTTTGAGGAAATTAAACAAAAGCTCACTTCAGCCCATGTGCTTGCCTTACCTGATTTTAACAAAGTGTTTGAGGTTAAATGTGATGCTTGTGGAACTGGTGTCGGAGGAGTTCTCTCACAAGAAGGCCGCCCCGTTGCCTTTTTTCAGTGAAAAGTTTAATGAGGCTCGTCAAAATTGTCCTACTTATGATCAGGAACTTTTTGCAGTTTTTCGTGCTTTGAAAAACTGGGAGCATTATCTATTACCCAAGGAGTTTGTATTATTTACGGACCATCAATCACTGTTGCATTTTCGCACTCAGCGAGATCTTAAAAATAAGAAGCATGTTCGATGGGTAGCCTACTTTGGACAGTTCAATTATGTGATTAAGCACAAGACAGGTGCCTCAAACAAGGTGGCTGATGCCTTGAGTCGACGTGCAGCGCTTCTTATCACTGTTAGCAATGAAGTTATTGGATTCGACTTTCTTCCGGAGCTCTATGTCGATGATCCAGATTTTGAGGATATTTGGTCAAAGTATCTTGCGAAGCAACCAATAAGAGATTTCATGGTTCAAGATGGCTACCTATTCAAAGGTGATCACCTCTGTATTTCACGTACTTCGTTACGAGAAAAGCTTATTCGTGAGCTTCATGTTGGTGGACTTAGTGCTCTGGCCTCAATTGAAGAGAGATGTCGGGTGAATTGTACAAAGGTGTTCCATTTGCCAGACTCAAAAGGGACAAGGCCATAACACCGGACTTTACATGCCACTGCCTGTTCCGGAGCAACCTTAGGAGGATTTATCTATGGATTTTATTTTGGGGTTACCTCATACTCAAAGGGGCTCAGATTCTATATTTCTTGTGATTGACCGATTCTCGAAGATGGTACATTTTATCCCGTGCAAGCAAACCAGCGATGCACCTCATGTCGCGAAACTATTTCTTCAAGAAATTGTTCGACTACATGGCATTCCTCGCTCAAATACTTCTGATCAAGATCCAAAGTTCCTTGCGGTATTTTGGTCTACATTATGGAAACGCTTTGGAACAGAGTTAAAGTTTAGCAGTTCAGCTCACCAAGCTCACCCCCAGACGGATGGACAAACAGAGGTTGTCAATCGTAATCGTAATCGTACCTTGGGAAATTTGCTACGCTGTTTGTGTGTTGAGAAGAAAAAACAATGGGATGTTGCGTTGCCTCAGGCTAAATTTGCTTATAGCAGCGCCCAGCATCGAGCCACAGCCATGTCACCATTTGCAATTGTCTACAGGAGAACTCCTACTACTCCTGTTGACCTTATCAAATTCCCTACAGGCCTTAAGAAGAGTGAAGCTGCTGACGTATTTGCTCAACACCATGTGGATACTATCACAGAAGTTAAAAAGAAGTTGGAGTATGCAAATGCTCGCTACAAGGCTGCAGCTGACCAACATCGTCGAGCAAAATTGTTTCAGATTGGTGACACGGTGATGGTTTATTTGCGCAAGGAACGAGGAGGAGGACAGCATAAACTTGATTCACGCAAGATTGGTCCCTTCAAAATTCTAAAGAAGATTAACAACAATGCTTACGTCCTAGATCTACCTGATCACATGCGAATTTCTAAGACGTTCAACGTTGCTTGCTGACCTTTATCCCTATTATTCAGACGACAACTCCGGGTCGGATTGTCATGCAAGTGGAAGGGAATGATGCAATACACACATAAGATCAGATCTGATATTCCAAAAGTCAGATTCAGAAATACTCAAACAGTCACATTCACATTCATCATCTTATCTTCATCTAGTCTTTTCCTATTTCTTTTTATCTTTATCTAGTCTTTTTATCTTCTTTTCTTATCTATAAATTCATGTATTTAACTCCATATTGTAGCCTATATAAGGGCAGAATAATCATGTATTCGGCATCAAGTATTCAGCAAGTAAAATCAGAATTTTCCTTTCTTTTCAAAACAGTTGTTTTGTGTTGTTTTGTGTTACTTTCTTTGTCCGATTGAACGACGTCCGTTCGTACGATAACGAACTTGATCCTTCTCGTATTTTGTCCTACATCATCTTAAATAGGTTTTCATTTTCACGACCTGTGGGTGGTTGAGAGTTTGGCTTTCAAGTGGATTTCATTTTCATGGTATACACATTTTCTAGGGGCAGCGGTTGTGGGTGGTAGTGGTGCGGTAGAGGGGACTGTTTTGTAGACAAAGGAGATGGCGGCAGAGGAAGGTGGACAGAGGTGGAGGAAGATGGGTTTGGCGGAGGAGGGTGGGGAGGGTAAGATGTGTTTTGTGTTGGAAAAAAATAATTTTAGCCGTTTCAATTTTTAAAATTTCATTATACCCCTTATATACTAATGTTTATTTCTAAAATGTCCTCCATTAAGTGTCACGTGGACGGCACGTGATAATTTAACGAAAAAATCTAACTTTACCGTCCAAAAGCACTAAACTGCCAACTTTTTATGACTTTGGACCCTTAATAGTCAAAAGTGAAACATTGGACCCTGAAGTGCAACCCCCCCCCCCAAATGTTGGACCCTTATTTGCAATTTGCCCAAAAAAATAAATAAACTTTCCATAATTGTTCAACTAAAGTCAAAAAGATGCACACACGCAGACACGATGTTGTTAAGACAGTTCTGGTCGCTGATTTCATCAGGCTGGAAGACTTACCAACATCATCACAAGTAAGAATTGGATCAAGAAATGAACGGCAATCGATGAGAGTTGCAACTGAATACTTCTCCCATTGTCCATCAGGAAGGCCTTTGGATGATCGAGCAGCGATCAATCCAGCTGCTGATAGTACTCCACACAGTTTAATCCCTCTTGACTCGCAAGCCTGAAACAGTGAAGCACAGCTTACTAAATGTTCGGTGTAAAAAGGGTACCAAAGACTGAGATTAACATGAATAGCCACTAAGTTGGTCAGTTAAAATAGCATATTACTACCTGTGTCCAAAAATGAATGACCAAAAATTTTCAAATATGCTCTTAACCAAGAGCAAATTTGAAAAAAAATTTGTCATTCATTTTGAGACGGAGAAAGTACTTATTAACAATCAGTTTCACCATGTAAGCAATTTCATTTCCTTAAAGTAAGCTTAGCATACTTCGAAATGAAAGTCCTTACTGCTGCATGCCTCTATTCACAAAAGCTACTTATTTTTAGTCACCAACTAGTCAAAGAGCATGAAGTTAATAGGACAGGTCTGACGATGTAAGTTAATCATGATACTGTTTCAAGTGCAAGCGGGATGATTTTCAGACAACCCCAACTTGATAACTTCTTTGTCAAGATTAATCTTTGTTTAGTTAATAATTTCACAAGTTTTCAACTGCAATCATTACGGCCAGTAGAGCTTAGATACTGTAAACAAGCCCTTAAATATTCCCATAGGCAAATGTGGACATAGAATACTTATAACAGAAAGGTACTAATAGAAGTAGAATTGATCTGTCAAAACTTGAATGGGTTGCGATTATGATCAAGTCTGAGTCCTACTGGCTCACGGGTAAGGGAATGGCAAGGAAAGGAAGGGAAGGGAAGGGATACAAGTGAATATTTGAGAAATGTGAATCCCACATTACATCCGTGATGTCTTATTATACCATTAAGGGAGAGGCTGGAATTTGGACTTCAGGACTATCCACTACCCATCCAAGCAAGCACCCTCACCTCCTACGCTCCTACTTTTTCTCGTAATGAAACCACCCCCTTTAAAACTAACTACTCCCTCCACCCCAGAATAAATGTCGCATTTGACCTGTCAACATTTTTAAGGAGTGCGCTTTACTAGTTTTGTACATTGCTTGTACAATGGTAAAATTGCACCAAGTGTACTTCCTTATTTAGAAACGAGACTTTATTTTGTGACAAACCAAAAAGGAAAGTGCGACATTAATTATGGGACGGAGGGAGTGATTCAATATTTGTCATTAATTTTCTATTTCGATTTCCATATATTAATAATTAATTACATAATATATAAATAAATTCATATAACAATGTTTAAAATTAAATGCACACACTGTGTGTGCGCTATTGAAGCTTATCAACAATAACTGAATAGTGCATAAGGACTTTTCCTCCTTATGTTCACTCACTTGAAATACATGAGATTATATCCTCCTTATGTTCATTCACTTCAAAACTCATGAGTTCAAAGAGAAAAACCCATTAGCCAAATCTCAATAGGGTCATAGCCTAAACCAGATGAACCTTAGATATTAAGTACCACCAAGCGCTAATACACACACATACCACACCGAACGCAGGTATATGGTAATTGATTTAAAAGTACAACAACGTTTTCCTTCTTCTATATGCTTTGACGGCAGAAGTAAATAATGTCAACATATTCGAGTGCTAGCAAATATTAATACGAACTGCTTAATTTCTCATTCACAAAATTTATTCATGAAAGGAATTTTGACCTATAATGAAGTAACAGGTTTAAAACTTGTTAAATGGCACAACCCCAAATTTTGAAATTGCTTTCACAATAGCAGTTGCTTTCTCAAAGCTACTACAGAAACTCTGGGCCTCAAGCTCTTTGATTGACTCCCATTCCCTTTTGGGCCGCAGTTTGTGTTTATGCAGAGTGTTCCTCTGCTCTTTGCAGTTTAAGCTTCCATTTTCCACTTAGTATGTTAACAGCAAAACTATAACAAAATGTACAAATAATGTACTCCCTCCGGTTCAAAATAGATATCGTTTTGAAAGGTAATTTTTGATTCAAAATACTTGTCATTTTTGGGCTTATAGCCTTTTAATCTCAATTTTACCCCTACATTGAAACTTGTTGCATAGCATTGATTGTACTTTTTTTGGTGAATTAACGCATGAGAGAGAAACAATTTATAAGGGTATTTTTGGTAGTTACCTTAGAAAGTTGTAGTAATAATTGCATTTCTTAAAACATGTGCAAACCTCCAAAACGACATCGATTTTGAACCAGAGGGAGTATTAAATAGCTGCACAACATAACTATCAATGTTGTTGATGCCGTACAACCACTTAATGCATTCTCCAAAGATTTTCCAAAAATTTCTGATGTAGCCCTTAGCTACTTCCTCCCCTTTTATAATATTTGGGTCCGTTGCTTGCCTCTTTTCAACTATTTGATTGGTAGTAACAATATTTTACCCCTCCAATTGATTTCAAAAACTCTATTTCAAATTTCTAGTATAATTTCCAACCAAAAAAGTTCAAATGCCATAAAAATCAACAACCACCATCCATGCAGCAAGGAATTCTAAGGTTGTGCAGCCACATAACATCAGTTCATAAAATGTATGATGTGAAAGCTTCCAAATCCAGAGGTTGTTTTATACATCATAGGAAATAGTTCCATCCTATGTGACTACAACATCCATGGTTTCAAGATTTCAAAGTGCACACAAAATAATCTTTAATAAACGCTTCCCACGTGGAAAGGATAGACAAGCTATTGTGTCACTTATATCATTGAGTTTAAGGGGCCTTGTTCAAGTAACATGTTAGGTGGCTTAAACCTAGCACATCACGTGCTCACTTGACCATGCACGGGCATGAGAGTGAGGTGTTCAGTTCAAGCCACCTAACATGTTTACATGAACAAGGTCAAGTTTCTTAACACTCAATGTAGAAAAGATACACTAGCTAGCCTATACCTGTCTATATGGAAGCATCGGCATCACTTGATTGTAAACCCGATAAAGGACATTAAATACCAACTACAAAGTTTTAGAATTATAGATTACAATCAAATTTGGCTTTTAACATTGGTGACTTTAAAATCTTAGAACTATAAATTCCTACAAAATTTTGGCGTAGTCATAACATCAATGACCACTTTAAAGTCCTAAAACTATGGACTTCAACAAAGATTTGACTTTCATCTAACTTCATTCAATATGCATATCACACAATGTGTACACACTACACACTATCACCTCAACACGTATACTCCCTCCGTCCCATTTTAAACCTCAAAAATTTCCCAAAACGGGTGTCCCATTTTAAACTTCAAAATCACAAAATGGAAATATTATATTATTTTTATATTCAATGGGCCCCCACATGTCACACTCACAACAACTATCCATTAACTATTCTCTATCTCACTTTCTCTATCCTACCCACTTTCTATACTCACCACACCCTACCTCACTTTCTGTATTTTATAATCAAAACATACATCACACGTGTATACACATTGACATTGGTCAAACTCCACGGGACCAACAAAATATAAGCCATCCGAAGTTGAACTCATGACATTGCCAACAACCCCCTCCCCCCCCCCCAAACATTTAGGTTGTTAGAACAAAAAAATAATTATTATTGGCACAAATGTATAAATTTTCAAGTAATCAACCAACCACAAAGTAATCCGAAGTTGAACTCGTGACATTTTCCAACAATCCTCCACCCACATTTAGGTTGGTAGAAACAAAAAGTAGTCTTTTACCACAACAGTGTAAATTTGAACCATTATCTACCAACCACTCATTAGAATCATAAACAATGAAGATTCCAGGATTTGAAGTTAAATATTTGGTGATATACATGCTCCATGTTGTCAAATTTTGCTCTCTCCGAAAATTCTCTAAATCCAAGATTTTTTACAATAGGTAGTAGCCAAGTGATGTTGTACTATGCGTGGTCATTGTTAAAACGAGTTCTGTGAGAATATTATATCATCAACGAAGTTAGCAAAGCTTATTAAGTAACATGCAATAATTTATCTTAGGAGAGTATTTAACTAGGAAACTTGATCTATTGCCATTTATATTCCACTCTTGATCTTTCTCCTTCTCCTAATACGTCATTCCTACTTGTTTCATTTGATATTGACTTTAATAAATATACTCCTGAAACGGGATTATTTAGTATTGTTAGGAACCCTTTCTGATGCATTTAGAATGTTATACAACACGGATAATTTCCAACTAAAGATCATAACAAGTTTCAGGCACTTTTTAGTGAAACTCCTAAACAAAATAAAAAAGTAATAAAGGAGCATTACATATAAAATTAAACAAGTTTTTTTTATTCAAGTAAGTTCAACGGACAAATCAAAAATAATTCTTGTGATATCATCTTAACCAAAAACATGAAGTTATATAAACTTGCCTATGTACTAATAGTAAATTTGGCTACAACGTAATCCACAATTGTCACTGGTAATAAGACTCCCTTACTTTTCTAAATAAGTTTTCAAATTCCTCCTTGAATTCCTTATAGGACTAATGCAAAAAATTGAAAAATGCCACTTTTATCATCGAATTTTGATCTAAGTCCCATCTTAACCCGAGACTAAATTTAGGATATGGATTAGTATAATTGAACCGGTAATCCAATAAGAACTGATAATTCACTTACTTAGCGGATAGGAAAGGGATTTACCTATCCTGATCCGTCAACGACTCGATCCGATCCAAAAACTGCTCATTTACCGTATGATATGTAATGCTATATCCTATCAGCTGACATGTCTACTTTAATTATTGCCTCTACTCCCACAGATCTATTGAAAAATCCAAAACATCCTAATGACTATACATTATCTTTGTGTCATGTCACATCATACAGCACACTTGTTTGTAAACATATGGAGAATATATCATTTATAACAAAAATACTATTAAAGCAACGTAAACGTATCTCGCAAATATTTAACTTTATTCGGAATATAGTGGAAAATAAATCAATAAATGATCATTTATATTTAAAATTGCCAAAATATTTGAAACATCCAAAAAAAAGGAAAGATTGCCAAAATAATTTAGACCAAGGAGTTCCCCTTATCAGAAATAGCTATCTTTATTTTTAAATCAAAATTACTCTTAATAATTACTCCCTCCGTCCCAGACCAAGGGAACTGGGGTTGGATTTCATGCTTCTTAAGAAAATTTAAAAAAAATGAATAAAGAATTGTAAGTGGGTAGAAAATTAGAAGAGGGAGAATGTAAAAGTTAAATGTGGCGTAGGGAATAGTAGTTAATGATTGTTTTTTTTTTAAAATATGTTAAAAAGGTATAATGAATGGTTTTTTTTGTAAATATATTTAAATTGTAAGGATATAAAACTTGTCATTTATTTATGGAAGGGACTCTTGAAGTGGGACGGACCAACTGAAAGTAGGACCTTGAATTGAAGTGAAGTGGGCCGGAGGGAGTATGATTTACTGAGCATTACATCACCCAATGGCCAATAGGACCAATTAAAGAATGCAACAAGCTTCAGTGTAGTGTTAACATTGGAATTCAGGTGCTTTTAATCAAAATGTGATAATTATTTAAAACTAATTTTTGAATAAATTTTAAGCCAAATTTTGAATAAAAAGAGACAATTAAATTATACACAGGTAGTAAATTTAGCATATAGCCTTATTTATTCCAAAAATAGAGGGCTAAAACAAAAATAAGAACTTACAGAAAGAATTCGATCGGTATCTTCGGAGTTGATTTTCAGCCGTACAAATTCCGATGATCTGGGCAATTGGACGTCCTTAAATTCCAAATTAGCCAACCTGAACGAATTCACGGAGTACCCAAGCATGTCCACTCCCCTCGCCCAAAATGGCTTATTTGCTTTCCCACTCGGAATATAATCTTCAATTCCCAATTTAACCTCCCCCTTTTCACTTAATTCCCTTTCAGTCCCTTCCCCCATCAAATCCAACAGCTTCCTATGCAACCCCGCCGACGCCGCACGATCGCATGCCGCCGTGTGAAGCCTCAACATCACCGCCCACTTTTCACCTTCCAGAGTATAAACACTGGCGAAGAAGACATCGGTTGATGAAGGATCGAGATTCAGCCACGGGTTACGGCTCATTTCGTGCTCGATTAGTAGGTGGAAAGGGGAAACGGGGGCGGAGGTGGTGGTGAGGGATTGGAGGATCTGGGTGGTTGATTGAAGATCGAAGCGTTGGATTTGGAGGGGATCAGGGGAGGAATTGTGTGTGATGAAGGAGTAAGTGTTGGTGGTTGGATTGAAGTGGAGTTGAGAAAGGAGGATGGGGTTGGAGATTTGGAGGTTGTGAAGGGCGTTTTGGAGAAGTGGGAAGTTGAGGGGTTTTGAGAGGAGGAAGGCGAGGACGGTTATGCCGGTGCCGGTGGGTACGGCCTTGCACCAGCTGTGCTCAGTGCCGCCGACTTGCCGGGAATCGGGGAGGGCGGTATCGCCGGACATTTAGGGAAATTGTACAACAGTGATCAGCAGCTAGCTAATTCACTCAAGCATTTGTGGTGGCCGACTTGCAACAAAAGAAGAGGGGCCCATATTTTATGCGATTTTTTCTCATTGAATGATGAGAATTGTTATATAAACCCAAAAATTGTTGAGTAAACCTGTAATGTACAAATTACAACTATGTCATCGAATGAAACTACTTTTTTACCCCTAATTCATATACCCATTACTCTACCTTTCCCCTCAAGCTAACCACTCTACCACCCTTCATCCCAACCCACCGTCTCTCTCTAATTCGGCCACCACCATCCCAACCACCACCACGCAGCTTCGACACAATCCTCCACCCACTACCATTTTTCCATTAACACTCAAAACTGAAACCCGAAGAAACATAAAAACAGATTCTTCAAACAATCTGCAATTCCTGCATATAAATTTGTTAAACTTTTGTTTTTTTTTTCGTTTTGCAAAAATTCGGTCAGTAGTAGTGACCGAAAATATTGAAAAAGTTCGGCCACACCCGGCCGAAAATATTGAAAAAGTTCGTCCACACCCGGCCGAAATTTTTAAAAACTAGTCTATTCTGCAAAAGTTCGGCCACCCCCGGCCGAAAATATTGAAAAAGTTCGGCCACACCCGGCCGAAATTTTTAAAAAGTTCGGCTCTGGTTTGCCGAAATTTTTAAAAAGTTCGATTGGTAGCGGCCGAACCACCCAAATCCAGAAATTTAAATGCAATCGAATCAAAAATCGAAATTTCTCACTCTCTCTCTCTAAAAATCAGTTGATTTCTTTTTCTTTTCTTTCTCTCAAACTGATTTTCTCTCTCTTTCTCTCTCTAAAAATGGTGGTGGGTGGTGTGGGTGAGAGAGAGTTAATGAAAGGGTTAATGGGTGTGGGTGTGTGGGCGAGTGGGGTATAAAGGAAAAAGTGGGGGGGGGGGTTGTTTTAATTTTTTGGTGTGATTTTAATGATACGGGTTTACTCAACAATTTTACGGGTTTATATAACAATTCTCTTGAATGATTAACTGGTGCGTTAAATGCACGGTCATAAAATTTAGACAAATAACAGAAATTAAATTAAAATGATTATTATTAGTATAAATGTTAATTTAGAAAATATTTTTTAAATAAAAGGTATTTAACAAAAATATATAATGATATTGAAACTTTTTTCATTCTATTAATTGATTTATTGTTGAAAGAAGATATAATAAATAATGAGAATATTGATATTTTAATCATGAAGTTGGTATAATAATTATGTTTCTTACAACTTGTGAAAAATTTAAAAGTGACAAATATTTCAAACCAGAGGGGGTATACTATATAATTATTAAACTTTAAAAAATCTTATAAGAACTAATAATAATTTTAAATTAATTGTTTCCATCAGACATATTATACATATTGGATTGGGACAAACTAAAGCGAAATGTATACTACTCTATGGAAAGTACATCAAGCTTTCACATACAAAACATCAAATACTTATATCCGTCTATATTTCATAAATATGTTTACATATAAAGGACCCGTTTCCTCGTATCTTGCATTCATAATCCTTTATGTCCAACGCGATGGGTCTATGTTGACACCCATGTCCAAAAATCATAGTAGAATTGGTGCTTTTTTCCTTAATTTTTTTACAAAGTTGTAAGTTGTATTCGTGCTCTAATTAAAAGGATTGACGGACATGAAGCATAATGGAGTAGTCGGAGTAATGTGATATTAATCCCACATCGTCTAGGAAGTAAGAATTGAAGTGCTAGGAAATTGAGTAGTATATATTGAGAGGCCTTAACATTTGAAAATCAATAGGGATTGTTGTGGGCATTTTTTGACATGACGACATCTTCAGCTGATCCTGCATAACGAGATGTCATTACACTGTAAGTATTGTTTTAAATATTTACTTGTCCAATATTTCCTAATATTATTATTCTTATTTTTCAGTAATTAAGAGAGGAATGCGGAAACAACCTTCAAGCACGTTCAACAGACCTTCAAACGGCTAGGGCGACTTGGTCTCACGGAGGTTGAAAAGATAAACCACAATGCCGAGATTGTAGGAACCATATTTGACTCTTTCTTAGTTACTTGTATTTAAGGGGAAATGGAGACGAAAAATGACACTCATGCTCATACGCACACACTTTACACACAAACTCTTGTAATCCTCTCCATTATCTTCCGAAGTTGTAATTGTGATCATTATAGTGGAACCTTTAAGGTTGGAGACCTAACTCCCGGGGTTTTTTCCAAAGAGGTTATCACCTCCAAGGTTTTCCTCGTTAACAAATCGCGTTGTCATTGTCTCGTTTTTCATTTTCTTGTTCCATATAATCGAATTCCATAGTTCCCTCCTTATTATTCAATCCACACACTAAACATAGTTAAGATTCTACTCTATTGTTTTTTCTACCAAAACAATTTGGCGCCCACCGAGGGGCCTCGTGGTTTATCGGTTATTTGAAACATTTCCTAATCGAATTCACTATGTCTGCACCCACCAATGTGTCCACCGCCGGCAAAGGTCCCACCGTTGTTCCCACATCAGGAGGTAGAACCAGCTTGTTACCACCGCCTCCTCGCACCGGATCTCGCCCAACTCAACCTACGAAGACTCCACAAAAGGGGGCGACCTCTTCCAATGCAGATGCCGACATCCTGAGTATCCTAACCAGTTGAATCAAAGGTTGGACCAAAGCAAGATAACAATTCGAAGGTGTTGACCAATTCCATGATTAAGATGCAGAAAGACCAACAACTCATAGCATCTCGGCTTGAAAACATATCACCACCGCGCGCAAGGGTTCTCAACTTTGACAACTCCGTGAGGATCTACATTTCGTAATGAATTCATTCCAATGGGCAATCCTCCTCCGCCGACATCTTTCATGATGTCAACATCTTTGCCCTGGGGACACCCCTTTGACACCATCTTCCGCAGGATTCACTCCATTCATCCCATTTATAGACAAAGACGTCGTCACGACTACTACTGACAACTCGGTTTGCTTAATAATCTTTTCAATAATAATAATTTCAATCGTATTCCTATGGCCGACCCTTTTGCAGAAACCCACTAGCTAAACAGATGCAGATCTCGTAGAATTAGTAATGAACGTACTGTGTGTGACTCCTCCAATTCAACCAAGAACGCAAAACCGCTACACCGCCTCGGCTTGTCCCAAAGAATTGCAAATGTCGACATACCGAAGCGCTTCATGTACCATCTATGAAGTTGTACGACGGCACCACGGACCTGCAGGAGCACGTGGCACACTATCAAGAAAAGATGGACATAATCCATATTCCACTTCAATTCCGGAGGCTTGCTTATGCAGGGATTTGGATCCACCTTATCCGGACCACTCTCAAATGGTTGATTAGGCAACCCCTAGGTTCAATTGGTTCATACGCCCACCTCATCAACATGTTCTATAACCAATTCTCATGCAATGACAATTTGAAAGGTTGACAAGTGACCTTTACAATGTAACTCAAGCCTTAATGAAACCCTAAAGGATTACGTCCACCGGCTCAATAAAGAGGTGCCGGAAATTCCCAATCTTGACATGTCGACACTACGTAAGCATTCAAAATGGGGTCAAGAAAGATTCGCAGTATTACCAAGATTTGGTAATGACTCCTTGTAAGCGGCCGGAGGAAGTCAGAGTGTGGCATTGAGATTCATAAGATCGGAGGAAGATGAGCCGCGAAGATCAAAGTCATCATCCAAGACGCCGACATATGACCATCCCGATAGAAAGACCGAATCGTCCCATCGCAGTAAACAACCGTCCCAATCCTTATCCGAGAATTGACACTAGCAAAATTAATTCAATAGACGGTGAGGATGAAGATAATGATAATGTGCCTAACATTTCGATTATTGTTTTTCCGTTGATATTTCAGTGTACTTTGCGCAATGGGCAACTCCGGGAGACAAAGCCGATGGCCAAAGAAAACGGACAAAACCACAGGATGGCGTGACAAATCAAAATGGTGTGCTTACCATGAAGACTTTGGGCATGTTATCAAGACCGCATCGCATTAAGAAAGGAGATCGCCATTTGCTCTCGAAAGGACATCTTAAGGAGCCGTTGGGATCCGTAAAGAAGAAAGCCGAAAGTACGTAAGCTCCTCATGAAGCCGAAAGACCAGCTTTCTCCCCCAAAGATCAACAAAGGTGATCAACTTCATTAGTGGAGGCTCGTAAATATGTGGAACATCCTATTCGCCGCAAAACGACATGCTAAGGAGTCAAAAGATGAAAAGCCGAGAGACACCCAGATGTCGATACCTTGCCTGCACTCCAATTGTCTTTGATGAAAGTGATCGTGATAACTTGCCGGAACCCCATCATGACGGTCCGGTCATTTCCTTGCAGACGCTAACCGTACCATACGACGTATTCTCGGTAGATGGGGGCACCCGTCAATCTTATTATGTTGGGTACCCTTAAAGAAATGAACATCCCGGAATCGGAGATTGTCAAAAATCTTCAAAGGCCGGTAGGCTTCAAAGTGGCGAAGTCAAAGAAACAAATGGGGGAGATAAAGCTTCCAATATACTCAAAGGGCCTCAACACCGTGGAACGGTTTTGTGTAATTGATTGCGCAACATCTTACAATGTAATTCTTGGAAGACCGTGGATTCATGGAATGAAGGCCGTACCTCCACTTACCATCAATGTGTGAAGTTTCCAACACCTTGGGGTGTCGCTAAGATTTACAAAGTGATCAACAGTGGCCAAGGAATGTTACAAAACTTCAATGAAGGCGTCTACATCTCCAAAACAAGCATAGCAATTACCGAAGAAAGTACGTGAAGTCCTGGAAGCTAGGGAGGATGATGTGAAAGAAGTATTGTTAGATCCTTCCAACCCGGACATCAAAGTACTTATTGGCACCGACATATCGTCGATATAGAGGAGAAGCTTGTGAACCTATTAAGAAGCGTAATAAAAGTTTCGCTTGGAAACATGATGACATGACCGGCATTAGCAAAGATGTCATCACTCACAAACTTAACATAGATCCCACTTCAAACCAAAGGCACCGTAAACGTAGAAAGTTTGCTAAAACCGTAAATCGATCATCAAGGAGGAGGTAGAGCGCTTACTCAAAGCCAACATGATACGAGAGGTCGATTATCCAAGATGGTTGGCAAATGTGGTTGTGGTAGAGAAGAGAAACGGGAAATGGCGAGTTTGCGTCGACTTCACCGACTTAAATAAGGCCCGCCCAAAAGATCCTTTCCCTTTGCCGCACATAGATTCATTAGTTGATGCCACCTCGTGTCACGAACTCCTCACATTCATGGACGCGTCCTCGTGGATTTCAACAAATTCGTATGGAACCATCTCGACCAAGAAGACACCGCCTTCATAACCCCTCGTATTTATTGTTATATTGCCATGCCTTTGACTAAAAATGCAGTGCAACGTATCAAAGGCTCGTCAACAAGATGTTTAAGGATCGATTGGGGACACAATGGAGGTATACATCGACGACATGGTTGTTAAGTCTAAGAAGGCCGAGGACCACATTAGCAATCTCTCTCAAGCCTTTGACATCTTGGATTGTTTCAATATGAAACTTAATCCAGCTAAATGCAACTTCGGAATGACAGCCGGCAAGTTTTTGGGCTATATGGTCACTAAAAGAGGCATCAAGCCGCCTGCAACAAATACGCGCCATTCTCAACCCGTCATCACCTCAATCTGTCAAGGACGTCCAAAGACTAACAGAAAAATTGCCGCACTCACTAGATTCATTTCAAAATCCTCAGTACCGATGCAAACCTTTCTACGACATCTTAAGAAAGAACAAAAGTTTCAATGGGAGGACCAACATGAAAAAGCTTTTCAGAACTCAAAACTTACTTGTCGACACCTCCCTTATTGGCCAAACCTCGTATAGAAGAACATCTTTACATCTACCTAGCAAGATCCGAAGGCGCCGTAAGTGCAGCCTCTTGATAATGTAACGAGATGGCAATCGGCAACCCATCTACTATATAAGTAAGACACTCTTAGATGCCGAGACCAGGTATTCTCATTTACAAAAATTAATTTTAGCTTTGATAACCGCTTCGTTAAATTAAGGCACTATTTTGAAACACATACTATTATTGTACGCACTAACTATCCTATTAAGAATGTCATGAGAAAACCAGAGATGTCGTCGAATGGCGAAATGGTCTCGTACAGCTTAAGCACATACGACATCAAGTACGAGCCTAGAACCGCAATAAAATCTCAAGCCCCGGCGCATTTTGTGGCCGATTTCACCAACCCTACAACAAGAGGTGGAATTGGAAGTACAAAGAACTTCAAGATGATGACATTCTAAAAATTTGGACTCTCTACACGGACGGTGCTTCCAACATGAGAGGTACAGTCTTGGAGTTGTACTAAAATCGCCACAAGGGGACATAATACCACAATCTATCGCTGCAGCCTTCAAGGCTACCAACAATGAAGCAGTAGTACGAGGCACTTATCGCAGTTTAACAAAGAGTTTCAAGACTTAGATGTCAAGCATATCCGGGTGTTCATGGATACATTACTAATTGTTAATGAATACAATGGGTCCTACGTCGCGACAAATGCTAAAATGACGACATATTTGGAAATTGTAAAAATTATTTCGCCAAATTCAAAACATTTTCCTTGGAACAAATCCCGCGAGAAGAAAATTCTCAAGCCGATGCTTTGGCAAATTTGGGTTCGGCCTTCAAAAGCTTCTCACAAACCAATATCCCAATCGTGCATGTTGACATCCCAAAGAATTGACAATCTCGAGATGTTCGTCCTAGATGTTGACATACCTTCCTCTCCCCGCATCAACCTCGGGATGCCCCTATTATCAAGTATCTCTTAGATGATACGATCCCAGCTGAGGAGAAGAATGCGAGAGCCTTCAGTGGTAAGAGTATCTAAATATGTACTTATTGATAATCTCTTGTTTAGAAAATCCGCCGCAGTCACTACTTAAGGTGTCTAGAAGCGTATAGAGCCCATCAGTTCTCAAGGAGCCGCATGAAGGAGATTGTGGAAATCATACCGGCGTAAGTTTACATACTAAAGCTCTAAGGTTGGGCTATTTCTGGCCCACAATGAGAAAAGACGCCATTGACTACGCAAAGAAATGCGATTCCCGTCGCCGACATGGGGACATCCCGCACCACCACCGAATTGCTACATCCTATCCCGTCACCTTGGCCGTTTATGGTCTGGGAATGGACATTGTAGGAAAACTTCCTGCAGCACCAGTGGGGACGAGTATTTCTTTTGGCCATGACAGACTACTTTTCTAAGTGGGTAGAGGCCGAGGCATATGTGCAAGTTCGTGATAAAGAAGTAATATCTTTTATCAAAAGGAACATATTTAGCCGATTTGGAATTCCATCGTAAATAATTTGTGACAACGGCTCTCGCTCATCAAGAAGAGGACCCAAGATTTCTTGACAAATTTGGGGTGTTAAGATGGTAACGTCTTCGCCCGTTCACCCTCAAGCCAATGGACAGCAGAGTCTAGCAACAAAATAATAATCAAGAACTTAAAAAAGAGACTAAACCGTAAAAAAGGACGCTGCGTAAGAATTACCAATGGTCCTATGGGCCGACAGACGACATCTAAGAATGCTACCGGTCAAACCCCTATTCACTTGTATTTGGAATCGAATCTCGTTATTCCACCAGAAGTCCTTGTACCTACGGCAAGATACAAACTTGCCGACATCCGAAAATAATAAAGACATCTTGATACATTCCCCGGATACCGTGGACGAGCTAAGTGGATATGGCCAAAGTTCGCATGGCAAAGATATCGCAAAGGGTAGCCCGATCATACAATAAAAACGTCGTGGTCGAAGGTTTCAAGTAGGAGACTTAGTCCTACGAAAGGCATTCCAAAATACCAAGGAGTCCAATGCAGCAAGCTCGCCCCAAAATGGGAGGGACCCTACTTGATAGATGCACAAGCCGGAAAAGGAGCATATCGCCTTGCAACCTTGGATGGCCAAATGATACCCCGAAGTTGGAACGCCATTCATCTCAAAAGGTATTACATTTAAATATGACTTCCCATGAACTCATCTTTCCGTATGAATCGTATTTTAATTCTTTTCTCCTATGTATCTTTTTAATTATTTACATGATAAGATGTCTCTAACATGCTTTGTGAGAGACGTCAACCTTAGTTGGCGTCCGTTTTTAACGTGTTTCTATCTTATGAGGTATTGACACATTTACATGGGGACATATCGAAAGCATGCAAAGAACAACGATTCCTCCTCCGTTAGAGACTCGGCCATCTCTTCTCAAGTAAAGGTACACAATCCCTTCTAAGGTTTAAAGAGTTAATTACCTCTTTCTAAAGAAGTTAGGTTACCACACCTTCGCCCGGAGCGCAAGTTATCTCACTAATTGAGGTGTGGGTGGGCCTATATGGGTAAACTCATATAGCTTACCCATTCCCACTCGCTTAGATGATTGATCTTAAGCATTATTCTTATGGTTATGGCATATTCGTGTCATCTAAGTATCTACGGTTTATGGCATATACGTGTCATCTAAGTATCTACGGTTTATGACATCTACATGTCATCCTAAATACCTATTAT
This sequence comes from Adenophora triphylla var. japonica, assembly GCA_022495995.1. Lineage (NCBI taxonomy): Eukaryota > Viridiplantae > Streptophyta > Magnoliopsida > Asterales > Campanulaceae > Adenophora > Adenophora triphylla. The sequence goes on along the minus strand of JAFEMH010001787.1, from coordinate 25,663 downwards.
TCGACATACTATCATGTCACCATATGTGAAAAACATACGAAAAATTATCCAAAAAAGAAACAAGCCTTGACGTGCTTGAAAACCATTAGACCATAACTAAACTAAAATAACCATAATGTATCCAAACCACCAAAGTAAAGTGCGAAAGTGTCAACCAACCCAACACTTAAAAGATTGTCTTTGGCCCTTAAGGACCTATTACAAACCAAACCAAAATAAAAATTGTCTTAAGGGACTCCGCCCCAAGAATCATCAACAAAATACCAAAGAACCAAATTGTTTTTACCTTCTTTTTTGTTTAGGTGGCTTCGCCGCAGTGTTGTACCGGGTGTCACTTCTCCAACCGCTGGTGCATCCTCGACAATTGTTTCATATGGACTTGATGACACCTCGCCCTCGTCCCCCACCTCACCGTTAACTTGGATAGATAGGCACATTCCCGTGAATATCCTGTGCACCAGCCTTTCCTTCTTGGTATTCCTTCATCATTTTCACCTTGCATTGAGAAACCGTCTTCACCGCAGCCAGCTTACAAGAATTCCTCACCTCTCGCTATCTCCTTGTTGTGATCATCTTCACTTTTCGCCAAACTATTCAACAAGTCCTTAGCTATCCGCTTCTTGTTCTCCCAAATGATTTGCTTAGTTGCTCTATTATCTTCTCACATTCCTTCACTTTATTATCGTATACCAACTTCTCCTTCTTGACCAAAGCAATATCCGCTGATTTCTTCTTCACCAATTCAACTTCTTTTGCCAACTCCTCCACGTATCCTACGCCCGAAAAAATAACATCCCGATATTACTAAAAGTTATCACAACCTTTGAAACTATTAAATATTCAATTAATGATGTCTCACCCTGCATGCCGTGCTCATAAATCTCTTCTTGAACTCCCCGCCGACACCCATCAAAAGAGTCTCCAACCTCGATCACTTCCTCTTGGCCGCCTTTTCTTTTCCTCACCCTAGAACCAATCCCAGCGCTTTCATCAAGAATAGGACTCTTCTTAGGAGCGGGTGGAGGTTTCTTTTCGCCTTGACAATGGGCTCGTAAAGCAAGGCCTCGATATCCTCCGCATCAAAGTCGACCCCGAAGCTTATCGGTTTGGAGACCGCATGGACATAGAGATATTGTCAATAACAAATAACACATCAAATTAATGACGCTTATCAAAGGTAACAGGATGCCAAGCTTACCAAGAGACATTATTACAGTAAGTTGAAGCCTTTATATCCTCTCGGGACAGCCGACGAAACTTCCAAAGAAACCTTTGGGAGATCTCTTATCGAGAGGGAGATTGAAAAACTCTTCGATTTTTGCTAAAGTATCTTTTGCAGCGGAAATAACTCTCCCCAATCAATATCTACATGAAAGCAAAAACAATTACAATTCGCTTTGTCTCAAGAACAGGAAATCACAAGAGTAAGAATTTAAGTACCTCCTCGGTTCCATTGCTTCGACATCTCATCCTTCTCACCGATTGACGTCCTATCAACAAAGAAAAACCTATTCTTCCATCCCCTATCACCGGAGGATGTGGCCGCTCATCAAAGGATTTCTACCGACTTCTTTCTAAATAGGTACCGTTTGGAACCAAAAAGTTGAAGATCATAGGAATGGGCAATTTGTGGAGCCCTAAGTCTAGTCCGTTTTCTCGGTTTACTTTAAGAACAAAAGCAAATACTCGCCAAGCCATTGGCATAAGTTGAGCATAAGCCGCTGAGTTTTTAGAAAGAACTCAAGCAACCAACCGTGGGAAAGGGTAGCTAAACCCTAGCAAGAAGGGATATTCAAGAAGCATCCATTTGGGAGAAACATGGTCGACCTAAGTTTTATGGAAAAAGGATGAAAAATTACACCACTTGGGAAACAACATTGTTGTTTTATGGTCTCTATTTGAGAATCATTAAACAAACAAGTTTCTTCAAACAGGTTTAGTGAGAAGATTTGCGCAAACAAAGTCGCCGAGATTAATCTCTACGGACCTTGTGGGGATGACGCTTTGGGTTTGGAAGCGTACATCCCGGTTTTACCCATGGTTGACAAAGCAAAAAGAGAAGAATAAACAAAGGAAGAAGGTCGTAGATGGAGTGATTTTACCTTGAAAGCGAACGGCGCTGTGGCCAAAGGAGGTGAAAAGAAGATTTGAGAAGATAAGTTTTCTCAAGCGGTTAATAAAAAGGAAAAAGAATCCCTTTTCAAAATTAACTCTCTCCCCAACCGTTCATTTCATCGCCACGTCTCCCAAGAACGTCCCATCGTGCAGAGTAACAGCTTGGGTCATTAATTCAAAAGGAAAACATTTTGCCTCTTCGCTGCCTACATAGTCAAATGTTTTTGGGGACAAATTGTTGTGGGCATTTTTTGACATGACGACATCTTCGCTGATCCCGCATAACGAGATGTCATTACACTCGTAAGTATTGTTTTAAATATTTACTTGTCCAATATTTCCTAATATTATTATTCTTATTTTTCAAGCAATTAAGAGAGGAATGCGGAAACAACCTTCAAGCACGTTCACCGTACCTTCAAACGGCTAGTGGCGACTTGGTCTCACGGAGGTTGAAAAGATAAACCACAATGCCGAGATTGTAGGAACCATATTTGACTCTTTCTTAGTTACTTGTATTTAAGGGGAAATGGAGACGAAAAATGACACTCATGCTCATACGCACACACTTTACACACAAACTCTTGTAATCCTCTCCATTATCTTCCGAAGTTGTAATTGTGATCATTATAGTGGAACCTTTAAGGTTGGAGACCTAACTCCCGGGGTTTTTTCCAAAGAGGTTATCACCTCCAAGGTTTTCCTCGTTACCAAATCGCGTTGTCATTGTCTCGTTTTTCATTTTCTTGTTCCATATAATCGAATTCCATAGTTCCCTCCTTATTATTCAATCCACACACTAAACATAGTTAAGATTCTACTCTATTGTTTTTTCTACCAAAACAGGGATATTAATCCCACATCGTCTAGAAATTGAAATGCTAGAAAATGGAGTAGTATATATTGAGAAGTCTTAGCATTTGAATCCCAATAGGGATATTAATCCCACATTTTCTAATAATTGAAATGCTAAGAAATGGAGTAGTATATATTGAGAGGCCTTAGCATTTGAAAACCAAATGGTATATTAATCCCACATCGTCTAGGAATTGAAATGCTAGAAAATTGAGTAGTATACATTGAGAGGCATTAGCATTTGAAAACCAAATGGGATATTAATCCCACATCGTCTAGGAATTGAAATGCTAGGAATGGAGTAGTATATAATGGGTGTGTTTAGTAAATGACATTAGAGGGAATGAACCTAGCCTTTATTTAGTCTAAATTCTAGTTTGAGCGGAAAAATGGGAGATGTGTTGTAGTGCTTTGCACATCAGCCTTTATATAGTTATAGATTTTGGCAAACTCGCTAACGAATTTACAAATTTTCCTGATAAAACTCTTATTTCTATTAGCGAATTTTGTATTCTTTCTAAATTTTCTATTTCAGCATTTGCAAATTTTTTTCAAAATTTATTATTTAAAAGAATATTTTTTTACTGAGAGGTCAGCAAAAGTGGTGAAAGTTATGAGGAAGAGCAGGAGAAAGATTTGTTGTGAAATTGGGGGGATCACCTCATCCACTAGCCCATACTAGCAGTCATCAACATGGAGAAAATAAATCAACACATGATATATGAAAGAACAAGAACACCACACACACAAGAACACAAGAATTGTTAACCCGGTTCACCACCACCTGTGGCTACATCCGGAGACACCAAGCCAGGATATCACTATAATAATATATGAAGGATTACAACTTTACATATGCACTCACACAGATCTAGCATAGTAACTCTACATGAGCAATCTCTCATATATATTATCTCACCTCACCAAGAACGCACAAAATAACACAGTCATGGCCGGGTTGTAGGATCGCCCCCATGGCTCTCCTAGGCCCCCGGCCCCCTCCTAAATACTACTTTGTGGCTCTCCTTGATATCCTAACTTTTTCCCCTTTTTGATACAAATATTATGGTGGTAGTCACAATATATTTATAGGGATACAAAACCAACTCCTAATCAAAACCTAATTTACCCGGAGTCCTTGACATGGAAGGAGTATCACGTTAATTAGGAATGTTAATAAGTTACAGAAATTAATTCCATAAGGAATTAATATCCCCAGCCAAACCGTCCCCATCAAAATGTTCCTCTGGGTGGTCGCCCACCTCCTCTATGGGCGGTCGCCCACCACAACAGTCCGCTCCGATTTTCTGCTCCTCCATGGTTTTGATCCTCTCCTTGGTTTTGGCTCCAATCTCAACAATCTCCCACCTGGAGACATAAACCACCATTGTGACATGCTCCCATCATACTCCCACCTGAGAATGATCCACCAAATATTTTACACCACCATGTTGAGCCTCCACGCTCCTCCACCATGAGCCTCCACGCCCAAGTAATAAGGCGAGTTGAAACCAAGCGACGCTTCAACCTCTCCGTGTTAGATCCTTCTTGCCTCCCCAAATCAACTTCTACCTTGATTTATTTGCAAGACTAACTTCGCCTTCTCCCTCTTAGATCCACTCCCCTTGCAATGCTCCCCATGAAACTCGAACACACCTTGCTTCTTGCATTGTCTTCTTGTGGTCCTTTTTCTCGCTCTCTGTTAGGTACTTGTGACTGTCTCCTTGCTGGCCAGCTACACGTTGTCACCTCTCCACCCTAACACACCGTTTATTGATGTCTCTCCCCTTTTTACACCAACAGGCCGGTCTCCAAGCCTCTTGCTCCCACTCGGAACGAAATTGATGTTGTCGGTAGAGTACAACATCCTCCTTACCCCTCATCCGTCGTTTGCGAGAAGTCCTCCTCTTCCCACGTGGTCTAACCGGCTTATACCACTCACCTTTGCAAGAAGAGATTGTATCAAAATAGGAAACAAAATCTGCTGCAGAAAATTCCTCCCTGATGTAAGTACCCCAATCTGGATCACCCCTTTTCAAGCACACGGGAAACACCGCAGACTCATCAACGCAGTCTCGACGACCTCTGGCACTCAAAACCCTCTCAAAACCCCCAGCCAAACTAAGGGAGGAGCCTTTCTGGGATAAAAAGGGACAAAAGGACCTTTTGGGAATTTTCAGGAAATTGGAAAAGCAATAATGGTCCGTACGGACCTCTTTGCTTTAATAATTACTGAATCCTCTTAAAGTCCACAATATTCCCTCAAATCCCGGGAAAAATGATTACCCTCCTGCAGAGTTGGTCCGTACGGACCTCTTTGCATGTCAACTTGGTCCGTACGGACCTTATTGCACAGGGAACATCATAATTGCAAAATATTCACCATCATCACAGATTCCCTCAAATCGAGGAAAACCAAAAGTCTGGATTACCAGGGAGGTCCGTACGGACCTCTTTGCACCAAATCTGGCACTATAAATAGAGGGCTCCCCCTCCTCATTTTCACACACCTCCCACTTCTCTCTTCCTCCCTAGGCCTTCTGGCTTCCCCTCTAAGTCCTTCCGAGGCACTCCCGGCCCCTTTCGGATCCTTCCGAGGCCTTCCGAGCTCCCTTGTGGTGCTCCGAAGCCTCCCCGAGCACTCCCGCGACGCTCCCGCGCTGCCTCGAGGCACTCTCGAGGTACTCTGAGGCCCCTCGTGGTACTCCGAGGCCTTGCCTGGTCTTTCCACGGTGTCCCGGCTCTTTCCGAGTCAAACCGGCGATCCCAAACCACGCCGAAACTCTGCCCGAGTGATCCCTGCGATCCCAACGCACGCCGAACCTCTGCCCGAGTGATCCCGACGATCCCCACGCACGTCGAACCTCTGCCCGCACGCAGCCTGCAACATCAACTCACGTCGAAACTCTGTCCGCAGACAACCGGCCCCTCCCGAAGCAATCCAGATTCATACCGGAACGCTACTCCGACCTCAAACACTATTCCTCAGCGGAAGACAGACACGAACCAACATTGGTAAGGCTTCCTTCCATTACTATTTCAATACATTTCAATACGTAGTATACAATGTAGACATCCGATACAGCATGCATTTTTAAAAGCACACACACACACACAACATTTAAAGGATATTAGGGGTATCCGAAAGACTCATTTTTACGAGGCGACTCGGGTGAGCTCTAAGATTCTAATATTGTGAGCACCCCAACCCGGGACCTAAGCGTATCCCGAGCTGGAGGAGCCCAACTAGGAAATCTCCTCTCTAAATTTTAAAAACTTTTATTTTCCTTTTAGAAGAAAACCCATTTTCAAATACCAAATTAAACCAACTAATAATATCACCACTCCACAACTTCCATAAACCATAAAATGATTTCTTACATCGAAACTCATACTTAACTTTGTTTTACAAAAGAGTTTATACACATCTTCTCAAAAGAGTTTTACTAAATAAATACACCCAGACAACCAACTTATACACTTAACCTGACAAGTCCCCAAAAGCAAAAGTCCACAATTTAACCCCGGCCTCACTGGTTCCGGCCACTGTCTCAAGACAATCTAAAACAAGAAAGGGAAGGGGTGAGAATAAATCTCAATGAGCTATTATGAATGCAAAGAAGATGCCAAACAAGATGCAACACATAGCATGGTAGCACATAACACATTATAAAAGCGGTAAACACCTTACGTTACCTCATTTTACCTTTTCCCGTCCGAACAATAAGTCGTACAACGTGGGAGTAAAACTCCACTCTTTGGTGAATTGCCTCCAAGCACATTCACCTCTTATAGGACTCATACTCCAGAGATCCATATAAGAAAAGATACCTATAATAGAGTATCCAACAATAAGATCGCTAATCTGTAAAGCTTTAGGCTTAATACGTAAGCATTCCCGTACACCAATCGCAACAGTGCGTAAAGCCTTTTGGGTCAATACGATCGTTAGCACACCCACTCTGTGGCCACAGTAGGGGACGGTCCCAGTATGATGAACCTTCAATCACTTATAGAACAAATCCATAATTGATTGAATTCCATTATACCCCGAATATCAACATGTTCAAGCACAATATAGATACTTGAAACATAATCCACAAAAAGGGATAATCATATAACAACATGGTAATGTATACTCATGAAATCAATACCATAGTGCAACAACCATTTAGTACACTATGCATCATAATATAACAACATGGTAATGTATACTCATGCTAATCAATACCATCAATGAATATAAATTCAAGTAAGGTAACCATATAACCAAACAATCCACACTTGGGATGCAATGTAACAACAAGTCAAATATTCCACACTTGGGATGCACATAACAGTATGTCTAATAGTCCATACTTAGAATATTATGATAACCATATAATCAATAATTCCACAACTTGGAATAACAATGCCACAAGGTGATACATACCCATTACTAACTAGCTCAATAGTGAACCTATAACTTCTATACTATTGCAACTACTCACCAAAGATATGGAGTAAGTAAGGCCACTATGTATCATAAACCATTCCTACATTTTCATTATACAACCTCGAATAACCTTAATAAAAGTTCAAGATCTATTTCCCAAGTTGGAACTGTTTTGGTGAAGTACTAATCAAACTTAACAATTGTTTCCCGGACAATGATCCATATTACAAGGTCCCGATAGAGATTCAAATTAAATTATTAAGTTGTAGTCACAATGCTTAAGTAGCCCAAGTTCTACTTTAATCTAAGTTGAGAAGGGTTGATTAATATCCGAAAGTGATTAGGTTCCATTAATTTATAGTGGTTAGGATTCTCAATCCATCCTACAAGATCATTATACAATAAGACAAGGCCTCTATGAAGGTTCAAGCTCAATTTACTAAGTGGGAGTCACAATCTATACGGGACCAAACAAGGTTGCTACACAAATTCTGGTTCAGATTCAAAGTTCAGTTTTGGGGTCTTGGGCGATCAGACATACCTCTTGGGCGACCGCCAAGAGGGTTTTTCAAGCAATATAGTTTCGGACACATGGGCGGCCGCTCATGCCCTTTGGGCGACCGCCCAAGTGCACAGGCCGAAATTCCTAAGTTTCCCTTTTTGTCTCTTACCATTTTTTCTTTCCTTTACCAAACTTCTTATACTCATGAACACCAAGAATTTTCTAATTCAACAAGGTTATCATAAAATCATATAAACCCAAAATAAGTGATTCTAAATTATTTATCATTATAACCTTCACCCATTTCAAATCCTCTAGGTTATCTTCCAAGATCACAAACTTCATTCTATTCCATTTACTACCCATTCAACTCCTATAAAATTCCCAAAGCATGAACCCAACATCAAAGAACAAGGAGAACATTAAGGAGAGTATGAACAAGTAAGAGAAGGGAAATCATAACAACTCACCTTAGCTAGAACAAGATGAAATGAAGCTTTTCTAGGCTTGATCAATTCCTTGAGATGAACCACTCACAAAAGGACACTTGGATTTAAAAATGAGCAAGAAATGATCTTGGGATAAGTTTAAGAGAGAGAAGCTTTCACCAAGACTCTTCCATGAAGAATGTAGAGAAAAGAAAGAGAAAGAAGATGAAAATGATGAGAAAAGGAGGAGGGAGGTCGGATGGTTGAGGGAGCATGGGAAGGGGTATGGGTGTTGTTGACAAATGAGGAGGATGGGGAGTGATTTAGGGAAAGGGTCCCCCCCCCCCACAACTATCCTACCTAGGCTTTCACCAAAAGCCACTTTCATTTAAATTTTTCCCAATGTATTTAAATTAAAATTCTCCTACTCAAATATTTATTCTTCATACTTAATTCCTCCTTCCCTATTTTATTCATGTTTTTATTATTATATTTCTTTTTGAACATTAATTTATTTTCCTATCATTTATCCTAATATAAGAATTCGAGTATATAAAAATGGACACATAATATTAACAGTAATATTAAAGGCACACAATATGATATTAAAATTAGTGCCTAGGGTTAGGGTCGTTACATTCACTCCTCCTTAAAGAAAATTCGTCCCGAATTTTAAACTTGATTACCTTAATGATCCATAACAAGGGGTACTTTCCCAAACATTTCAATTTACAACCTTCAAATATTTTCCTAAATGTCATGATTCTTATATACCTTCTCACAATCCAAACACTCTAGAATTAAATCCCGGAGTCGAAATCCTAATAACTCTCAACGTTTTTCCTACCTAATTCAAATCTGCCTAAGCATCCTTAATTGAAGAATTCCATACGTACGAAGGATCACAAGTAAATTTTCTCATACCAATCTTTAGACAATACCCATTCAATGCTAAACTAAACTGCTATTATACTAAACTCCCTTAAGATTAATAGAACCTCTCCGGTTGAAAGGAAACCCAACACACAATCTATTCTTCAAAAATCTAGATAATCTTCTCATCTTGAGACTGTCCTCTCATCCTATTAACTTCTGAATCACCGTTGAACTTCCCTTAAAGTCTCCACATTCTATGGGTCTAACTTGACTATTTGCAACAATATCTCGCCTTACGACTCAAAGGATACACTTAGCGACACATAAATCTTTCGGCTAATCGCATTCGAAATCACAATAACTTTTACGGATAATATAAAATGACGCGACTAAAATCTTTTAATAGTTCCAACCATCGCTTAGGCTTGTAGATCTCTCCCCCTCGAATAATTAAATTCTCCAAACTCATAGGGTCGGTCACAAATCCCAAAAAGGAAACTTCAAGAAAATAGGATTCTTACTTAGATAACGCAACACAATTGTAGTCACTCTTACGTAAGGAATAAGAAAATTTCCGCTCTATCTAAGTTAACTTCCTCAAAGCATACGTTATCACTTTCACATTTCTCTTAATATCACAATCAAATCTTCCTTTAATACGCACTTATAATTCACAAAATTCTCACATTCATTAGGTAAGGTAAGGATAGGATCTATAGTTACTTTATTCTCCATTTCTACCAATATGACCCATTCTTATTACATCTTACACCATTGGTATCCTTCCGAGTTATCTAAACCAACGGTTTTATAATTCTATAGAATTCCTTAAGAATTCCTTTAGTAGCACTTTGCCAACCTCAAAGATTACGGACACAATCCTCGTAAGATCCATAGTAACTTCCAAGCTTAAACTATAGAACCCCAAATTTTGGAAACTTCTCGAGTCAACTCACACTAGCTAAACTTTGCATACAAGGACTTCTCACCAAAGATTATTAACCCTATCCTTCAATGACTTTCATGATCCTCTCGGAACTTTAATTAACAAAGAGACCCCCAATTCTAATTACCATAAAGCCATCAAAATAAGGCTTAAAAATTCTGCTTATCATACTTAGAATCAACACATGCGATACCTTGATGGAAATACAATTACCATCTACTCACAACTAGCACGAAAATTTTCCGGAAAGACTTCTTATGCAAGTCTAACACCAACCAAATACCTTTTTCACTTTTTAACCAACATTTTTCTGGCTTAAACACATATATAACACGAATACCATATAAAGGTTTATCTATATCAAATACCAATATAATCAAATTGGGTATAGAAAAGAAGACTCATTTCTTATGATAGTCTACCAATGCATAATAACTACTTAACCCTCCAGGTCAAGTATATCTCATTTTTACAAATTGGTAATCATACCAAATCAACTGGCAATACATGCTCAGTCATGACCACATCACTATCGTGGTAAATCAAGGGAGGTTCGAGGTATCCTCTCATAAGAGCAGAATCCTCTAACAATAAAACAATATCTCAAACAATGTATGTCACACATAAGCAAAATGTGATGCCAAACATAAATGATATGCAACAGGATCTATAAAATATGACCCCTAATTCTGAGACAGGGAATATACCTCTAGTAACCTCTGAGGAAGCTATCTCTCCTAGGTTCGAAACATGTACTCGACCATAGACCTTCTCTTTCGGTTCTCCTTCGCTATCTCTTTTGGTACCACCTCTTTGACGTCCACCCGGCTGACCGCTGCTTAAAACTCGTCCCTGAAGAAACTTTGGACAATTCCTCCTAAAGTGTCCCATTTCTCCACACTTAATACATTTACCTTGCTTACTCCAACAATGATCTTCGGTATGCCCAATCTTCTTGCAAAATTTACACTTCATCCCATACTGTTTGGATTTTGGCCTAGATGAAGAAGCTACAACAAACTCTCCTCTCACACTTCCTGAAGTTAAAGTCCTTGGGCCAGTCCTCTACCGATTTTGGATCCTTGTCCTATACACTTTGGCTTGTTTCCAATCTCACTTCCGGATCTTCCACTATTTTCCTCAATGTCCTTCTCGACCTTATATGCCCTATCTATGACTGTCTGATAATCGATGAAACTATCAATCCATAATTTCTTCCTAAACTCACTCCTCAAACCTGTTACAAACTTCTGAACCCTTTTCACTTCATGCGATACCAAATGAGGGCAACACTTAGCTAATTCCTCAAATCGGACCGAATACTGATTCACCGTCATGTTCCCTTGTTTTAGTCTTAAGAATTCAATCTCCTTCTTATCCCTTGTAACCATGGAAATGAAATAGTCCTCGAACTGTTGAGTGAAATTATCCCAAGTCTGGGGGGTATGATCCCGCTCCCAACTTTCCTTCACAATCTGCCACCACCGATCACCGGACCTTCAAGTTTGAAAACGGCATACCTAACTCTCTCTTTGTTGGGACTTCCTATAACCTCGAAAATCCTATTCGTTTCTGCTAACCATTTTTCTGCCTTTAACGGATTCGGATCTCCGTAAAAGCTCGGTGGGTTCATCTTCACAAATCTTTCTAATCCATCACTTTGGTATCCCTCAGGTTGATTCGGAACCGATCCTCTAGTCTCCATATTATGTACAAACATCCTGAACAATTTCATCATCTCTTCATTCTGATTTCCACCTATACCCATATCTCCTTCATTTTCTAGAACCCTTCGCCGATCATCATTGCTTCCGGCCATTAGAACGAACTCCTGCATTAAACACTCGGCGTTAATTACCACACATTCCCACTTAGTCTAGACATCTACCCTTGACCTCTAAACTAAGCTCTGATACCAACTGTGAGCACCCCAACCCGGGACCTAAGCGTATCCCGAGCTGGAGGAGCCCAACTAGGAAATCTCCTCTCTAAATTTTAAAAACTTTTATTTTCCTTTTAGAAGAAAACCCATTTTCAAATACCAAATTAAACCAACTAATAATATCACCACTCCACAACTTCCATAAACCATAAAATGATTTCTTACATCGAAACTCATACTTAACTTTGTTTTACAAAAGAGTTTATACACATCTTCTCAAAAGAGTTTTACTAAATAAATACACCCAGACAACCAACTTATACACTTAACCCGACAAGTCCCCAAAAGCAAAAGTCCACAATTTAACCCCTACCTCACTGGTTCCACCACTGTCCTCAAAGACAATCTAAAACAAGAAATGGAAGGGGTGAGAATAAATCTCAATGAGCTATTATGAATGCAAAGAAGATGCCAAACAAGATGCAACACATAGCATGGTAGCACATAACACATTATAAAAGCGGTAAACACCTTACGTTACCTCATTTTACCTTTTCCCGTCCGAACAATAAGTCGTACAACGTGGGAGTAAAACTCCACTCTTTGGTGAATTGCCTCCAAGACATTCACCTCTTATAGGACTCATACTCCGGAGATCCATATAAGAAAAGATACCTATAATAGAGTATCCAACAATAAGATCGCTAACCGTAAAGCTTTAGGCTTAATACGTAAGCATTCCCCGTACACCAATCGCAACAGTCCGTAAAGCCTTTTGGGTCAATACGATCGTTAGCACACCCACTTCGCGGCCACGAGAGGACGGTCCCAGTATGATGAACCTTCAATCACTTATAGAACAAATCCATAATTGATTGAATTCCATTATACCCCCGAATATCAACATGTTCAAGCACAATATAGATACTTGAAACATAATCCACAAAAAGGGATAATCATATAACAACATGGTAATGTATACTAATGAAATCAATACCATAGTGCAACAACCATTTAGTACACTATGCATCATAATATAACAACATGGTAATGTATACTCATGCTAATCAATACCATCAATGAATATAAATTCAAGTAAGGTAACCATATAACCAAACAATCCACACTTGGGATGCAATGTAACAACAAGTCAAATATTCCACACTTGGGATGCACATAACAAGTATGTCTAATAGTCCATACTTAGAATATTATGATAACCATATAATCAATAATTCCACAACTTGGAATAACAATGCCACAAGGTGATACATACCCATTACTAACTAGCTCAATAGTGAACCTATAACTTCTATACTATTGCAACTACTCACCAAAGATATGGAGTAAGTAAGGCCACTATGTATCATAAACCATTCCTACATTTTCATTATACAACCTCGAATAACCTTAATAAAAGTTCAAGATCTATTTCCCAAGTTGGAACTGTTTTGGTGAAGTACTAATCAAACTTAACAATTGTTTCCCGGACAATGATCCATATTACAAGGTCCCGATAGAGATTCAAATTAAATTATTAAGTTGTAGTCACAATGCTTAAGTAGCCCAAGTTCTACTTTAATCTAGGTTGAGAAGGGTTGATTAATATCCGAAAGTGATTAGGTTCCATTAATTTATAGTGGTTAGGATTCTCAATCCATCCTACAAGATCATTATACAATAAGACAAGGCCTCTATGAAGGTTCAAGCTCAATTTACTAAGTGGGAGTCACAATCTATACGGGACCAAACAAGGTTGCTACACAAATTCTGATTCAGATTCAAAGTTCAGTTTCCTGGGGTCTTGGGCGACCGCTCATACCTCTTGGGCGACCGCCCAAGAGGGTTTTTCAAGCAATATAGTTTCTGGACACATGGGCGGCCGCTCATGCCCCTTTGGGCGACCGCCCAAGTGCCTGGGCCAGAAATTCCTAAGTTTCCCTTTTTGTCTCTTACCATTTTTTCTTTCCTTTACCAAACTTCTTATACTCATGAACACCAAGAATTTTCTAATTCAACAAGGTTATCATAAAATCATATAAACCCAAAATAAGTGATTCTAAATTATTTATCATTATAACCTTCACCCATTTCAAATCCTCTAGGTTATCTTCCAAGATCACAAACTTCATTCTATTCCATTTACTACCCATTCAACTCCTATAAAATTCCCAAAGCATGAACCCAACATCAAAGAACAAGGAGAACATTAAGGAGAGTATGAACAAGTAAGAGAAGGGAAATCATAACAACTCACCTTAGCTAGAACAAGATGAAATGAAGCTTTTCTAGGCTTGATCAATTCCTTGAGATGAACCACTCACAAAAGGACACTTGGATTTAAAAATGAGCAAGAAATGATCTTGGGATAAGTTTAAGAGAGAGAAGCTTTCACCAAGACTCTTCCATGAAGAATGTAGAGAAAAGAAAGAGGAAGAAGATGAAAATGATGAGAAAAGGAGGAGGGAGGTCGGATGGTTGAGGGAGCATGGGAAGGGGTATGGGTGTTGTTGACAAATGAGGAGGATGGGGAGTGATTTAGGGAAAGGGTCCCCCCCCCCCACAACTATCCTACCTAGGCTTTCACCAAAAGCCACTTTCATTTAAATTTTTCCCAATGTATTTAAATTAAAATTCTCCTACTCAAATATTTATTCTTCATACTTAATTCCTCCTTTCCTATTTTATTCATGTTTTTATTATTATATTTCTTTTTGAACATTAATTTATTTTCCTATCATTTATCCTAATATAAGAATTCGAGTATATAAAAATGGACACATAATATTAACAGTAATATTAAAGGCACACAATATGATATTTAAATTAGTGCCTAGGGTTAGGGTCGTTACAAATATTCTCTTCCCGAGGAGTCATCTGACCTCCGAACTCAAAATCTCATCACACAAAAACAGTTTAAAATTATCTTTAAACTGATGCCCTTTTTCAATGTTTTGGGCTTAATAAAAACGGCGTGGCGACTCTACAAATTGCGAAAACAAAAACGGCGAGACCAACCGCTCCAACGCGAAAGATGCCAGATGCCGGGGCACGATCGCGCTGCCTCTCGGATCCGGGTAATTTCAGTTGGCGACTCCGCTGGGGAATTTTTTGTTTTAAAAACTTTTAAACAAAACAAAAGATTTTTAAAATGATGATGAGGGTCAAACTTTCATTTTACCCCTTCCTTTAACTACTGTGTGTGTGTACACGTGCTTTACTTTTTATTTTACAAAAAAAAAATAAAAATACAAAAAAAAAATGCATCAATATACATCTGTGCATACATTTAAAATTCTAAAAAAAAAAAAAACTTCTGTTTTACTCAGAAAAAGAATTTTAGAGACCGTACACTACGCGCACTGCTGCCTCGATTACACCGCACACTACTCACACTGCTGCCTCGGTTACACCGCACGCTACGCGCACTGCTGCCTCGGATACACTTGTGATGATGCCCGATTTTTTTGAAAATCAAAACGGAGTCGCCACGCCATTTTTGTTTTAAGGGCCAAAACTTTGAAAAAAGCCCGAGATCAGAGATTTGGGTTCGGAGGTCACGTTACGCGCCGGGAAGGACGTTAGTGTGCACCCGGAACGCCTCGTAAAAACGAGTCTTCCAAACATTCAAAATCCTTTGTTGTGTGTGTCAGTGTGTGTATGTTTTGGCCAAAATAAGTTGAAACTGAGGTAAGTAAAAATTGGGAACTCTTTTTAAGGCTTTAAACTGATCCCATGATTTTTTGGGTGATTTTTGGGTTGAGATTTGTAACTCAAAAGATTTTTGGAAGTTGAAAACCATTTCTGCCAAAATGTAAAAAGCAGTTGACCCTCGACTTTGAAATGGACTTTAGGGCTTTAAAACTCCAGAATCTGGGAAAAGTCCGGGAATAAAAAATGTTCAAAACACCTTAAAAAAGGTTTCTGTAAAAGAACTTTTCATTTTGGAGATGATTTGAGGGGTCAAAACCTTATGGAAATCTCAGATCTGAAATCTGGATTTCCAGAGACTGATGAACTGACATTTAAAAGAAAATTTGAAAAAAGGAGTTTTACTCACACAAAAAATAAAGTAAAAATATGTATGGAAAGATCTGGATGTTGGATACAAAAAGTATTTTTTAGTCAACACCAAATTCCAAGTTTATCTATGTCCAAAAAATTAGACCATGGACTGAGGTCTGAGAAAATTGCTACTGGACAGCAACTTCCCATGAAAGAAAATATGATTTTAAAGGGGAGTTTTGCATCCATGCTTGTCCCCATTTCCCTAGGTTTTGGTTAGTGATCACTTGACATTTTATTGGTGAATCAACTATACCAAACCATCCTTGGGGTACATTAGGACTAAGCACTTCATTTGCTTGGGAAGGGGATTTTTATCCTTTGAAAATGAGATTTGATGCTTGAAAATGGTTTTTGGGGTTTTGAAAATGGGTTTTCTTTGCAAGAAAGTAAGAACACATTAAAGAAAATGTTGATCCTTGTAGAAGATCATCCATGGAGATGGACTTCCATGGTGATCTTCTTGGATCTTAAAACAAGAAGAAGAATGAACTACATTTTGTAGTTTGAAGATGCATGCATGGATGAGAGATTTAGGGTAAGAAGAGGGAGGTTATACCTATCTTCTTTGTATTTTGAGGCTTTGGCTTGAATATATGAGTGTTTGAGGCTTGAATGTATTTAGGGTTTGAAAGTGTTTAGGGTTGATGATTTGAGTTGGTTAAAGAGAAAACAAGTAGATAACAATGAAGTCCTCTATGTTTTCTCTCTATTCCTCCTCCTAAAGGGTGATTTGAGCTTGAGTTAGTGTATGTATAAGAGTATGTATGAGAGTGATTTGAAGTGTTTGTGAGTGAGTGAGATTTGGGAAAGATTGAAGAGAAAATGGTGGCAATTCAAGTGAATTCCCACTGTTTTCTCCCTATATTTCGCCAGAGTTTCGTTGCTGTGATCAAATTGTGTTCTGTAAACTGAGAGAGGAGGGTTCAATTTATAGGCCCTCTGAAATGACAAAGACATCCGCGCGGAGGGGGTTGTAGGCGTGCACTGTTCATACGCTGCCGCCGGCTTTTGGACAGGAAGAATATTTTTGAAAATTCAAACTGGTTGTGTTTTTCAACTTGCCCAATTCGGATTTTTCTTATTTCTTTTGCTTTTTGAGATTCTTTTCTAGGTTTAACCTTAAATGGCAATGCCCACTTTACCCTTACTTTGTTAGAAAAGTTAGGATTGTTAGGAAATGTTAGGAATGTTAAAACTTTTGTTAATTTTCTAACGAAAAAGCTACCAACTCAAATTGGAGCACTTACAGTAGCCCCTCGGCGACGGCGCTTTCGAAGGAAGCGGGGTCGTCGAAAAAAGTAAGGCTCCATATTTGACAGGATGATCAAGTGATCGAGTGGCTGAACCTATTTAATAGGCTACCTACGTATCCCGAGTGGGAATCAAGCCGGCCGTAGTTCGGGTCCTTTGACTATCTTTAGTCGTCGACCCTACTATTTTAGGAAAGTCATCCTAAGATTTGACTATTTTTGGGAAGTCACCCTATGGTTTGACTATATTTGGGAAGTCGCCCTATGACTTGACTATTTTGGGGAAGTCGCCCTACGGTTTTGACTATTTTTGGGAAGTCGCCCTATGATTTGACTATTTTTGGGAAGTCGCCCTATTACTTGACCATTTTGGGAAAGTCGCCTTACGGTTTTGACTATTTTTGGGAAGTCGCCCTATGATTTGACTATTTTGGGGAAGTCGCCCTACGGTTTTGACTATTTTTGGGAAGTCGCCCTACGGTTTGACTATTTTTGGGAAGTCGCCCTATGGTTTGACTATTTTTTGGGAAGTCGCCCTATGGTTTGACTATTTTTGGGAAGTCGCCCTATGGTTTGACTATTTTTTGGAAAGTCGCCCTATGGTTTGACTATTTTTGGGAAGTCGCCCTATGACTTGACTATTTTGGGGAAGTCGCCCTATGGTTTTGATTTTGTTTTGTCGAATTAGGGGATGATTGCTTTCCTCGTGATGATGGCGTCTTAGGTGCCTCGAACATGATGGCGTCTTAGGTGCCTCGAACCTTGATGATGGCGTCTCAGGTGCCTTGAACCTTGATGATGGCGTCTTAGGTGCCTCGAACCTTGATGATGGCGTCTTAGGTGCCTCGAACCTCGATGATGGCGTTTTAGGTGCCTCGAACCTTGATGATGGCGTTTTAGGTGCCTCGAACTTTGATTTGAAATGATTTCCTTTGATGGTTTAGGATAGATGGTCCTCTAGTGGACTTCATTTGAAGGGATCGGTTTTACGTCTGCTGCCGAAGGAAAGGATGACCGTGCTGGTCGAGTGGCTGGACCTAATGATAGGCTACCTACGTATCCTTAAGAGGGAATCAAGCCTGGCCGTAGTTCGAAAATAGCCGGAGATGGTCTTTGATGGTTTGACGTATTTGAGGTTTGACTATTTTTTGGGAAGTCGCCCTAAGATTTGATGATAATATTCTTTTAGAAAAGTAGTTGATTAAGATATGCTTTCATACCGTGTTGTGCTTACCCGTAGCCGAGGCTACGACCGATGTTGATGAAGAGTTGTTAGGTTGCCGTTCGTGGGACGGTTTCGCCGACGATTTGCTGTCTTTGGAGGCATTTTGACCTGAAGGAGGAGTTTGGTTGAGTCTGCATCTTGCTGGTGATCGTCAAACTTGTAGAGGTTTTTGAGCTTGTCTTCACATTGGGACTTCTTGCTTTTGAGAACTTGGTGTTTCTAACCGCATTGTATTTGAGAACTTGGCGTCCCTGACCGATTTGTATTTGAGAACTTGGCGTCCCTGACCGATTTGTATTGGAGAACTTGGCGTCTCTGACCGTACTGTATTTGAGACCTTGGTATCTTTGACCGATTTGCATTTTGAGAACTTGGCGTCTCCGACCGTACTGTATTGGAGAGCTTGGCGCCCTGACCGATTTGTATTGGAGAGCTTGGCGTCCTTGACCGATTTGACTTGGCGTCCCTGACCGAATTGTATTGGAGAACTTGGCGTCCTTGACCTGATTGTATTGGAGAGCTTGGCGTCTCTGACCGGATTGTATCGGGAGAACTCGCGTCCTTGACCTCGATTGTATTGGGAGAGCTTGGCGTCTCGACCGGATTGTATTGGAGAACTTGGCGTCTCCGACCGAATTGTATTGGAGAACTTGGCGTCCCTGACCGAATTGTATTGGAGAGCTTGGCGTCCCTGACCGATTTGTAGACACTGGAGGCGGTCTTCATATGTTTGTGGATGTTGGGGACTGTTTTCATCCATTTGAGGTCATCTTTGGTGAAGATCATCCTTGCCGAAAAGGGGGATTACGTTTGAATTCCTGCATTTGTTAGTGAAGAGGAAGATGCATATATGGCATTCATGATGGCGGATGCATGCATAGAACCAAAAATGATTATGAGATGATGCGTTTATTTGCTTTCGAAGATGCACTTGGCCTAAGCTTTTGGCAGAGAAATTACGATTTATGATTTTCAATCACTTAGGATTTTTCCTATTGATTCAAGTTTTGTGCATGCTACATGAGCCCTGGGGAGATTTTTGTGGGGATGCATGGTGATGAGAGGGGATATATGTGTTGATGACTGTTTGGGACAAGCTTTGAGTGGGTGGGGTGATATCCTTTAGTCGCGGACTGAATTGCATGTTATTGATGAGGTCAATTTTGATCTTGGGATGAAGTTGGATTTGAACCCCGGGTCTCGATTGAAATTTCTTTTCGCCTCGGACATTTGAAGCCGACGCCGATGTGCTCTAGAATCAAAGCATGTTGACACGAATGAACCCTCTTTTGCTTGGGTTAGTTGTAATTTGACGAAATGCTGATATGAGGAGATTCCCAATTCTCAACTCTTGATGATGCAGGGAGTTGCCATATGCCAAGTTCTAAAGCTGAAACTCCAAGACAGTTGTTGAGGTGACCAGACCTTTCTTCCGAAGATAGGTGTGACTTGATAAAGCCCCATTCCATGGAAAAGACATGGCGAAAACCACTAATCTTTCTCTCGAATGATTTGATGAAGCCCTGTGTTTGACAAAGCGTCACTACAGAGGTCCAAGCTTAAAGGTTTGACCGACATACCGATGAAGTACCGAGCCAATCGATCAACGTGAGAGCCTTCAAGGTGAAGTTGTCATGAAGGGAGAAACCCATCTTTGATACCGACTATGAAACTAGAATGCTCTCTTCGAAGAGTGTCTTCCATATGGGAACCGTTAGCCATAGTGGCACTTGGCTTGTTCGTGGCTTCAATCATATTCACCCTACTTTTTTTTAGGGAATGGATTGTTGATCGTATTGGGTCCTTGGGGTCCCCTTTTTCGATCGATTCTCACACCGCCCTTTTTCAGAGTCGTGTTGGAGGTGGAAGAAACCCGGTATCCGTAAAGGTGTGCGACAACTCGCCGCCGATTGTAAGCCTTCTCAAATTTAGCCCCGAATTGATCATTGCCCGTAGATCCTGATAGGGAAATTGCTAAGTGAGGCCCTCGCATGTGGTTTCGGCGTGACCGAAAGATGTCTAGTTGTTCCTCTTCAAAAGGAGGAGTTGCCATCTTGCTTGTAAAAGTCCCCGATGTTCTCGTCTGACGCCGCATTGTTGTCCGCAGGTCAAATCTATTTGCTTCCCACTCCAAGTTAGCTAGTAATCTGGTCCCATGTAGCCCCGGCCTCGGATTTTAAGCGGAAGAACCATTTTAGAGCACTCGGACTTCAAAGAGAGATCGAAATAGTCGCCCAACCGCCGATTGGCGCCCCTTTTGACCTTCATTGCCAAGGTATACGTGTCCAGATGGGTTTTGGGCATGTAGTGCTATCAAAGAGATCCAAATTAGGCATCACGAATTTGTGGGGAACAAAGGAGTCCGGGTTCGTTGGTCGGAAAGCGTACTTCTTAGCAATCAATTCAAGAATCGTGCTTTCATTTCCTTGTGTCGTTCCACGAACCAAGCCAAATGAGGGTCTCGTGGTGGAACCATGGCATTCAAACCAATGATCGAGCTAGAGAGAGGAGCTACCACCGGCGGCATACAGGTGGAGGGAACGGCCGATCTGGGGACATAGGTGAAATCCCGTCCTGCTTGAATCACCCCGGGAGCTTCGAGTAGGACCCCGGGCAAAGGGATAGAACCTCGCGGCTTGTTGTTAATTTTCAACCGGCAAAGAGGGCGAAGGCGCCTTGATGTAGCCGGGTAACTCGGATTTCCTGGAGTGAGGCCCATAAGTAGGCTTAAGTGCGGGCCGCCGTCCCCGATTGTTGAATTGCATACCGAAGGTGCATGACCAGTGGGTACCGCGGTCCCGGTGATTCTCGATGAACCGGGATGGAGGCTTGGTAACCCATCGAAGCCCGAGTGAGGAATGGATTTGTGAAAGCCGTGTGAGGAGCTTGGCCGAGCTAGCGTCATTCTCGAGGAAGGGCTTCGACCGTTGCCCCGGACTGCATCCGTGGAAGCATTCCAAACCGTTGTCGCGAAGGCCCCGATAGATTGATTCCAAACCGAGGTGGGATTCCAATTTGTCGTGGTATTCCGAGGTAACCCCAACCATGAGAAGACATTCCGTATCGATTTTGCCCCCGCCGAGGAGCCGTGAACTGATCGGTCACGTTAGGACCGCATGATGGGTCCAAGAGTCTCGTATTTGGGGTTTGCCGTCCCATTGAGATGGTCATGAAGGGATCTTGTGAGGCTTGTGCGGTGCCGGGGATTGGATATCTTGAACCGGTTGCTTTGTCAAGGCATTTCAAACCGATGTAACCGAGAAGCTCCCGACCGATCTCGTACCGAACCGGCGAGGCATACCAAACTGCTGTGACATACCGAGCCGACCCCGATCGCTTGAGGCATACCATACCGCCCAAATCGGACTCAAGTCAATTTGTTTCCCAAACGACCGTCCTGCATCGAATCGTGAATGTATATCGACCGAGGCCGAAAGGATGGCCGATTCGCAAGTTGAGAAGAGTGTGAGGAAGGTGGTGGTAGTCTGCCCGGCCAAGATAGGGATGGGGATCCTTTTCCTCTTCTACCGTGAAAGTTCCATCGGGGTTGAGGGCAATCGTCAAACCAAAAATTCCCGACATCTTCCAAGGATGAACATCGAAACCTCATTCGATTGGCACAAGGAGTTTTATGGACTCGTGTTCCAATATTAGCCATAGAAATATGATGAATTTCTCGGTCTTGGTTAAAATTCCGTCCTCGTCCTTGGACATCAAAGAACAGCACTTGACTAGCCCATGCCCAACATGGCGATCAAATCTCATCTTGCTTGGTGGAGCCTTAGTCTGAGGAGATGTATTTGCGAAGTCTTGATTTGGAAGAAGTAACTTGGCAAAGCCTCTGCCTCATGACTCGTGAATCCGACACAATTAGAGAGGCTTCAACTGGTAGGCACCTGTAGATCGATACCTGAACGAGCAGACCCAACCCATCTTGTAGCAGAGTGAAGAACCAACGTTCTTGAATTATCATGTAGCAAAAGAGGCAACCCATCCTTCCATATTTACTTTATTATTTTCTTTATTCAATTAGTCAACCGGAAGAAAATGTAAAAGCAAGACAATTTTAGGAATGTATACCTGCAGGGGCATATATTTTTTTCGAAAAGTGGGGATGAATCCCGATTTGTATTATTTGATGGCCTCATTTGACGAAGGCACAAAAGAACTCGCTTTGGGTTTGACTCTTTTGAGAGTGCATAAGTTTAGAAAGGTTTGTAAAAGTGTATGGAAGCCCCCGCCGACGTAAAATTAGTGTTTAGCTCTATTTTTCCTATAATGTAGAAAAAGAAGACTTGTCGAGACATCTGAAAATATGTTTTATTCAAAATGATCACAAGATTGCTTAGAACCCTTTATTAATGTTCGGGTTATTCAACCCCTAATCTCGATATGAACAAACATTTTGATTAATCATGAGGAGAAAGTCAACTGATACCAAGAGTCGAAGTTGGCGAATGGTGAAGAGGGATCGTGTATAGGAGAGGCTATTGGTGAGGCCGGATTTTCTCGGGATTTGAATGTGTTTATGACCGGACCATTTACGGTTGCCTACGTTCCCCTCATTGTGAGGAGCTCAGGTCGCCGTAGTTCGGGTCTGAACTGCGTTTGGCTTTAGAAAAGGGGTATGAACATTTGTGGTACTTTTGGTGAAAAGGCTCGGATAGGAAGTTTGGATGATAAGGTGCGGGCCTTGAGGTGATTCCTTGACAAGTCATTTTGAGCGATTCCGTTGCTTCTTGATCGTCGTCCTTCATCAGGGGAGAAAGATTTTGGATGCAAACTTAAGGGCTTATGATATGTTTTTGCCGTTGCTTTAACCTGCTCCCTTGTTGTCGACAACTTCCGTTCTTCGGGCTTTAATTTTGCCCATATGTCAAACCTTCGACGGCGGTGCTAGGTCCTTGGCCTCATTTTTTTGAAGCTTTTGTTTTTTTTTTTTTTTTTGAAGCTTTTGTTTTTTTTTTTTTTTGAAGCTTTTGTTTTTTTTTTTGAAGCTTTTGTTTTTTTTTTTGAAGCTTTTGTTTTTTTTTTTTTAAGCTTTTGTTTTTTTGAAGCTTTTTTTTTTCTTTTTTGAAGCTGTTGTTTTTTTTTTTTTTTTTTTTTTTTTTTTTTTTTTTTGAAGCTTGAGGACGAAGGCAAGCTTCTACTTGAACTTTCTAGATGCATGGGGGGCGGAGGCAAGCCCCAGTTTTTTTCGATATGGGGTCGATCTCCCGATGCTGAGTGACCTTTTGTTGTCCCTTGATGTTGCCGCCTTCGTTGACTTGATCAAGGTGATGATGGGGATATGTTTTGGAAAGTGTATGGCTTGATGGAGGCCTTTGTGAGGTGAGGAAAGTGTATAGGGAGGGCATTAGTTGACTTTCTCGCACCAATTAATTAAAATCTTAATCATTTCCAGAGATTATTTGTTGAGCGATGCGAGTGATCATTTAAAATAAAACCATTTCATTAAATGTAACGTAGGTGTGCAAATAATGTCTCAAGTCTAGCGAGAAAAGAAAAAGTCTCTTTTATAGAAAACTTAAGATTAACTACAATGTCCAAGGAGGACTTGATTGAACGAAGAAAGTACTAGAACCTACGAAGGTTGACTAAAAGACTGCTTTTAATATTAAAGGATGGGTAGCCCCTAGTCTAGCTACTCTTTGTTGTTGGACCGCCAAGACGCTTGAGCTTTCCATCTTTCGTTAACTTCCGATTCCATTATCGCAGCACCGAGGCAGCTGGATCGCTACGTGCCCATGATACTGGTGGGAGCGGAGGAGTTTGAGGCCATGGAGCAACTGGGCGAGCACAAGTTGTCCAAAGAAACGGGTCGGAAAAGTCACGGGACGAACTTTGTCGATCGAGCATATTGATGGAAGGAAGTGAACCCGAGAGGACCTTGAGGGGTATCGGGCTCTGTTTGGGAGGATTCAACGATGCGCCGGTTGTTTTGAGGAAAGGGGTGATACTAGCTCGATTGTGTCTTCGGGCCTTTCTCAAGCTTGGAACCGGCATTAGACAAGTGTGCTCGGGGACAGTGTTGTCCTATCGGATTCTCTCACTTCGGGCACTCAATTTTGCGCTGACGTAATCATTTCTTTGCCCGGTTCCGACATCTTGGGTCAAAGGAGTGCTAGTACTTATCATAAGATCAAGCTTCTCCCGCATTTGTTTCACTTGCTCTATCAATATTGCCACATGGGGATCAACGGGAACATTCGAAAGTTATCGGAACTCGCAACAAGACTCTTATCGCCAGAGGGAAACACAAATGCAGACCGGTGAAACCGACGGGTGAATTCACTAAGTCCGGTAGACGACAACGGAAAACTTGTGGCATCCGGATTTTCTTTAGCAACTCATGATCGCATTCAAAGGGTGTAGAGGCTTAATATAGCCACATAGCTCAAACCGATTATGTGAAGCCGGAGCATAAACCGGGCAGTGCAGCTGCCGAAATTGAGGAACAGTGTGATGGAGCCCAACTCATTCGAGGAGCCGAGGGCGATGGAGCCCTAATGGCCCGAGGTGGCCGGAAAGGGTCAAGAGGAATTGTCCTTGGCAAGGGATCATATGTGGACGGAGGGAGGCGTCGGCCGTGGATGGAGAGTTATAGGATGAAGGGACCGAAATCACCGCTTTCAAGTCTCATCTTCGACCATGACCAGGAACCATTCGCCTCAATCATACCCGAACTCCATGGCGGCGGAGAGCATAATGAGCAGTGGTCACTGTTTCTTCATGAATCTTATGGGCGTTTTCCAAAGCCAGACTAACCTCTTCCTTCCTAATCATCTGATTTCTTGTATCCTTACCGCTTTCGCCAAATCCCGCCATCGATCATTATCATCCCATTTAACCTTGGCGTCGCCAGCCGTGAACTTATCGGAGTATGCGAGAGTTCAAAGCATTTCACCACGGAATCCAGCTCTTTGCCACTGGCCACATGCTTGCTTGGAGCCAAAACCATCCATTCTCAACATTTGTTGCCGACTTAAATCATCTCGGCTTCTGTCAGAGTCCGTTGTCAATCTCTGCCAAAATAGTTTGAATCATAAAATTCAATCATGTTTACATTCAAGCGTTGTTT